>JAGFMF010012177.1:3325010-3374092 GCA_019455555.1 Galemys pyrenaicus | reverse complement strand
TGCTGCACCATGTGGGTCCCCTCTCTGGCCGGCAGCAGGGATCGAACTCGTGCTGCAGTGGTTGCGGTTTGCTTCGTAGTGCGTTGCTTAACCCACTGCACCACCAGGGAGGCCCCCATGAGTGTATAGTTTTAAGGAGAGTGAAAACTTCTAAAGAGAATTTCTGGAAATCTTTCGATGTAGGAATGTGTAAATCCTCTGGGCATGGCAAGCCCGCTTAAGAAAATACATAGTAAAACTCTCCACAATTCTCCAAGATTCCCAAAGTCAAGGTTGCTTTTCCTTTTCATTTAACTCTATGCTGGACTGAACCATATGGAACTCTAAGAGTATTAGGGTTACCATTCATTTGGTCATTTTACCAAACTGCTATGGATTGTAAGAGTTTCTTTATTGATTCTCCTTTCTTTCTAGATATATTACTATATAACCTAAAATCCATAATACTTTTCTTTTCAGTAGTTGAGGTGCTGGTTTTTCTATTTTATGAAATTCTGCCTTGACTCAAAGTTCCAGGAAAATATGAAAAAAAAAAAAAGCTGTCATTGATAAGAGATATCCTTTGGAGATAAGCATTCTTTATCAGGTTGGGGAAATACCTTCAATCCCAATCATTTTGAGCTGTATTTGTTGGTCTTTTCTCTCAAGGTCTTTTATGGTATTTGGTTCTGAAGATCATGATCTTCAAGATCATTTCGGTGGGCGGGCAGGTGTCCACATGGAGACCATGTTCATGGCAACACACTGGTCTGATGGTCAAGGGAAGAAGAACCCCCCCCCCCCCCCCCAATGCCTGCAGGTCCTCTGTCACTCAGCAAAACCAAAAACAGCTATCTGGAAAGGCAGCTGATTTCATAATTAACCCTGAGAAGGTGGTTTTCTCATGGTACTTTGGTTCTGAGGTATCCAGATCTTCAGCCAAGCATTTCTGGCAAGAAATAGCCAAAGCTCTAAGGAGGATTAAGCAGGTGATGCCTGTGACTGTTCATTCTTCTTGTTTCCCTCTATTCTTTATCTTTTTTTCATCCCCTTTTTCATTCTTCTTCTCTTTTCCTTTTTGTCCCCTCTCCTCCTCCTTCCTTTCTCCATTTCTCCTCTCCTTCTTCCCCACCTCCTTCATCTCCACTCTCCCTTTCCAGCCCTTCACTCCATTACTTCTCCACTCACTTCATTGTCTTCCCTTTTTTTAAAAAAAGTTCTCAACTTCTCCCTTCATTTGCTCCTTTCCCCTCCTTTCTCTCCCTTCTCTCTCTTCCCACTAACTCTTCCTCCTTTTTTACTCAGTCCATTCTGTACTCTCTCTTTCCTACATGAAAAATCAATTAAAAACTAGAGAGGAAATTGATTTTATAATATTTGTACTGCAGAAGACCAAAGGTCAAAGACCACTTAATTGTCCTCTCAGAGCGGAACCCACATTTCTCATCAGAGCTGGAGACACAACTGCGGAGAGTGGCTGTCTCTGACGCATCCACTTCCACTCACACAAAACCACATAGACAAGGGCAGTAGGCCAGAAGCAGGTTCCTGTATGGTCTCCTGCACATAACCCTCCTCTGTTATCACCCCACCCAAACTTACCCCCCTGCTTGCTCCTACAGGCTCCTCTCCCTCTTACGCACGGACACTCCCATATACCTATCTCCATGTGCCTGGCCTGGCCACCTCTCCAGAGCCCCATGCGCATGTGCAGGACTTCATTTGTGATTTTAGAACTAACCCTGAGAAGTCGGATCTTTTATGGTATTTGGTCCTGAAGACTCCATCCTCAGCTTATGCAACCTCATCTTCACCTTCACAAATCTTCCAAACTTCCAGCTGAGTTCAAAACCCCACCTCTTCCAAGAAGACTTCCCTGACTCATAGCTATCAAGAACAGCCTGCCTCTAAACTCCCACAAAACCATAAGGTTCCAGGAACCTAAAACTCAACTTCCTGGCATCTGCCCAACCAGAACACACGTAGGACTTGAGGAATTTCAATGACTCCTGTAAGCAAATACTATCTATTAGCCCTTGCTGGCAAGAACAAATAAAATATATCCTCTGTGACTGAGAAATCATATATTATACTATCATTTCTTAATTAAATTATAAGCTTGTCAAAGTCAAGAATCACCACTCAACATTCTTTTCCCTCCCCAAAGTGACCATCATGGGCTGAGCACACAGTACAGCAATGAGAACTTGAATGACTGAATGAACAGTTAGATGAATGGCGTGAACAACTGAAGAAATGGGGTGTGTAAACGAATGACCCAAGGAAGGAAGGAATGACTGTAGGAACAAGCAACTAAGCTGTTGTTTTAATAACTCAGGTAGCGTAAGAAATACCAAGGAACATCTTTAGTGGCACTTCCTTTTTTAAAGATGGAGAATTCTGAGATGAGGCTGAGCACAGGAGTTGTTTGAGATCTTGTCTAGAGTAAAAACAAAGAGCAGTGGACCTGGGTTAAATCCCCTGCGTGCCTCTTACATGACGTGGAAGTGCTCCCAGTTCTGCCTCCCTCTTGGTGTTGCATGAGATCAAAATGAGATTGCAGATAGGAAAGCAATCTGGGTTTTGGCAAACCCTGAAAGGCAGTGCATAAACCCTACTGTCCTTTTTCATAGCATGTTGCTTAACCCACTGCACCACCAGGGAGGCCCCAACCTACTGTCCTTTTTAATCTTGGTGTGAGACCAAAGAAGTGGATGGTGAACCAGATTGTCTGTAGGGACCAGGAGAGCCATGTACCAGCCTGGTGCTGCCTGTGCCGCATGGGGCTGCCCTCCAGATGGCCACTATTCATGATAGGAAGAGACCGTCAAGGGCCAGGAACTCAGAGACTGACCAGGGAAAGTCTTCTCAACTCAGTGTGCCACCCACAGTGGAAATGCTGGGTGCCCACCTGGGCCCAGCCCTCTGCTCTCGCCCACAACTCCTGTGGACGCACGGAACTTTAGCACCTGCTTTTTGCTGAAGCACACGCTTATACTTTCTTATGAAAGAGTGCATTGGGCAGAGGAAATGGAAAACGTGGGGCCTGATTCACACTTACCCATACTCAGAAAGTCCCCGAAACAGCCTCCACGATGGGGACCTGCCCACCCACCCCACTGCCCCAGGTGCCTGGTGATGGATGTCCTAGTGGAAGGCAGGGCCACATAGACTCCCATGGAATAGGCCCCTCGCAGCAGCCACGAAGGCTCATATTTCACCCAAGCCTCAGACTCTGGAGGTCAGCTACACAAGAGGCTGGCATGTACATTAGAAACGATGGAAATCTGCCTTTCATTACAAGGCCTTTGGAAACCCCAGTCACGGGAACAGAAATAACCGATGCTGTATATAGTTGGTTCAAGGGGTGAAAAACTCCAGAGGTCCCTTCCCCCCAACACACACACACACGCACACACACAGACACTTGGAGTCAAGTATGTCAACCTGGACAATGTGCTCTTACCTCAAGGTAAGAGCTCTAATGGCTACACTTGTAAGAGTGCGTTGCGTTACTCATGGCATCATTTGACCACAAGAGCCAGCAGCCTAGGTTCTAGCTGCCGCCCTGCCTCTTCCCCACCGAAGACCTTGGACCAATGACTGACTTGAGTTTGCCTCACACTCTCTGGGGTCCCTCCTAGCTTCCGTGCTGCACATACAGGTAACAAGGTGAAGCTTTAGTCTATACAGCTGGTACCAGAACGCCTCTAAGGAGCACAAAGAAGATCTCTATTTGGAGAGATCCTAAAAGAGCAGATGTTTAGGTCTGTGGCAAGGGTGTGTGCCAGATCACGTTCGGATGGCAAAGGTTAACTCACTCTGCAGGAAATGAAAGGAACTGTGAATTGCTTAAATAGGAAAAGGCGACTAGAGAGAGAATCAGCGATGGTGGGAACCGGAACATGGAGGAATCGGGAATAGCAAGATGATGGAGAGAAAGACAAGAGAAGCATCCTTGGTGGGCTGAACAGAGGCGCTCTAAGAACGGAAACACTTGATGTTCCACTTGAAGTTGTTTGCATTGCTGTGATGTAAATCCTTCCTTCATTCCCACCCCCACCCCACTCTGTATCTTCAAATAAATCTGCCTCACCCACAAATACTTTGTGGGAGCCAGTTGTTACACAGAAAATGACAAGCAGCTGCGCTTCCCGTGTGGGTCGGGGTCCGTCATTCGAGACGAAGATACTAGGTGCGGAAGCAAGAGACTGGGGTAGTGAGGCCAATAGAACGTGTGTCTCCTACATGGGAACAGGAGACACGGGGTCCCTGGCTCTCTATGGAGAAGAATTTGGAGTTCTAAGGCAGTCTAATCTGGATCTCCAGAGGCACAAAAGACCCCCACATAACATCTAAGTTGATGACAATCCCATGAAATATTTGCTACCTACTATGTATCCGGCAACAAGCTCTGGTTGTGGGGCTCGGAGCTGTTTTATTTTCATGTGCCATGCGAGACCTCGGGCGCTTGTTCCCTGGGCTGTGTTCACTATGCTCCTTAGGCTCCATACCCTAGATTCTGATTCAGTGGCACTTTGACAAACACTGGGACATGCCCTCAGGAGCATGACTGCTTTATACAGGATTCCTAAGGACCTCAGGGCGCCTCTGGCCACTTCCAGTTCTTACTGGCCCCGGCACAGGGCAATCTCCGCTAAGCGCCATGAGTCTTTGCCTTGAGGTCCAAGCTCAGGTGGACAACACTGTCCCTCACACAGCAGTTTCTGTGCCAATGCCAGCACTCTGGAACGCTGTCCCTGTGAGATGGAAAAACTCAGTCATCTGAGCTCTAAGACTCATGGTAACTACTTGATCTCGGGTCCCCACTGGACCAGCAATTCTACCTGTTCTCTGCTCAGCTGGCCTCTATGGAATGACCTTGAGCAGCATGCCTTTCAGCCCTCCTTCTAGAACTTTCACTGGAAATGGTTGGGTAATAAGGCAGTATGAAAAGACAGAGAGAAGATAGACAAGTGTAGCCTGGTATGCTGGTGTCACATAAAGAGCACATCAAGTGGCACAGCCCAGGACAGCTCTGAGGTTTGGGGGATCACAGAGAAAGACTTACTAATGAACGGAGGCTTCATTCATGCAGCAGACATGTGCTGACCCACTGTACAGGAGGAATACATGTGTACATGAGCCCAACCATTTTCTTAAGGACTGTACCATTTCAGGGATAGACTTGTCCTTGAAGGATCTTAAGGTTCTGAGCCAGTCTAAGTTGGTGGAAGGGCATTGGCTGGTTGAACTAAAGCGTGGAAGCAGGTCAGTGGGATGACCAAACTGAGTGGAAGAGATGTATGTGGAAATACTTTCTAACTTCACAGATCATTCCTGTATTCTGAGCCAAATGGGGCTTTGTGCTGGGGACCTAAAGGTGAGTGAGGCCCTCGTTGCCCTCCACAGTTAAAATCTATGTTGTCAGTCTAGGAGGAACATAGAAGTCACCAGCAGACACAACCTCTTACAAAACCTTGCAGGCAAAGCACATGGGTTACACAGCAGGCCCTAGCAGTCTCGCCTCCCAGCGAAGGGACTAAAGGACAGTCTGCTGCTACTATTAAAAAGCCAGCAGGGAGGGTTCCAGCCACCTGACAAGAGATGAAATTTAGTTTGGGGAGATAACTCCCAGGGTGCTGCAGTTAAGTCCCTGGCTCTGCTAAGGGAGGCAGAGCCTTACTGGAAAAAGACCAAAGAAGAAAAACAAGTAGCAGCTCTGGCAGCCCTGAGCATATTCTACCCTCGAGCTCCTCCTGCGAAGGCAAGGAAGGGTGCAATTCCCACATGTGCTGCTTCCTTGTGCAATATTACCCTGGTCCGAGCAGACCTGGGGAAGTCCTCCCGGAGGCCTGCAGTGAGGGCATCTCAGCTCAGGCCTGAGGAACCATGGAGTTTCTTATTACTTCCTGCCTTGAGTGCATGTGTGTGCACGTGTGTGTGTGTGCATGCTTCTTTGCCTTTTTCGTTATCATTAGGATCTGAAAAAACTAAGATGGTTCTAGCTGATGAGATTTTAAAGCAAGAAGGCAGGCTGGGGTCACCAGGCAGCATGACGAACAGCTTGTGGGAAGGGAAAGGAAGAAAATGTCCTGTCCTGGCAGTCAGGGAAGGTCTGGCCCCAGCTCTGCTCCATAAAGCTGTGTGACCTTGGACCAGTGGCTTTCCCTCTCTGCGTCCACTCGTCATCAACATCCCACCTCTTCGTTTGAGAACAGAGCCCATAACTATAAAACAGGAGATGGTACCTTCAACGAAGTAAAGGGAGCGGGCACATGGGAGGTCAGGCAGAGCAGGAGCTTCCAGAAGCAGATTTTCATTTTTGACCAGTGAAACTGGAGGTGGTCAGGAAGTGGAGCTACATGCAGAGGAAGTGCCCAGCTGGTTCCCCAGAGACTAGCTGTGTGGCCTGGGGTGTGCATTTCATCTAGTTAGGGGGAAGGGCTTGGTTTATAGCCCCCAGCAAAACAACCTGAGGCTGAATCACAGTCTCTGGGTGTGCAATTACTCCCAAGCAGCCCCTAAGTGCCAGACAGATGCCAAAATCAAAGAGCAAAATCAAAGCAGGACCAACATGCTCAGCTTTTCTTATCCCAGGACTTTCTCCCCACCCCTTTGACACGACATAATCTTTAAAATTCATTCTGGAGCCCCATGGTCCTCTTAGAGCGGATGGAGCAGACCCTTCTCCCTGGCTCACCTGTCCAGCAGTCAGTGTTGCTGACTGAACCCCTTCACCTGCCTTCTCAGCCTCAACCCAATCCAACTCTGTGAATTCATTCTTTCTCAAAACAAAACACTTCCCAAAGGCCGGACAAAGGTCAGGAATCTTTGATTTCGAGAAGGCTCCCCATTGTCTCCGCATTGCCTTTGTTTATGACCTTGCCAGAGCCCGGGGACTTGCTCCCCTGCTCTGAGGAGGCCTGGGTGACAGCCAAGCCTGCTGGTGGCCGACTATCAGGCCAGCAGGGCCGCAGACACTTAGCACCAGGTCCCTCTGTGGCAACACAGAGCTTCACCAAGGCCCAGTCAGGAGCAATGAGCTCAAGTGACCACGAGGCTGGAATGTCTGATCCCGCGGAGAGAGAAGGGGCGCCTCCCTTGGGGAGCAGAGCTGACCTGCAGCCCACGGAGCGTGTCCCAGGGGCAGACTGGGAAGTAGACCATGTTGGCATCTTTGAACTCAAAAACATATTTAAAGGTAATACCAATGACAGTAGCAGCACTCAGACGTGCTTGGGAGAAAGAGTGAGAGTAAGAAAGGGAACAGTGAGAGGGAAAAGGAAGAGAGAGAGGCAGGAAGGGAGGCAAGAGGGAGGGGACAGACAAGGACAAAGAATGTAGTCATTTCACTTCCTGAAGGCTGTAGTGTCATCTATAAAATGGGAATACTGTCACCTACACAGACTTGCTGTGAAATTAGAAGTTGTCATGTGAAAACTCCAATACAATGCTGGGGCCCCAAAATAGCACACAGCAGCACTGTGCCCAGTGCTCACAGCTATGACAGCGGGAGCCAAGATTTAGGGCCCAGGGATGTCTGACTCTAAAGCCAGTCACTCCCACAGCCTTGATGAAGACCGTGTCAGTACCTAACACTTCGTCATGGGGTCACTTCTGAACAGCACGGTGACTCCCAACCCAGGTTACTCAGAATTCCCCTCAGGCCCCAGGGAAAAACCAGCTCAGCCTGGGATTCACCAGAGGAAATAACCGGCTAAGAGATTAGAGGGGTAGATGGGGAGAGTCTGGTAAACCCCAGGTTTTGCTTCAACAGATGCCACCTAATAACTTCAGATTGCAAAGGGAATTTGATTCGCTCTGCCTTCAGAGCCCCCAGTGTCTGTCACTCCCCCACACCTCAAGTACCACATAGATTCTAACACATCTTTCTTTTCCCTTTAAGCCATCTAAGCACCAACCCAGGAAACCCCCAGACCTCCCTCCTATCTCCAGCCAAGAGCTGGTAAACTGACACGGTGGCCCCCCAGGCAGACAAGTAGGGGGCCCAGGAACCACTCCCAACTCTGGGAGACACTGGGAGGTGTGGTGGGGTTTTGGCATCTCCTCGTCCCCCTGCAGTTCCAGTTTATTTTAATATGTGCAGCAGAGATTTTTCTAATCAAGGTAGAAATTAACATAATCCTCATCATTCCCAGGTCACAGCAACCTCAGTGTTGTTTAACATGTGCACCGGGACAGCAAGGCCTCCCTTCTCTTCACTGAATAAATAGATCCGGGACACCTGGAGGGTGGAGAGTGTGCTTGCTGGGTCTTATATCCATTCAGTCATCCGGACCACCCACAGGAGAATTAGGACTTTGTCTCTTTCAGGGGAAGACATTTTTATTCCAAGAGCAAAACTAACTAACTCAGGGACACACCCAATTTGCACCCAAAGCCACTGACAGACAAAGTCATAGTTTCAGTACTTCCTCCAAACAGGAGTCCATTTCCTCCCTATCCATCCAAGACCATGGCGCCCCTAAAAAGCTCCTGCATGAAAGTCCTCTGCAAGTGATACACTTAATTAAAGAAAGAGATTGAGCACTCCCAGATTTGTTTTCAAGACCCCCCATTGAGAAGCTAATGTTAAAGTCAATAATCAGAGCTGAAGACATTTTAAATGTTTTTATTAAAGTTTATCAAAATTGATGTGCCAATTAGCAACCAAGCAGCAGTCCAGACCCATGCCGGGCATGCTGGAGGATTCTAATAAAGCCCCAGATGATGTCTTATTGGCCTGGATGGTTTTTGATAAGACAAAAAGGCTCGAGAGATCAACATTGACCTTTTTTTTTCACCTTAAATGTATCCTTTGTTAGAAATTAAATTGTATTTTTATGTATATATTACATCATCCTTCATATTTGTACAATGTATGATTTCCAGAAAGAAAAAGAAAAATATCAAATGGTTTCAATTATAGGAGGAACACTGACCCTTTTTAATCAAGTCTACAGAAACTCGGCTCCACTACAGAGATACCAGGCAAGGGTTTCCATCTCTGAAGCTCTATCTCCTCGTCTGCAAAATGGGAACAATGATATTATGTTCTTACAGACTTATTATGAGGATTCGGTGAGGCAATCTTGATCAATTGTTCAGCACAGCACCAGCAGTGCGTGCTCTTAATAAATGCTTGTTAGCCCTACTGCTGTTGCAAGGGAGGTTGGGAGTTAATATTCATTAAACAGTTCTGTTGTCTCTATTCAAGGTAAGTTTCAGTGCTCAGCCTCATCACACAATGATCCAGTGGCACTGTGATTTGGAGCTATGTCTGTTTCACATCAGACAGCTATGATCAAATGATGTTGGAACCCTAAAATCTCTACAATGTTCTGGACCAGACCATATAATGGAACATTCTGTGATGATGTAAATGTTTTTATTTACTCTGGCCAACAAGGGAGGTGGGGAAGTCCACCTAAAATGTGACTGGCATGACCAAGGAGCTAAATCTTTAATATTAGTCCATTTTAGTTTGGTTAAAGAGTCACATATGCTAGTTCTGTGGTGTGGGACAGTGGAGGCCTCAACTTTGGCCCTGTCCTCCTCTTTATCTGTGCGTCCCAGCGCTTCCCCATCTGTCCCAGCATTTCCCTGAAGGTGACGCACCTGCACCCCTGGCCCTACACACCACCTCAGTGCCTGTGTCTCACGCCCTAGTGACAGTACTACTCCCGACTTCATTCCTTGTAAGCATGACCTTGAGAGTCAGTCTGCTCACTCCTGTGCTTTTGTTTCCGATTACACGTGGTAGAAGTCCCCAAACCGAGCCTAGGACTCCCAGAATCTTCACCCTTACCTTAATATTCACCCCTCCCCCCCCAGTCTACTAGCACCCTAGGTCCGGGTCCAGATGTCCAGGAGGGATTTGGTTTTTTCCATACGAGAAATACAGAGAGAGGAAGTCAGGGGTGCCTGCTGCCATCAGTGGGGAGACATGATGCAAATCAAAAAGATGAACAAGTGACATCCTGCAGCACAACCCTAAGAGGCATGTCAGCCACTCAAGGTCAAATGTGCTCAGAAAAGAGAGAGGCCTGCCTGGGTTGGAGTCCCAGGAGAGGGCAACCTTCCAGTCTGGGCTCCATCCTCCTCCACCCTGCTCTAACCTACAGGGCTGCATGAGGAGCTCCTCGCTCTCCACCTGCAAGTTGACTTTGGCCAAAGTCAGGCAGCAGCAGATCAGGGCTCCGTGTTACTCTGGCTTCCTCTCTGCTGGGCAGAGGGTAAGCAGTGTCCAGCTCCTCCAGTGAAGCCTTGGCTCATTCCAGGCTTGCAGACATGGTTCAGTCATGTCCCAGCAAATGCTCCCTCCTCTTGACCCTTCATACCAGGGACTGTAACATCTCTCCACTGTTACTAGACCCTGGGGTGCTGCAGCATCTCTTATTGCTTCCTCTGTGCCCAAGTCACACCCTTCAACAGCCCCTTCCTTAACAATCTTGAATCACCCTTTCTGATGCACCACCTCTTTCTTGCTAGTAGGTGGTAAGGGGTCTCTGCTGGGTCCTACAGAAAGAATGAGCTTGATGCAAGCAAAGGAGAAGAGAAATTTGGCAGTGGAAGAACACAGGGGTACGGTAGCAGGGACAAGAGAGCCAAAGTCCTTCCCAGATTGGTAAGGCTAGAGGACCCAAGAGGGGCTCTGGGTGGGGGGAGCTGGAGCTGAAGCTGGGGCTGGACTATGGAGACCTTCATTCCCAAGAGGGGGGACTGTGAGAACAGGAAAGCAGGGGACCGAGACAAACTAAGATGATGCGTGTTTCAGGGATCCTCATGCATTAAATACTTCTATGGAACTTCCTATGGCTATCATAGAGGCAACTGGCTTTTAAGAGTCTCATGAGCTAGCTGAGTGACCACACAACCTGCTTTTAAATACACAGGCTATCACTGGGGAATAAGCAAAACCGCGCTTGGATAGACTCCCACTCTGGCTTCCATGACAATCAAGTGAGTCAAACCCCATTAATATTCAAGTGTATCTATCCAGTAGCTAATGGGCTATGGAGTCATAAATACATACATCTCTCTATTAGACAGGAACATTCAAACCCCACCTCTTGGTACCTTACTGGCTAAGCAAACGCAGGACATATTACACAGTACATAATGTAGATATATCACACTGATCACTGGACTTGTCGATTTTCCCCTGCATAATTCAGATCTACTTTAGTTTGGAAAAACAATGTTTCTAATACATTTTTTATGCCAGATGCCATTTGAACAGAGCATGGCATGCCTGAAATGCAATAAGCAATGAGATTGGGGCCGTTCTTGGGCAATTCTTCACCACTCCTAGGAAAGCATGGTGACCTCCGTGGCCTTGCCAGCCAAAAGAACATGGGCCTCTGGGTTGGTACATGGAGAGACAGAGCTGGCAGAGCAGCTGTGCCTATTTTCACTGAAGGGATACAGAATTCTTTAATCGCATCATGCATTCATCCATCGAGAGCCACTCTAATGCCTTGGAAGATAGGTAGGAAATTCCTGACTGTATTGCTGAAATTAAAAGAAAATTAGAAAGATTACTTTGGCTGAAATTTTGCTAGGATACCGTGAAAAGGAAAAGATTTTTATATCATTTACTTCCAAATGTTCACTCACTGAGCATGAGGTGACACTACTTTGATCTTCAGCAACATTTTATTAAGAAAGAATTTATATTGGTTAGCCTTTTTCACAAGTAATTGATAACATGAATTATCTACACAGACCCAAAATTTCAGGGTTAGATGCAATTGCTGGATGTTTGCATTTTTTTCCATCAACCTAATTAATTCAGGTAGAGGAATAGTCCACTGTGAAGAACACACAGAAAGTGAAAAATAAATATTCTAGTGACCCATTAGAAGCATTACTAATTAAATTACTGCTTTGTGGAAATCATTAACAAGTTAAAATGACAAAATTTAAAGTATCCATATATTTGCCAAAGGAGTAGAGAACAATGTGGCATGCCTGCATGTTTTTCCGGAAAATGTTATCTGTTCTTTTTATTTTTGACAATTCCTACCCTGTATCTTAAGCAGAAAATTCTTTCTCCAAATTAAAACCAATTAAAAACTATTTAAGGAACACTCTGTGACAACAACGTTTAACAGAATTAACACCACTCACTGCAGAAACAAGGCAGCAGAAGTTGCTAAACTTATCGATGATTTCGCTAATGCCAAATCCCAACGACGACATTCAAAGTTTGCCTCTAATTTTCAAATTTGTCTGTGTTGACTGAAAATCTCCAGGTGTTGACGTGTTTTACTTTTGAGTATAACTTTTGAAGTGTGTTAAGTAGATGTTTTGTTATATTAGGAGAGAATGGAATTTAGAATTTAACAGTTTTCCTATTTCATTGTATGTGGGGAAAGTGCCACCTTAACCTTCTTTCTAGAATCCGTCATTATAGATAATGTCATTGCATGGAAGGAGAACCTAATACGGTCACATTCGTGCAGTGAATAGCAAAAATGAAACCATTACGGTTCTTCAGAGGGCAAAAGGGGGGAATAGAGAGCTCTATCTCTACTGCATTATTAATTTTCATCTTCTCAATAACATTGAAAGGCAAGCATATTTATCATCTTTTGACAAGGGAGGGGACCTTCTTCCAGGGACATTAAGTAACTTTCTCAAGGTCAAGTAATGTGGCTAGATGCTGACCTGGGTCTGTCTGACTCCAGAACCCTCACAAGGTCAGAAAAGTTTCGTTTCCCATGAACCCAGGATCACAGGATGCTTCCTTCCCGCCTTAAATACCTTCTGAAATGGTGGTGTGGGGGTCACAGAGGCAGAACTCAGCCATTGACGTGAGGACATATTTGGCATCAGTCCCATTCTTTGGAATAGCTCCAAGAGGTACCCCTTTGGGTTAGGGAGCTTACAACATTTACTCTGGGACTAGGCTTGTGAGTTGGGTGCTCAAAGGGTCAGCCTGGGGAGGGGAAACACTGGGTGTGAGTACCAGCCCTGCCATCTGCAGACCTTGGGTTAGACACTAAAACCCACTTCATCTGCAAAAAAACACCAACCTCCCCCCCAAAAAACATGGATGACAGGGGTGGGAAATAATCTACCCAACATCAAAAGGCTGTCTGCAGGAATAAATTAAATGATCTGTGAAAAAATCCTTGGAAAGGAGCATATACACAGACGGTGCTTAACAGACCTCAGTTGCATGTGAAACCTATTAAGCCTGCAGTGCAGGGGCACTGCCCTAGGTTCAGAGAGCCGCCTTGGATCCTTGCTGTTCAAAGTATGGCCCATCGACAACCAACAGCATCAGCATCACCTGGGGGATTATCAGAAATGCAGAATATTGAACACTACCCCAGACCTACTGCTTCAGAATTTGCATTTTTAATAAAATTCAAATGTGCACATTCAAGCTTGCGAATTATTGCCCAAGGGCTCCTGCTCTGGTTCTCTCGGTCTCAACCTCCAGAGAGCAAGGTTAGCATGATTCATTTCTCAATTATCCCTTATCACAAAAATAGAATCAAAGGGGCCCTTGAACATCATCAGTCCAGGAATGGTGAACACATGCTACCTCCTCCCTTCCCAGTGACCAGCACAGACATTACTAATCAATCAGGGAACTTTTTTTTTCCCACTGAGCTCAGAAGCAGCTGAACTATCCTCCACAACACCCTCTAGGGAGCTCTTTCTTTCTCTTGGAGTTAATATGGCATGCAAACTACCTACTTGACTACCCCTACCCCCCACCATGCAGTCTAACCCTTTCTTTATTCATAAGTAGATCTTATTGACAGTTTAAGCCCATTTTCCCAGCCTTCCATCCAATTTAACATTCATCCCCTTTAAAAGTGTTCAATCAATTATACGATTATGCTGATTAAACTGAAACTAAGTGTCATCAAGGTTATAAAACATTCCCAGAAAAAGCCTATTCCTCTGGCTCAACTCTTCTCTTTGTGTCATGGTTCCTCTCTGTTCCACTCTCCCCAGTGAGGTTTTAGAACAAGGGAGGCGTGGTCTGAAACTTTATAAAGAACCTAGGACATTAGCCTGCGACACTTCAGAGCCAAGGTAGAGAGAGACCAGAAAGGCCCTTAAGTGCTTTGAGACCTTGGACCGCACTGGTGTGTGCCCTGGCAACCCTGCTCAGTCCCCCGCCAGGAGCAGGAGCCGGCACCCCTGCCAACAGGAAAGGATGGCATGCCAAGCCAGCCTCGCTCCCGCGGCCTTCGCCCAGTGCCCCAGCTGCCTGCCTCGAATGCTCTGTACAAAGAACTCCAAAATAGGAATGATATTCTGAACTGGATTTTTGTTTGCATGTACTAGGAGACGGATGCCCCCGCTGAAGCTGTTGTGCCAATCAGCCAGCGGGCAGTGGCCCATATTTTTGGAAGCAAATCATTAAGAACTGGAATACAGTTGTAGGCATATATACTGGCTGGATCCAATTTTAAGTGAAAATTAATGGCAAATTCTTATAACCACATTAAGGGCCATTGTTGTTCATTTGAAATCAGTTAAACATGAAAACAATCTGAAAACCATCTTGAGTCGGTGGAATATAAATATTTGTCTATAGTTTTTGCCAGTGCCCCGGAGAGAATGGGAGATGTTGGCAGGTTGGTATTCTATAAACATGCTCACAGAGGGGAAAGAATAAGGAACCTGACTCTTGTTGGGTTAAACTATCTGTCAACTTTTCCATTTCCTCAGTCAGGAGATAATTAAACAGTAAGCAGATGTTAGAATCTAACTGGTTCAAGGAAAGATTGCTCAATGACTTAAGGCGCTTGTAATTTTTATGGACTGTCTGCAAACAACCTTTTGGTTGGTACAAGAAGCAGAAGATCCCCCAGTTAGTTCCTTTCTATCTGGAGGCAGAGGCTATCCCAACAAATATTTCGATAAACAATCACTCCTGATACCCAAAAGAAAGCCAGAAAGTTCCTCAACCAACGCTTTGGGTGGTTCAGACCAGAGAGAAGCAATGACTTTCTGAAAAAGGGAAGAAGTAAAAGGAGGAGAGAAGTAAAGACAGAGCAGAGCGTGGGGAAGATGGAGATGGAAAAGAGTGAGAGTGGAGGTGAGGAAAGGAAAGAGAGAAAAGAAGGAGAGAGAAGAGTCAGGAATGCAGTGTTGTGGAGGGAGGGGACTGATAAGGTCACAGTCAAAAGGGCGCGGGTGTCAGAGCAGAAGCCGCCGTCTGCTTCCATCACTTTCTACCTTGGATCATTTCTTTGCCCGCCTTAAATTGTTCCTTCATCAGATAAATGGCTTCAGTAATCCCTGCCCTGGCTCACAGGCTTGCAGTGAGGTATCGAGACATTAAACACAGACCTCTCAAAGTTTAAGGCATAGCCCAACTGCTTTCCTTTTCCCTAAGAGCAGAGGGAAATGGAGTGAGAGTTAAAGCGAAGCGGACTGTGTTGGGGCCAGGAAGAGTTCCCTCTGCTTTGTGTCATGTCCTGTTGTTGGGATTCCAAGGTGCCGCTTGGATCCAGTGTTTGAGTTTCATCAAACAGCCCTTTCAGTTTCCACCACAGATGCGCACATGCTGCCCTCTGTGAGAGCCAAACACATGTTCAGACAACCAGGTGAGGAGCAGACTCGAGAAGCATCACCACACTGTCTCCCTAGCTCCAGCTCACTCACAACCAGATAAAACTATTGTTGGTGACCTCCCCCTTCGGAATGAGTCTCTTCCCTGGACGACTGTCAACTCCTCCCACCCCCACCCCCACTCGGGCATCTTACCAGTTCCTGAGCCGGTAAGACAAACTCAGGTTTCGAACGTATCTCCTGCCAAAGAGCCACCACGAATGGACTACGGGGCTCCCACTTCCTGCGGTCTCTCTCACACGCCCTGACAGTGTGGTCTCAGACCAGCAGAAATCTCCTCTGGGGCTTCCTGTCTGTGAAATGCAGTTGAACAGCCTGATCCTCAAAATCTTTCTGCCAGCAACATCCAGAGTTTTCACAGCTTACCCATCTGAAGTCAGAGGTAGAATCTCCTCCCCTTGACCTGCCCTTTGGATTCCTCACACCCTCCCACACAGCTGCCACTGTCCTGGGGGGCACCTGCGGTTAACAGCAAGCCACAGGAGGGCTCCCTTGACCCCCTGGCTTCTACCTGGCCAGGGGCAGGTCAGAAAGAAGAGGCTGAGGCCTGACTGTTCCTCTCCTGACCCCGGCCTGCCAGGAGCGCTGCCCATGCTGAAGCGTCTCTCCTTCCCCTCAGCCCCTCCTCTGGAGGAACTCTCTCCCTACGGGTCTTGCCCACAGTCCCTGCCCTTGTTTCTTCAGGCCCGGGACAGGGAATGGCTCTGCTCAGGCCAGCACTGGGTGACTCTCATCCCTGTGGTTTCTCCCACTCCTTGACAACGTCTTAGCAAGTGATCTCCTTGCAAATAAACAATGTGGAAGCCACGGGTGGTCAGTCGTAGGAGAATGAAGGGGCCCAGGAAGACCTCCAAGGGAGGAGGCAGGCCTTTGTATGGCTGGTCTTCAGCCTGTCTGGGAGAATAGGAAGAAGTTTTCGATAGGCAGCAAGGAGGTGGAAGAGGGTATTTTAACCAAAAGTGTGTGGAGGCAAGTCTTGATGTCTGCCTGCCTGCCTGTCTGTCTGTCTGTCTTTCTGCCTGCCGGTCTGTCTGAAGACCTTGTTAGAGTAGGAATGGGGTCATAGTTGGAAAAGCTAACGAAGGCAGATTGTAGGGACCTTGAAGGTGAGACTAAAGCCTGAGACTTTATTCCAGAAGCAGTGGGGGACTTGGATGGTTCTTGAGCAGGGGAATGGCCCAGTCACAGTGAGCTATTTTAAGAACCTTAATCTGGCAGTGGGGAGCAGACCACAGTGTTACCAATGGGGTGGCCCTCTGCAAAAGGCACAAAAGCTGATGCCAAAAATGACTCATGCACCCCCCTCATCTCTCCTAGCAGTGGGAGAAGAGGCAGTGCAGGTGTCACCCCCCAAAGCAATCTCCCACTTATGCCATCCTCAAAAGAGCAGAGAGTGAGATGCCTCACATCCTGAAGACGTAAGGGAAAACACATTCTTGGAAGAGATCGCCTCTCGAAGCCATCCACCCACAGCCCCCAGAATAAGGGGTAGGCAATCTGCTTCTCCTGGCATCTGATTCAAAATGCTCCTGGGGCCAGGAGGACCGAAAAGAGTACCTCTGCTCGCGTGTGCAAGAATAGCCCATTGAGCTGGGCCAGATTGGGACCATCTGCCTCAGGGTGGACCCAATGTGGGGGCAGGAACACTAGTCCCCAAAGGGGTGCTATTTCAGAGTTTCCAGAAAAGCATCCCATGAATATGTCCAGCCACTAACTGGGGAGACTTCCTGAGCTCTCTGCTCTGGTGTTTTGTTTTTTTTCTTTTTGCTAAATAGACACCTCTAAGTATGGGAGCCACTCTCTAAGAGGTCCCCTGTCACTGGCGTGTTCAAGGGTGGACGTGTTCGAGGGTGGGAGGATGCCAAGGGCTCTGATGACCTGAGACAGGGCAGACCCAGTCAACAGCAGAAGGTTAGAGAGATGCAGGTTCGAGAGGCAGAATCCTCCAACTGCTGCTACTGCACAGGAGGGCCCCACAGCGCCTCCCTGCAAATATTGTTCGGAGTCCTGGGTGGAGACAGGTAGGGACCCTCCTGCCTTGGGAGCTCTGAGGTCCATTCTAAAGACTACTCTACTCTCACCATCTTGGACGGGAGGGTAGTGGAATGTTTCAAGGGAGCCAGGATGGCTGCCTGCCCCAGAGAGGCAGCTAGAGAGCGTGGATGAAGGCAGAGGAGGTTCCATCCAACTCTGGTACACTCAAATATTTAGAGATCTGGTAGAAGAGACAAGCCAGCGAAGGGGAAGGGACCACTGAGTTAGAAGGAAAACCAGAGTGTGTGTGTCACAGAAGCCAGGGGGAGTGAAGGAGGAGGAAGTGGTCAGAGGCCTTGATGCTCTTGGGGGTGACTATCACAAGGACAGTCATGGGGGTCAAGCATGCTCTTGACAAGAACGCTTTCAGCCAGCACAGGAAACGGAAGACTGGTTTCAGCAGCTCACCTACCTGCTGAGGCAGATATGCTTGTCCCCATTTCACAGATTAGGAAGCCGAACCCAAGAGAGAGCTGCCCTGCCCTAAGCCTCATTATCTGTGACCTAGTTGCCTATTAGACTGTGATCTGTTGCCCGTGATGAGGCCACTGATGGGCTATCCCGGATGACACCCGTGTGGTGACGTGATCCTCCCTATGGCATCCAGATTGATAATGATGGTGTTGTTGGTAGTGCTGATGCTGATGGTTTTGGTGATGGTAACGCTGTGGGTGGTTGTTCAGATGGGGAAATTGATAGTGACAATGATGTGAAATCTGACAGGTCTGTGGAATAGACTGATCTAGATCTAGAGGCCATCCGTCAGCAGCAATACGCTTCTCAAACTTTGAGCCTCCGGTATCCAGGCAACAGAAAGGTTAAAGAGATGCAGATGAGAGAAGCAGAGAGCCCTCAGACTACCTGCAAAACTTCAGCTTAGGACTGGCCCCATAGCTTCTCCTCGGAGATAAAAAAAAATAAATGATCAACTGGGATAATAAAGCCCACTCAGAGGGCTGTTGTGCAAAGTGCATGGGTAGGACACTGCCTTGATGCTCTGGCTCCCAGCACGTCCTGAATCCGTGTGTTTAGTTCATATGTATCCAGGGAAAATTCCAGGAGTGCAGTGGATATCACTGCACGGGCCTTGGCTTCCCAAATGGAGCCCCTCCTCCATCCACCTCGATGTCCAGTTAGCAGGGCTGAGTCGTGCCCACCTTGCTGATGCCTGCTCCCGCCAGCACACCATGCCCACCCCTGGCTCTGGCAGTACTGCCCTCCCAGGAACCCACACACAGCCTTGGCTCTTGCATCCATCCCTCCTAGAAGGAGAGGGCGGGGAGAGAAGGAGAGGGCGGGGAGAGGCATGAACATCCAGCCAGCTCTATTATGCATCAAGGGCTTGGACTGCCTGCAGCTCAGAAGGAAGGGGTGTAGATAAGAGTGGGCTTTGAAATTAGATGTACTCGGGATTAAGTTTCTATCCTTCTATCCTCCCTTAAGTCTTTATTCAAGTAGCCCCTTCTTCAAGGATCCTCCCAGGTGCACTATGGTGGTCTTTACATGGGTGGGAAAGGTGTCTTTTTTGTGAGTATTGGTCAGGGTGGATGTGACGGGTAAGGCAAGAATGAGTAGTGATAATAGTAAAGAAGCTGTTAGCAGGTTAATTACTTTTATTTGGAGTTGCACCAAGTTTTTGGTTCCTAAGACCACACCCCACCCACACACAAGGTCTTCCCTAACGTACTTATCCCCCTTTGCTTTCCCATCCACTGTCTAACTTACTAGATGTCGTCCTTGTGTGTGACTTCACTGCGCTTCTTACTGCTGTAACAAAGCTCCACAGGGCAGATGCCATCACCTGTTCTCTTCACTCTTGCATCCCTATATCTAAATCAGTGCTGGCCCCCAGGGACGTTTGTTTGCCTCTGTAGAAGGAGTGAAGTGCCAGCTCAGCCTTTAGTGACTCAAATATAACAAGTCGCTCAGCCGTCCCTGAGGTGAACAAGATCTGCCTGGCTCCAAGGCCAGCACCCTCCACATGCCAACAAATCAGGTTTCTCTCTGGACAGCCCCTTTCCTAGCCCTTCCCGTGAGCTCTAGGACACTTACACCCTGAGTCTCACTCTTGGATGGGTTCACTTAAGCATTACAAGGCTGGGCTGCTATTTGAGGGAAACCGAAGGTTTCCTGGACTCAGATGAACCTCCAGCCCAGCTCAGGCACCTGTGAGATGACAGGAACCTGGTGCTTTGAGGTAAACCAGAGAGAATGGCCTGGCTTGAAGGAGGCCCTTTCAGTTCCAACGTTCCTCCCTTAACTCCAGGTCCAAGGGCAGAGGCAGGTTTCCTTCGTGTTTGCTCCAAGGGGTCCACCTACTGGGAAAACACAGGTAAGTCAAACAAGCCTGTTTGTTCTCCCAGTACAGCAAACAAAAAACAAGGACTAATTCTCCTCCAAGGCCTCCCCGTTGGACCTGAGAGGCATGATTAAAGTAATGGGAAGACAAATATTTTCCCAGAGAAAATGATAAAACTTGAGGCAGGAAAAGCAAACAGCATCTTCAAAAGGGCAGCTGTGGAGTTGGCGTGAAGCTGCCCCAGGAGCCGTTGGGGAAGATTCCAGAAGGGGGAAGCATGTGGCCCAGGGGCTCCTGGCTTGCAGTGAGGGACCGAGCGAACTAGGGGCTTTACTCAAAGCAATCGACACACCGGCCGCAGGGGGCGCTATTGTCCTCCCTCCCCAACACTGGGATGATTACTGTTACAAGATGGGGAGAACTCAGCAACATGGCGCATGGCAGGTCTGAGCTTGAGCTGAAAGTCAGACATGGGTGGACCAGAGCTCAAGAGGTGCTGCACTCTCCATGCATGGCCAGTGCCCAGGCCCCAGGAAAGGGGGAGGAGCAGGAGATGGCAATGGGGGCAAGTGGGCAAATGCAGGGCTGTTTGGGGGAGGGTCAGCCCAGCTGGGTGACAGATTGTATGGGGGAGACAAGGGCAAAAGAGAGGTCAAGCACACACTGTGAGTGACTAGGTTCTTGCCCAGAGGTTCAGGGGCTCCCAGCCAACTCTCCCCTGGTGATTTCCCACTTCCCCAAACTGAGACCAGAGTTCAACCCCCACCAGCCAACGGGTCGCTCTTCTGTCCTCCTCTTCCAAGAACAAATATTTCTACCAGATGCCGCAATGGTCAGAAAGTTCTTCCTTCTACTGGATCAAAAGGAAACCCCAGGGACTGCCATTCGCTATTGTTAGCTCTGCCCTAAGGTGAGGGGGAAACCGAGGATAGGATCTACTGAGTACCCACTATGTGCTAAGCATGGTTAGAGGCACTTTGTTTATGAGTTTTCATTTACTCTTGCAATGATCAATGAGGCACTCAATTTACTATGCCTAAGCCTGCAGGAGGAAGACGAAGAGGGGGAAACGAAGATTCCGGTTGCTAGTGACAGTTCTGCCACTCTGTACCTTTGTCATCCTGAGCAAAGTTCTTAACCCCTGAGCCTGTTTTTTTATCTAAATAATGAACCTATTAATCATCCCTAAGTCACTGGGTCGGGATCATGGGCATAAAGCTATGATCAGGTATGTGGTATGGATTCAATACCTATTACTTTTATTGTCTCCATCCTGCAGGAAGTAGAAACAGCACATGATCACTTGCTGAGAGCTCAGACCCAGAGTGCTCAGCTCCAAGGTCAGTGCTTTTGCTTTGGTCCCACAAAAATGCTACCAAGAATCTACAGCCATGGTTCGGATGGGGGGCCTTCCGGTGCCAGAGTTAGTGCCAAGGCTCTGCGGTGGTGGCAACAGCCAGAGTGGGCTGAGAGGAGCAGGACCGGGGCTGGAGAGTGGAGTCTGAGCCTCAGTCATCTGCTGCCTGCAAGTCTTTGTGCCAGGTCACGTGGGAGGCAAGTATGAATATCCCTTCATTTCCATTAAATGGCCACATGGAGAAAGCAACACCTGCTGCATTTGCTCTCCTTGTATACTGTTGGCCTAAACCATGAAAACTACCCCGGGGCCCGCCTTTGGCTTCAACATGATTAGCAGCCCCAGGAGCATGCTGACTTGGCGGCAGTCCATGCGAAAAAGACCCAGTTTTAGGTGCCCCAGAGCCTCCTATGAGCCCGCTACAGCTGTGGCTGCTTCAGAAGCAAACGTGACCCTGTGATCAGAGACGGCGGTGTAGTGTTCAGGCCACCAGAGGTAACGGGCACCGGGGTCAGGCTTTGTTTGGAAAGGCACCAGCCACGGGTGCCGCATTTCACTAGGAATGCAGACCGAGAATGTCACCCAAGAAGCGAGAAGTCGGAGAGCTGTGGCCCGTGAAGGCTTGTCTCGGAAGGTGTGACCCTGTCGCAGCCAGCGAAAGGAAAGGCCGGGTTGAGCGTGGACACCGTGTTCAATACCTGCCACGTCTGATTCTGCTAGAAAGGCAGCAGGCCCATGCGCAAGCACCAGCCCGCCCTGGTTCAGTGGGGAGAATTTGCAGCTGACATGATTTACCTGAGCCTCAGTTTCCTCAACCCAAAGATGGAAATAATGAAGTGGTTGTGAAAGTTAGGGTGGGGGGGCAGGGCAGATCCCATGATAAAATTTATTAATCTCCTTATCTCCTTCCTTCTCTAGGATATTGTCTGTGTGCGCAAGAACACTGGCTGTGGAGAGGTGGTGCGTGGACGCAGGCACTTGTCAGCACACTGAGAAGCTCGCAAGGACTCAGCAGGCTCTGGAGGAGGCTCCTCGGTGCGCTAAGTGAGGGCCCCACCATTCAATGAAGTCTACCTTCCCTGCTTCAGCTCTCAGTCAAGGAGCCATCAATCCTCTCGACCCCACCCCACTCCACTCACCCTCAGCTCGTCCCCATGACTCCGTGAAATAGCCATCTCCAAGGCACCCCCAGAAGCAGCCCCTGAGCCGGGACATGGGTATATATAGTATCATCGGGATGTGGTTCCAGGAAGTAAGGATTGAGGGGAAGGCAGAAGATAGGCCAGGAGAAAATCTCCCGAGTGCAATTAATGAGCAGGCTGCCATTGTGGGCGACTGTGTTCCATCCCACTGGGCGTCCTCTGAGAACCAGAAAACTGAGCTCAGGGAGACGGGAAGGCTGGGACATTGATCCCCACTTGTAAGCCCCAGTGATGAGGTCGCCCTGGCAGCATTCAACCCCAGCTTTACTGCCTGCGGGCTGCCAAGCTGTATTAGGAAAGCCCCCTGGCAGAGAAGCAGAAGCAGGAAGGTCGGTCACTGCTGCGGGCCGCGGGCGAACTCTGTGCACCAGGAGGTACGAGCTCCCAAGGCTGCCCGGAGTCACCACTGCCCCGCACCGTCAATCCGTGGCTTCCTCAACTGTGCTGCTGCCACGCGCGAGCCTGTCGGTGCCTGCCCCATCGTGATGCCCGGAGGCGCCACCCCAGGCGGGTCTCGTTCCTGCTGCTCAGTCTCTGCTCCCTCGCGCTCCCAGGAGTGCTGAGATCTGCCAAGTCCACTCCTGAGCCCTCTTCCTACCTCACTCTCTTTCAGGGCATGTCACAGGCCTACCGTACCGGTAGGAGGCCTACTGGGGCGCTTGTTAAAATGCATCTTCCCAGGCCCTGTCCCCAGACCTACCCATCCAGGAAGTCTGAGAACCTTGACCAGCGCCCAAAGTAGTTTCTGCATAAAATTAGGATGCCCAGTTAAGTCTGAATCTCAAATAAACAGTGATAGGTAGGATCAAAGATGCATGCCACACTTAAAATATACTAAAACATTACTCGTTTATCTAAAACTCAAATTCAACTGGGTATCCTGTATTTTCATTTGCTAGACCTGCCAGTTCTTTCCCAAGGAGAGTCTGATATACCATAAGAAAATGTTCTATGTATTCTCACTGAGTGACTTTATCCACACCTCCAATTTCAGTTTCCAACTGCATGTTAGTAGACTTCAATTTCTTTCTTACCCAGATGTGCCCCTGAATTCCTCCTGATGGTCCACTGGATATCTTGGATTTGATGGGCTCAAAATTGAGCTCAGTGTTCTTCACCTCCCACCATACCTATTCCCCAAATCTGTGTTTTTTCCCTTCTTTCTCTTTTTCAGTTGGTAGCCTGATACCTACTTGTTGCCCAAACCAGTAACCAGGAGTTTTCTCAGCCCCTTCATGACCCCTAGTTAACTGTCAAATTGTATTAGCTATGTCTCTCAGAATCCCTTGCATTCATGTGGTAGACTGAATATCAGCTTCCAAATATGTCCACTTTGCAATCCCAGGAACTTGTGGGTATTGGTAAGGGGAATTTGAAAATGTGGTTTTTTTTTAAGGACTTTAGAGAGGAGAGATTATCCTGGATTATCCAAGAGGGTCTGGAAATCCACAACTCTCCCTACAAGAGAGATGTGGGAAGGTCAGAGCCAGACAGAGGGTAATGTGATGATGAAAGCAGAAATTGGAGTGATATGTATCAAGATCAAGAAAGGGGCCATCAGCCAAGAATCCCTTCTAGAAGCTGGGAAAGATCTCTAAACTGCTGGGTTTCTGAACTTGCTTCATGATTTAATAAATCCTTGTTCTTTCTGATAAGAATATCTTTCTTCAATGGATCTCTTCTTGACAAATTCCTATTCGTACAGCAAAACCCAATTCATATATCACTTCCTCCAGGAAGCCTTCCCTGGTTATCTTCTCCCTTTCCCAAAGAGTTTATACAACCTGTACCTTGATCTAATTCCCATTGTAACAGTTTCCCCAAAAGCCATCACCCCTACTGAACTGCAAGTCCTTTTAAGGACTGTAACTGTTTCTCATTTTCCTCTGAATACCCAGGACCTGGGAGATACTCCATACATGTTTGTTGAATTAGAGAAAATAAAGATTTCTTTGAGTTCCAACATTTATGATTTTTTGCTACTGTTTCTTAGGCCTTTTTCCAATTCAGCTGTTTCCTACAAAGGAACAGAAAGACAATTACTTTTTTCCCATTGCTAGTTCCTGTTAATTCACTCAAGATAAATAAAAATTAATAGGTACTCATTTGTCATGTGGACTTAATAATCCAAAATTACATTTGTCTTGGCCCAGAGTGTTAATACATCTCACAATATTTGCAATTTACCAAGAAGTTAAGACCCAGTGTCTTACTTAAATGAACACACACACACACACACACACAACTATTGACTACTGGCCTGGGGTCTACAGGAAGACAGAACAAAACTGCAGACTCCAAGAATCCCTTAAAAATGTCCCACCCACACCAGGACACTGCTTTTAATCAACAGAGCACCCAGTCTTCCTAGCCAAAGTTGCTCCAGGAAAGAACAATGAGGCCCGTGGAAAATTGTAGTTCAAGAAATACGACTGTCTTTTTAGCCCCACTCCTATATACTAATCCTCAAGACTCCGCTCCTGGTAACTGATCTATAAAATGTCCGCAAGAGTAGGAGCAAAGCTGAAAGTCTTTTTCTGAAAACTTCACTCCCACTGTTCTTCTGCCATTTGCCCAGATTTTCTGGGCTGATGGAAACTCCACCTCCTCTTTCTGCTTGATGTTTTCCAGAACTTGGTTGTACCCAACATGTACACAGGTTAGACTGTAGGGACAGCCAGCACGAAGCCTGCGGCCCCTCAGTACCCGCCATACAGACAGAGAACTCTTCTCTGCTTCAACAAGAACTTGAAAGCCACAGAGTGGAAATGCATTCAGTTGTTGGTTTGGTTCTAAAGCAAGAAGGGTCTTATATCAGGAGGGGATGTGCATGAAGCTTTCATCCACAGTCAGTAGCCCACAGTCCTCCAGGCCCCCTGGTGTTTGAAGGGACTGAGACAAGCCTAGAGAATGGCAGGGGCAGCAGACAAAAATGTGTGAAGAGGAAGCTTCACAGGGGTCCCACGGCTTGGGCGCTGAGCGAGGGCCGGAGAGCCTGCAGCCTGCGTTTGGCACCACTCTGTCCCACGGTGGCCACACAGGACACTGGCCCTCCGTACCCTCACCACTCTCCTCCATGGCTTCCCTCTGGGTTCCCAGACGCCCCTCTGCATAGGGTCCCAGCTAAATTCTGCCAACGAGGGACACCATGTGAGAGCTGGAAGACAGACGCATGGACAGGTCTTTCTTCTCCAAGGTGTTTGAAAGCAGATCCTTGGGTTCTGCCTCCACTCCAGGCCAGCAGCTGCCCTCACCTACTTCGGGCTATTAGCACCAGCTTCCAGGAGGTTCCACACAGCTTCTGGGTGAATCCTGGTGAACCAGCCATCCATTTTGGAATCTGCAGGTTCATCTGTGATGGCTCCTTGACCTTTACTCTTCCATCCTGCTGGCAGCTGTGCCAGCCTCTAACTCCCTTTGTGCTTGGAATTTAAGCAAGTCACCTCCTCTCAAAGGAAAACGCAAAGTAATTAACCCCTATTCTGGGACATCCTAGTGAGGATTAAGGCCCAGAAGGCATAGAAGATGCCTAGCCTGGTCCCCTTCTCCCCAGTCAGGCCTCACATTTCTCCGACCTTTCGTGTGCCCTGCTCCCCTAAATGACCATTTTATTTTATGGCTGGATATTGTCTGTGAGACTTTCCTGCATGATATTCAGCAGTTAACATTATTACCAATAATACAGTGAGAGAGTTTGAACTGGAAGGAAGGAGGCAATAGAAAATATTGAAGACCCCACACGGTCCCTGGCGGGGGGCGGGGAGAAGCAGGGGCAGGGAGGGAGGCTGTGTGGTTGTGGGTGCCACAGGTGTGCTGATGGAGCAGGGGCAGCTGTCCAAGAAGATGAAAATGGCTTCATTTCCCCATGAGGCAGGAAGCAAGGCTTCGCCGGCATCAAAGGCACAGGTGATGATTGCTGGTCTTTCGAACCTGAGCTCCAGCAGGGCGGGAACCCTGCCTGACTTGCTATTTCGCTCCCTCAGCACATAGTAGGTGTACGAGGTGCTGGCACAGGGAATCAAAGGAAGCAGTGGAAGCTTGAGGTGGTTGTGGAGGAAACTGGGAGACGAGCTGACTTCGCCAGAGGCCTCCCCTCAACAGCAAGGCACCGCAAGGCACGCTAATATGGCTTCTCCGCTGTGCTGGTGGCAGCGGCCCCAGGCCCATCGGTTCAAGCTGGGCAGTAGCAAGAGGGCAGCCCTCTGGTTTTATCAGAGAGGGTCAGTGGGAGGCGAGCAGGGTCAGGGACAGGGGTGTGGGTACAAGTGCTGGAGTGTGACTCCTGGGGACCTGGCTGACATGAGGCTCTAAACCCAGATGGGAGGAAGGCCACGGGCAAGAAGAAAGCAGAAGTTTGAATGCCTCGGTGATGTGATGAGGAGCCCAGGTACATTACTGCAGTGTTTCCCAGCGGGCTGTCTCTATCACAGCCGCCTGCCGGCTTATCTAAAATGCAGAGTTCAGGCCTCCCTGGTGGTGCAGCGGGTTGAGTGCTGCACTGTGAAGTATCCATGGCACAGCAGCGCAAGTTCGATCCTAACCCAGGGAGGGGACCCACATGGCGCAGCAGACCTCTCCTGCCTTGCCCGCTGCTCCCCTCAGCAGTGTGTTTTAGTCCATCTGCCTGTTCTGCTCCCCACTCTGTCTCTGGTGAATCCTTCCACCTCCCACGCCTCTGGCCTGTACCCCAGCTCTTGTGTGCATAAATAATCTTTTAAAAAAATTTTAAAAATTAAAAAACGCAGATACCTGGGCTCAGCCAGCCCAAATCTGTCAGCAGCCCTGGAGAGTAGGACAAGAAGGCTGCACATTAAACAAACTCCAAAGGGGGCTCTGTAACTATTCCAACACTTCTGAGGTCCTGCCTTATCCTGACTTCCTGTTAGTACTGGTGAAGGCATCGAGGAATACCTTATGCAGATGGAACAAAGCTCAGCTGGGTTGAGTCACAGTCTGAGATGCTTAGTCGCTTAGTCGGAATTCAAAGCTGGCCTGGCTCCCCGCCGGTGTTCTCTCTGTTGTTCTTCTCCCCAAAGAGGGCAGAAGCGAGATACTCACAGACCACCTGATGGAGCTGACCTTGGACTGGACCTTGAAATTGGCAGCTCCAGTGGGTGAAAGGCAAGCAGGCTTGCCCTCTCCTGCAGGTCCGTGACCATGCACGGCCCCTTCCCCACGTGCACACGTGTCCTGCCTGCTCCTCATAACAGACCTCAGGCCCAGAGGTGCATGTGGGGCAACTGGAGCTTAGAACCCTAAGCCCCCTTAAGGGTGAGGGCTCTAAGCAGGAGAGCGTGGACCAGAACTCAGTTACCCCTACTTAGGGTCAAGTCATTTTCTGCTACGAATGCAAGCTTTCTTTTGTAAACAGCAGAAACCGCTATTCCCATGAAATCTGACACAGAACCTGAGGACGCAGGAGACAGAAGAGTGGGGTCTACTGGCTGGAGCCAACGTGCAGAGCCCAGAAGGGCCCCTCCATCCCTGCCACTGCCCCTGATGCTTCTCCTTCCGCCCAGAACGCCCCCCCAACCCCATCCCTGCCACTGCCCCTGAGGCCTCTCCTTCAGCAGCCACAGGCCTCATCACACCACCTCCCAGCAGCAGGGAAACTACCCCTGCCAGGAGCAAGGCAAACACAGGACAGCAGCCGCGGGCTCTGCAGGGGCCAAGCCCCCCAGTCCGCAAATGCTCCAGGTTCCCTGTGCGGCTCCACAAATGGGGAGACTCATCAGGAGTTTGGTTCTTTGAGCCTTGGGTCCAATCCTGTCGCGCAGCCTCCGGCCAAAGAAATCAGGCAGCAGGTGGGAAAGGCTTCGGCGCCGCGCGTTGCTCTGTGGCGTCGCTGGACTCACGCTACTGGACGCAGTTGGCTTCTCACAGCCCCTCTCCTAGCCTGTCTAAAGAACACAGGGGTGAGGAAGGAGAGGCTGGGAAGGGGGGAACAGGTGAGGCCAAACAGGGGGGCAGCATGGGGAGCCTGTCAACTTTGGGAAAAGACCAGAACAAAAACTTAAACAGCCTAAAGCTTCCCTAAAGCTCTGTCCTAGCTGCCTGTGCCCTTCTTGCTGACAGAAAGCACGGCTCCTCCCTTCTCAGCGTCTGCGCACACAGGCGCCCTCGCTCCCGTTAGGGTGCCAGTGGTTGTGGTGCTTGGGGCCCCACATCACACAGCTGCTCTGGGCTGGCCCTGCTCTCATCAAGATCAGCATGCACAAAGGGTGCTGTGCTTCGGCTCATTTGTTGGTGGCGTCATTACTTAATTCCTAGTCCACCCAGACAGGGCATGTTGAGGGGAATCTAGAGAGGAAGATTCTAGGCATTAGGTCGACACCAGAGCTGTTTGGCTGTGCCAGCTTAAGACCACACAACGAGGCCCCGGGTCAGTGTGTGCCCATCCCAGGCCATCAACACTCTCTCGCACCCTCCCAAGAGAGCACTGAAGGGGGGCCCGGATGGGACGCTGTGGAGTCGGGCAGTGCAGCCTGCCCCCAGGAAGGCAGTGTGCCCTGCCGTCCTCCACGCCAAGCATCCTCCCCAGGGCCCAGCCCTGGCTGCTCACAGGATTCAAGAGTGCACAAACCAGGCCCCAGTGGCAAAGGGGCAGATGGAGAGCCAGGGGCGGATAATTATAAATAGCATGTGTGGCTGAGGAGGGCACTGGCCAGAGAGAAGCATGCCAGAAATCTTACGAGAGACTGATGTCAAAGATTTGAGTGTCCCATGACCCTTGTCCCTCTCTGGGTGGAGAACAAGAGTGGGTTCCAACACAAGATAAGGGTGAGGAAGTGGCCAGGCATCCAAGCCCTGCCTGAAAGCTTCTTCAGCTGGAGAGACATTTTTGCATTGCATTTCTTTCTTTTTTTTTTTAAAATATTTATTTATTTATGCATACAAGAACTGGGGTACAGACCAGAGGTGCGGGGGGAGAGGATCCACAAGAGACAGAGCAGGAAGCAGAACAGGCATATGGACTGAAACACACTGCTGAGGGGAGCAGAGGGCAAGGCAGGAGAGGTCAGCTGTGCCATGTGGGTCCCCTCCCTGGCTGGCAGCAGTGATCAAACTCATGTGGCAGCGATCGAACTCGTGCTGCAGTGGCTGCAGTTTGCTTCATAGTGCATTGCTTAACCCATTGTGCTACCATGGAGGCCCCTGCATTTATTTCTTAAAGACGTTGGCTTTTTCCAGCATTTGTGGGAAACTGGAGGTTAAGCTAGAAACCAGAAGGGTCAAGGAGGCCTGAAGAAGCCCTTCGCACCCTTCATGCCCTGGCTCCTCAGCCTGGCACGGGGCAGAGCTGTGAGTCTCAGTGGAATGGTGGGGTGGGTGGGTGTCCCCAGAGCACATCTGGGAGTGTCTGAGATATTTCTGTGGAGGTGATACTGGCATTCTGTGGGTAGAGGCTAGGGATGCTGCTAAGCCCCTGCAACACACAGGGTCGCTCTGCAGCAGAGAATAATCCAGCCCCAACTGTCAATAGCACAGAGGTGAGAAACCCTGGCCTAGCCCCTCTTGAGGGCCCCCTCCACCCCCAGACACCACCTCCTCTCCCGTTCATTTCCAAGGGCCCTGTTGAGGCAGCCCGAGCACACAAGTACTCTAGCTACGCAAATAGCAACTCCTTATTTGCTGTGTTTGCTCAGCCAATATTGACTTTGCAGCCTAACACTGGTGCTATTGAGCCAGGGTTATTCTCAATATTGTTTGAGCAGCATTAGAACAGCCTGTGATAACCAGCAGCAGAACAGGAAGCTGTGCCGCCCTCCCTGCCAGCCCCTCCTCCCCCCGCCCCTGCCTGCACCCCCTCCCCCGGACACTCCTGGAGAGACAGAGGAACCTGTGTGCTCACAGAGTGAAGCGGACCTAACGCCCGCTCCTGCGCCAAGCAAACACGCAGAGGTTAGAGAGGCAGCATGCTCCCGGCTAAGTCAACACCCCAGGGAAGCCGGAACAACTGAGAAAGGTTACACAGGGAGGCCTTCTTTGGGGTGGGGCCATGAAAAATGTTGGTGCAGCAGCCTCAGGCTGTAAGTGAGACCCTCGGGAGGATCTTCAGGGAAAGGCTGGCAGGGACTGGGATTCCTTAGTAATGAAACTATGAGACAGTGAATTCATCCATCAGTCAAGCACCCATTTGGTGAAGCCCTACTAGGTGCCACTGTGCCGATTAGGATCAGAAACTTGGAGAAGGTCCTCATGGATAAGCTAATGCAGCTGCCATGTTTTGATGAGGAGGACCTAGAAAAACAGCCTCCATCTTGGAGCTGGTCTTTGCTGTAAAGGAGTGACTGGCCGCTGGGTGTGACCTCAGGACTGAGAACAGCTAGCTCCTCAGAAAAGCATGCTCTTAGTTAGCGGGGCTCAAGTCCCTTTAGTGGGAGTCAGTGATGAATAGACCACAGTGAAAGGCCTTACTATATAGTCCGGGAGAGCGGCTACTAAGACCCAGGTCATGTCTGGGGAGGATAGATGGTAGGTTCCTGCTGAGAGCCAGCTTGGGAGTGCCAGGTGGGGGTAAGGGGGCACAGAGGGGTGGGGAAGAAGCCAGGAGCCTGGCTCATCGGACTACACGGAGAAACGAGGAGGCCAATCTCCTGAAGCTCAGAGGCACAGAAACAAAACCAAGAAGCTAGTCTGGAACCAAGGCTCCCCAGTGATTCCAGTGAGAGCCGTGAGTGGCCACCTCCTAAGACTGTGCCCGAGCGGCCAGCAGCCCCACGCTGAGGCCAGACGAGCCATGGCGCATTCAGAGACCAGAAACCCCCATGGAACAACTGGGGTGGCTTCCTTGTCTGCTGTAAAACAAAACTAGGCTTAGCTGTACGTTTGGATCTGGGCCCATGGCATGTCTCTAGGTCAACATTAAGCAAGTTGCCAGAATCATCGAGGGGCCATTCTAAAAATGAGCTCTGGCTAGCCCTCGTGGCCTGGGAGCACCAGAATGGTCATTTGCTAAAATTGGTCATTAACATTTTCTACTCACTGCTCTCTCCAAAGACTTGGAAATGAGGGGGGAATTCCTGAGAAATCAGCTATTATGTAGATCCTGTGACGACCTGGGCGCTCCGCTGGAGAAGCTCCTCAATTTTAAGAGTACATCGTGGGCATTTTCGGCACGTGGTTGAATTATTTTCATTCAAGAGCCAAGTCATTCCCGATAGTCCCCACTGCAGACACGCTCGTCAATGTGCCTGACCTGTCTGTGCTCTGAGGAGCAGGCCTGGGAGTGTCCCTGTAACCATGTTGACATCCCTGAGGGTGCCTTGCAGGGACAGAGCTGGACAGCTGACCCAGGAGAAGCACCCCATTGGATGACCACTGGCAATTCACATTCCTTCTTCTGGGAATTGAAATTTATTTATTTATTTTTAAAGGTTTATTTATTTATACATACAAGAACTGGGGTACAGGCCAGATGTGCGGGGATGGTGAGAGGATCCACCAGAGACAGAGCGGGGAACAGAACAGGCAGATGGAAGGAAACACACTGCCGAGGAGAGCAGCGGGCACAGCAGGAGAGGTCTGCTGCGCCATGTGGGTCCCCTCCCCTACCAGCAGCAGGGATCGAACTCGTGCTGCAGTGGCTGCGGTTTGCTTCATAGTGTGTTGCTTAACCCACCGCGCCACCAGGGAGGCCCCTGGGAATTGAAATTTATATCCTTGGTATTGGGTCTGTGATCTGAGGGAGCACGCCCCAACTGAGGCAAACACGTTTGGAGCTGGAGAAGTCTAGTCTTTAGAGAAGAGGATGGAGTGAACCTATCAAGAGAGGCTGAGACAAAAGACCACGAGGTCCCAGAGAAGCAGGTACAGAGCCTGGCAAGCAGCTGCCTGCATCTCTGCTGACTTTCTAGTAACTTCAGATTCAGCCTCTTGTGGGAATGGGTGGTTACCCTTGCCCTGGGGGTCAATGAGATTCCTTATAGTCTTCCAACAAATTCATTATTATTGTTTTATTATCATTGAGAGGCAAGGTATAATATTCTAATAATTTTGTTTCTTGCATCAAATAGTTACTGACCAAGACATCCACTAAGAAAACACTTTTTTTCTGGATTATACTTGTTCAGCACTGAGAATCTCACCCCTCCTTCTTAGGCCTAACTTGACGCTGCTTTCCATGCCTTCCATTCTTAGTGCTTCCTTTTAGAGTTTCAGATCGTAACAGCCATGAGTGTCCTGGTGGTCAGCGGGTGAGTAAGCTGTGTCACCTAGACACCATGTTCCACTCTGGTTTATTTGCTCAGCCTACTTCAGTGGCGACTGTTAGGCTATCAGTCAATAATTAGTCATTCAACAAACATCCATCAACTATGTTCTAACCCTAGCAAAGATATGTTAACAACAAACAAGCAACCCCCCCAAAAAAACATTAAAGACCAAAGAGCAAGTGTCAGCACATTTTGCCATTTTCTTGTCACAGTAGAGGAGCAATTATGATATGCTAACAGCCCTAATGCACTTAGAAGTCATCAGTTACATCAAACACCCTGTCAGAAAGAAAGTGTCAACAGAGGCGCAGCTTTCACTTTGCTTGCCGGGGAGGGTATCAGCTCGCTGTTGGTCAAGAAAGGAAACAAATCATCCCAGTCCCTCGCCAGGAGAGGTGGCAATGCAGCTGGTTTCCCTCAGCTGCCCACAGCTGCCTGGACCTCAGTCACAGCAGAAGTCTTAGAGGGGATTTGTCCCACCCTGGTTTTATTGGACATCCTTTTACTATGGGATAAGGTATCTCAGGAAACATTTCCCATCCTCAGGAGCTTTATTATTGTCCTGTCTCTCGATTTTATTCTTACTATTATAATGATAAGACTGGAACTACTGCTACAGTGAGAGCATGCATTGTAAAGTCATTCAACACATCACTCATAAACCCGTCCCCACTTAATGTCTTCTTTTTTGCTTTTGCATATTACCTTCCACGGGTCATATTTTTACATAGGCATGACCCTAGCACAGTATCAGTTTGTAATTTGCTGTTTGAGCTCATCTGCCTTTTCCATGTGTAAGTAATATCTCCCGGCTCAAGTTCCCCATGCATGACCTCTAACCCCTCCCAGCTCTACCCAGTTACCACATGGAGTCCGTTTTCCCTCCTCTACTTCCTCAGCTCCCCTTAGTGCCATTGTTGCCAAGAACTCTACCCTTGCGAAGCAGAGCCAGAGGGAGCCTCACCACTGCTCACTAGGCCCAACGACCAGTCGGGGTCCCCTCCTCTGACTCCTCCGCCCTACTACGCACCACTACCCCCACCTGAATGCTCCACTCTCACCACCTCCCACGGCTCCCTTTGTATCAGTGCTTCCCCAGTGTGCTCGAGGCCTTTGCAGGGGCCAGACCTAACAGGGAACCATAACCTATAGCACTTGTTCGAAATGTTGGGTGATAGAATAAGAGAATAAATGAACTAATGCTTTGTGATGAGCAAGTGAGTCATCAGGGCCCTCTGCTTCCTCCTTCTGCACCTGCTGCCCTCCACCATAGGTCTCGACCAGCCTTGCCAACACACATGCTTTGAGGGTTCTTCCGCAGACCCCCTTGCCAGGGCCCCGGCCCACACACACAGGAAGGATCAGGTTGTGGAATGGGGCCTGGCTCTGTTACATGGCCTTGAAAGACAAGAGAGCAGTCCAGACTTCCCTGCAAGCGGCTGTTCCCTCTCAATCTTTCCGATCGCAGCTCTCACTTCCCTTCCCATCTTGCCATGAGTTTCTAGCACGTCTGGGCATGTTCCCTCCCTGGTTCACTTACAAGAAATACTGACCATCTGCTGTGTCCCAGATGCAGGCCAGTCAGAGAGACACCTGCTCTCGAGGAGCGTGGCCTGGGGACACCGAATAAAGGTGAGTGCAATGACACCCTCTCTGCAGCTCCTGCAGGACCTGCTACAGAGCAGGCGGCCTCTCCCACTCTGCAGAGAGAAGTGCACGAGCCGTGCTGCGCTCAGACCCCTGGGAGCCTCAGTGGGCACTCAGTCCTGGTTCACAGGTGTCCCTTCAGGGTAAGCCTTGCCCTCTCCAGCCTCTACTTTCAGAGGTCCACCCCCAGTCCCATTAGAGTCTCCACACTGGCCCCCAGCCTCACTGGGGGGCTGAGGTCTCTGGGCTGGGGTTGCAGTCAAATAGTAGCCTGCCTGGAGTCGGGGCAGAAATGCTAAGGTGAGAAAGACACAAAGGGGCTGGAGGCTCCAGGGACGCATTTCCACAGGCAGGGACAGCTCCAGGAGGGGTGAGGCAGCGGAGGTGCTGGTGGACACACTCAGGACACACGCAGGTCTCTGCCTCCGCCCTCACCTCCTGACCCCGTGAGCATGTCAGGGGCCTCGTCCCCCAAGGATCAACAGAACTTTCGATCTGTAAGGGGACCTGGAGCCCTCTGGCCTGCTCAGCTTACAGCTGGAGAAACTGAGCCCAGAGGAAAGTGAAAGGGCTAAGTCTCTTTCCCTTTAATTTTGTATTGACTCCTGTTTTGCAAAATGATATTGGGATCTGTTTATCTCCCTCAATCAAATAATTCCCCTTCTGAGAACTTCCTTTCAGGAAATAGTCCTAGTCACAAGAAAAATTTAGGGTCAAAAGTCATTCATCACAGCATATTTCTAACTAAAAGGAGGGCAGGTTAACTAAGTCCTTTGATGGAAAACAAGTTGCAGGAGATCTTCTAAAAATTATAGTTTAGTTCCAGTTTTTAAAAAATGGGGAAATTTTATGTGAACCTAGCTATGTGAGAAAACTACCTGCAAAGATACAAGACTGAAAAGAAAAATTGGCTTTCTTGTGTGTTCTGTTTTATTTCTTGAGTGTTTTTAAGTAGCTGTAATAGGTAGTGAGATTATAGGAGAATTACCTCAAAGAGACTTTCAGGTTGGTAAAACATTTTTAATTAGATTTTTAAATGATAATATTGGGAAACCAATTTGCTGGGAAAGGAAAGGTAGTTCCTAGCAGCCTCGCACCTCTCATAATTATTACAACTATCACCGCCAGAGCCACCCTCTCCTCAAACGATCCTATGGAACCCCTGCTAGACACCAGTACTCACTGGGAAGTATTCATTCATTCAGGAAAATGTACTAAGCACCTACTGGCACTAAGAGTGTTAGTTACTAGGCATACAAGAGTAAACAAGGCAGACAGGCCTCCTGCCCTAATCGAGCATACTATTTGCACATAAGTAGCATAAATTATGATAAGAGCTACAAAGAATTTTATATCAATTGGGATTGAGTTTGGTTGCCAGAACGAGAAACCTAACTATAGTGATGAAAACAAATGAGAGTTTTATGTTTTACGTAAAACGAGTGAAGTGAGAGGCCCAGAACTGATTTGATGATTTCACAAAGCCCTCAGGGTCCAAGACTATTGTTATGCTTCTGATCTAACATGAAAGCATCTTTAATAGCCTTAACATAAAGGTCCAAAAGAGCTGCTAGAGCTCCAGCCATCACATCTGTGTCCCAGACAAAATGAAGGAAATTGCAAAGAGAAAAAAATAACTTTCTCAGTTTCTCAGAAGCTCTACTTTTCAACCTCCTAGTTGTCAGAAAGACTGCAAGATACAGTCTTTTAGCTGTGCACTTGCTTCCTGATTAAATAGGGATGTAGTAAAGACAAAAAGCAATTTTTCTATTAGAAACGAACTAGCAATCTCTGTCCCAGATGTTGTGAGAACAAAAGACAGAAGGATTCGATCAGATCAAGATGGGAGCTCAAGGCCAAAACACTTAAGCTAAGGCCTAAAAGGATGCAGAGGAGCTGGATAAGCAAAAAGGTAGGGAAAGAATTCCAGGCAGAGGAAATCAAAGCTCAGCCCAGGAGGATAACTCTGTTGTGAATTCAACAAGACTGCAGGCAGAGCACTGAAATGGGGTCAGGAGACCTAGCTTTAAGCCCTGCCTGCAGGGACATCCTACCCCTCAGAGCCTCTCCAGCTGTAAAGTGAGCACTCTGTATTTGCATCCTATGAAATATTTATTAGACCGCTGTGAGGTTATGCTGGGGCAGGAAGAGGGCACACCATTTTTGCCATCGCTCCATTCCTGTAGAGCTTTTGGAGAAGATGGACAGAGGAAACTCAGAGTTTGACAGCTGGAAGGAGAGGACTGGATTAGGTAAAGAAACCAAACCCCACATCTGCCTCCACGAGCTCCACATCAGCCCTGGGACAGTACACTGCAGAGCCAGCCCTTCTCCCCGCAGGGGTGGATGAAGTGGCTGCAAGGGTCTCTGCGGGCCTGAATCTGGACATGATAATGCAGCCACATCTCAGGGTTGGTAGGTGGTGGGGGGATAGGGAGAACCACCAACCATTTACACGCCTGTTCTGCACGCCAGGCACTGCTCAGCTTTGCATTGGTCATCTCGTGTAATCCTCATAGTTACCCCATGAAATAGATAGTAAATATTCCCATTTAGCAGATAAGAAATCTGAGGCTCAGAGAGGTAAAGTCGACTGTCAACACGATGATTAAAAATGACTGTAAGCGATAGATGAGAGGATGATGCTGAGTTCTTTGAGAACCCCAAATCTCTGCCTAGAACTATGAGACTTTGGTCACACCTCCCCAGGGGTCCAGTTTCCGGCCATAAGATGAGGGCACTTTGCTCCACTACTGTCAGTAGTTACAGCTCAGCTCCCAGGCACCTGGTATCTGCCACGGGAAGGCGCCTTGGCAGCTTCACGACAACCCTGCCATGTAGGCTTGTCCCAGGTTATGGACAAGGGTTTGACCCAGGTCCCTTCTCTGGCCTTTCGATGATCCAGAAAAGACAGTCCCCTGTGCCAGGGTGGACACTGCCCCCAGCTTCACCTCTGTCCTCTGGAGCAGGGCAGGGTATGCAGAGATGGCCCGTGATCCGTGGGCCAGCTGTGGGGAGACACCAAAGGAGGCCGAGCACGTTATTACTATTCAGGTCAAAACACTTCCCTGTGTTTAAACAATTACAATCCATAATTAGTTGCCATCACAGTGGAACAAGTCCACTGTGGTTTCAAAATCACAGTGACTGCTCTATTTAGCTAAAACGACCGCAACCAGGGACCACTGGGTTCTTTGTCAAAGAAAATGTTTCAGCTTTGGCTTCCTAACCTTCTCTTAGCCAGCCTCCCTCCCAGTGCCACACCCACACCCGCCACACCCACTGCCCCCACACCGCATCCTAGTCTCCAGCCGGTGCCTCACACCCATGCTTGAGCCTCACAGCTCATCCTTCCTCTTCTGTGCTTCTCCAGACCCTGTTCATTCTTTGAAGTCCAGCTGGGGCCACGTCCACCAGGAAGGTTAACCTGGCCACTCCAGCCCCACTGGCCTCTCCCCACTTTCGTTTCTCCAGGCGACTGGTTCATTAGTGGCTGGGAAGAAAGAAGGAAGGACAAGCTGACCACGGAACAGGAGGGAAAAAAAGGGCCCGACACAAGCCTTACACCATATTCCTGCTCTAGGGAAAAGGGAGCCAGGATGGGAGGGAGGAAGATGGCGTCAAGTCAGAAGGTCCTCCCTGCTCAGGTGCTCAGGAGCCTCAGCAGAGTCATAGCTCTGTATACCTTGGTTGGGGGGGGGTCTCATTGTTTGGAGGGGCAGGGCACCTGGGCCACCACCAGACCCTCTCCTAGTGATGCTAACCCAAGAAAGACAGTGAAAAACCAGAGGATTTGGGTTCCTCCCTCTCCAGGCAACCCCCAGATCGGTGAGCTGGAGACCCCTGTGGCCCCAGTCTGCCTCGCCCACTCAGCCTAGGCAGGGAGGTCAAAGACCGTTCCATTCGGAGGGGCCTGGGAACCGCCATTTTGTTTGCAGATCCAGGCAAGATCACACAGGCTGAATCCAGGCTCTGCGGAACAAGGGGGCTGGCCCGTGGTGCTCTCAAGCGGCCGTTGCCTGACTGCAGGTCGGGCTGGCTGAGGCGCTCCTGAGGTTGCTGGCAGCTGCTCGGGCCTCCACCAAGCTGCATTCGCTCACGTGGCACACGCCGCCCCTTGCACGCACTTCCAGTTACCACCCTGGAGCTTTCCCTCCCCAGAGCACCTGCGGGACTCACAGTCTGTGCCAGCCTGGTCACTGTCCTTCCCCTGGAATGCCTGCTGATGGATGGTCTTCAGCCCCCAGAGCAGTAGCAAAGCCCGGGCCTGGGAACCAACCAAGAAGGGAACAGGAACCGTGCCTTGTCGGGGCGTGCCAGAATGAATCAGAAAGAAAGGTGTCCGCCAGGCCGTCATCCCTCCCTGTCCTGCCCAGTTCATTCACCCATCCTCCCATTCCAAAAAGTGTTTATTTGCCCAGCACTGCCAAGTGCCAGGTGCAGAGCTAAATGCTCGGGCACAGCAGTGAAGAAGCCGCAGCCTCTGACTTCACAGTGTCTACAGACAGCCGAGGGGGCAGACGTGGAACAGACAACCACACAGGAATGAATTAACTACTGCTTTAACTGACGCTGTGAAAGAGAAGAGCAGGTGCGAAGGGAGAATGCTTACCTGTGGGAGGATCACAGGAAGTACAGAGCGATATTTTAGCTAAGATCTAGTGATCATCTTTAGTGGGGAGATGGGAAATAGTCTGCACGAAGGTCTTGAGGCAGAAAGGAGCATGGAACATTCCAGTCGTCTCCAGAGACCAGTGAGGTTGGTGCTCAGCGCCGTGGGGTAGAGGGCCTATGATGAAGCTTGCAGCAGTAAGACATCACAGGCCAGCAAAGGCGCCAGACTGGGAGGTGGGGGCCCAGCAAGAACATCAGCACAGAAGGAGCGTCCCACTTTTTAACTTGGCCACGCCCATTTTCCTTCCAACTGAGACCATCTTTCTTCTGAAGGGAAATGGGTATTACGACTTGCTTTTCGCTACAGATTTATGCCATATTAGCATCCAGCTTCTGGACCATTCCATGGGTGATGGCAGCGTTGTCCTGTTGTGTGACCCACACTGCCAGAAACCCCTCAGGTAGATGCTTCTAGCCCTGTTTTGCAGACAAAGACCCTAAGACTCTGAGGGGTTAGCTGACTTGTCTAGAGCACCAAGGCAGCCCCCAAAATGACCAAGAAGACGATCTGGCACTCACTAGGTACTAATAGAGAAAAGGATACAGATGGATGTAACAACTACTTTGAAGGAAAATCTAGCAATTAAAAAGTATCATCTACCAAAGCATATAGAGCATATTCAGGATTAATCTGCTTTTTCTTGCCTACTGATAGATATAGGTAGAGTTACAGATTCAGATGTAGCTGGAGATTTAGATGCAAAGAAATAGATAATAGAAAGTACAGAGTTACAATCATTGATTGTCCCCCCATGCTCAAAATGTTAAACTGCTGGTTTGAGGTGATGAGCGAACTGCACGGTCTGAGGCACTGGCAATGAGATGGCTCTGAAGCAAATTTCAGAAGCTAAAACTCAATAGCTAAATTAAAGGCTAGATCTTTTCACTTAGAAATGCTCACTAAGTTGATGTCCAGTATGATTTCAATTAAAATAATAAATAACAACATGGACACTCATCCTGGATCACAAAGCCAGGTGCGCAACAAACACAACTTTCCTTCAGCCCACCTCCCTTTGTGTCTCCATCAGAGACAGGCCTTCCATATCAATGCCAAGGGCAGACACAGGCCAAGTCTGCGAGGGGGGTTGATGGGGTTTGCAGTGGATAGTACATCTGAAGAGGAAGCCCACTTGAAAGCAGAGCTGGGGCAGCGGCAGGGTATGGGGCGGGGGGCGGGTGTCCCTGGGCTCTCCATATAAAATATGGCGCACTGGAATCAGGTCCAGCGTCAGAAATCTGACACTCAGGCAGAATTCTGCTGCCAGCACTGCTGTGCAAAGCCGCAGGGAAACGGGAATTTAAAAGACAAATCCTCAGTTCTATGGAAAATTAGTCATTCAGTGAATTGATCACTTGGCAAATTGGCTTTTAGCAAATTGATTTTGGGTGTCTAGGCCTGCTCCCCAAGGCTCCCCCAGCCAGCAGAGTATGTGGAGCTTGCCGGATGGGGACCGAGCTCCCAGGGAGAAGCCTCCCCCGGTTGCCCCCAGGAAGGAGACATCCACGCTCTGCTGGCCGAGACCCAGCTGGCCTGGCCACTGCTCAGGGTGGCCTGGACCCAGAGGAAGCCCCCCTCCTGCCCATAGTCAGCAGTGCGTGTGACTTCAACTCAAGGGAAGCAAAGCATGCTCTGTTCCAGGGGCTGTGTTAGCGTCTTTACATTGAAAGTTGGTGACAAAAACTGAGGTTCAGCAAGGACAGTGCCCCTTTGGTCATACAAGCAGAGAGGAGCAGCCAAGGTCAGTCTGGCTCTAGAAGGCTCTACCCTCCCCAGCAGCCCCCAAGCCTAGAGCAAACAACATCAGCCCATCACTACGACCCGCCCCATCCCTGCTAGCAAAGGGCTAGCCCCTTGGGGGTGTCTCCTCTTGAATGTGGGATTACAAGGTTCCCTGCACAGACAAGGAAACTGTGGCTCAGAGAACTGATGTGAGGATGCCATAGGTCTCCTAATTAACAGGTTCCCGTGTATCCTTCCAGAAACAACAAGGTTTCACCTGGGACATATATGCACACACGTTCGGAAGGCCGACAGAAATGGTCCATGCTTACACATGGTTCTCAGCCAAGGATCTCATGACACCTGCATTCCATTCTGTAGATGAGAGTTCCACAGTACACTCATCCAGTCTCCTGTGGAGGGGTTTTGGTTGTGTCTAGTTCTTGGCTAGCATATTCAGCTCCCTACAATACTTCCAGAGACTAAATCCCAAGACTCGGAGTCCCTAAATGTACTAATATTATTACAACCCATCACCTTTCCCATGTGCTAGAATGATATAGCCAGATAAAATATGATTTCAGATTTTGTTATCTCATGCTTTTTATTTGTGATCACTTTTGAGCTTGAGAGTCTGATGATGGATGGAGATCCAACAGTTAATCCACACCAAGATAAGATGCTGGACAGTGGACAGGACCTTCCAGGCCAAAGCTCTTTCTTTTCACGAGCTTCCAGTGCTCACCATTCATGTGAACTTTGCAGTCATTCATAGGCAGATAAACCTGAAAGCTAATCTGCGAATCCCAGCGAGCCCCTGCACCTCCTTAATCATCTTCCAGCTGCCCAGCCTGCACATCCATATGATGCCTGCTGAGGGATGGGGTGCACCCATCAGCCCACACTTGGACCCTGCCTGCTGCGGCCCTCCAGAGTCACCGTGGGCCAGAGGACTGGGTGGGTGGCCCACATGGTCATCAAGCTGAGAGGCGCCATCCATCCAAAGCACTGTTTGATCTACCTGCTCTTTGCAGCAAGAACACATGGTCTCCAGCATTTCCTCCTGTCTGATGTTTTGAAGCTCTGAGGCCCAGAATCCTCTGGGTTTAGGTCTCCATGAGGCATCACAGAATAGGGTCACGACAATAAGTCAGCAAATCCTGCCTGCCAGCCAGAAATTGAGCAGTCATTTAGATCCACAGAAGGATAAGTTGGAACATACTTCCACGGCTGCCCTGCTCAATGGACCAGGGGGCAGGTCCGGGGGCAGAGGGTCGGGGGCAGGGGGTCGGCGATGGGTGGCAGGGTCAGGTAACCAAAATAAGACAACTGTAGCATGCTGAATTCTTAGGGCTTTCGGAGAGGGAGGAAAAGAAATCAGGAATGCCACCCTGAAAGAAGTGCTTACACAGAGCCCCAGGCTTCCCTGCCTCCCCCAAACAGGTGTGTTTTACTTTATTAAGAATTCAGAAGCAGTGGCTAGAGCAGATACTCTTCATGTCATCAGCCTGGCGCCCAGCTAGGAGTCAGGAGTGGGTGATAAAGCAGCTACCGCACCCGCATCATCTGATCTTCCTGAGTAGGCAGTGGCCCGATAATGCAGTGATATCAACAGAGGAGGAGGAAGCCTTACGGGTTCTCTCAGAACCTTCTCAAGGCACCTAGGGCAGGTGTGAAGAGTCCAATGTTGCGGTTGAGAAAGTCAAGTTGCATCAAGGTTAAGCATCTCATCCAAGTTCACCCACCCAACTTGAACCCAGATCTGTCCTCTCGAGGAGCATGTGTGCCCTCTGTGCTGTCTCTGGCCATCACCTGTCACCTGGGATTCTCTCACCTGTACACCCCAGGACAGCAACCTTTGCCCATGACAATGGTCAATGAGCCATTGAGACCAGACACCAGGCCAGGCAGCCTCTGGGGTCCCAGAACCTCCGAATCCCAGGCAGCACAGCCCACTCATTCCCAGCATGGGCACTAACCCTGCCCACCCCAGACCCATCAGCTCCACCTTGTCTTTCTCCTGCAAACAACAGAGGTCGGGGGGATACAATCAAAGGCAGACTTATCACTAGGTCTGCTCTTTGCTCTTCCCCCCAAACACTTAGTATTTTGTAATCTTAGCATCTTGTGGGCACTGGGTCATTTTTATTGAATTAAAACATGCATGTGTGAATGAGAGGACAAGTGAAGAAATTTCTAGCATAGGCGCAGGCATAGTACTCTCTACTTTTCACATCATCTTTGCCTCCACTATTCCACTTTATCCTTGGGATAGTCCTGTGAAGACAGTATTGGGATCCCTGCTCAGAGAGGGAAACTGAGGCCCAGAGAAGTGATTGGCTCATACGAGTGAGTGAATGGCAGAGTTCGGACTAGAACCCTAACCCCGGGCTCCTTCTTTAGTGTTCCCTCCATAAGATAGATGCAGAGCCACTAGCATTGCCAGCTGCCCAGTAGGTCAGAGATAGAAGCTTTGCTCCCCCAGCTCAGCAAATTAGGGCTCTCCTGAACTCCCAGCTCATCACTGGAAGCGACGGTGAGGCTGGAACTCCTGGGAGGCCCCAGAGAAAAGGAGCTCTCCCCCCTCCAGACAGGGAGCACTCACAACCTGCCAAACAGGCCTCACCATTTCCTCCAGGTTAGCTCATAATTTCCAGACTGGATAAGGACGGGAAAGCACCTGCCCATCACCTTTTGACAGTGACTCACTCTGGGGGCAGGGAGGTGGGAGAGGTGAGATGCTCTCAAGTCTTAAAAACAAAACTGCCTCTTCTTCAACCTCAGTCATTTACTCAGCAATGTTTCCCGACCATGCATGGTACCAAGCACTTGGTCCTGGGCTCTGTGCTCAGAGCGTCCAGGTGCGAGCAGGCACGTCAGCGGGTCACTCCCAGTCAGCACCGCGGTCGACATCCTCTCCTGCCACAGCACGTCGCCACTCAGACGGAGCATGCCGATGGTCTCCCTGCCGGTGGTCAGACCCAGGCTGTGGGCCTGTCTCTGCAGCCCGTGGAAACGTTAACTCCCCAGCTCCTCCCCTCACCTCCATCGCTCCATCGCCCACTCCTTTCCTTGCATCTGCTACCCACGCATTAAATGGCGGTGCTCCCCAGAGTTCTCACTGAGGCCTCGTTTCTCTCACTATTCAGTTCCCTTTAGCCATCCAACCTGCATCCCGGGGACTCAAATGCTACTTGACACCTACGTCGGTTGGTTCTCCAGTCTCCACTGAATGCTTGCTGCGTGGCCGCTCCTCAGGTGGCCGCGTGCATGGCCCCTCAGTACCCCACGCCTGCACCCGCATTCACGCCCCATGCCCTGGGGAGTGTGGGTGGCTCCAAGCAGACTCCTGAGCCAGTCTCAGGAGGGGAGTCGCCTCCTCCATTTCCTCATGGCCACATCTCAATGGGCACCCAGCTGGATGGTCTCAGCCTCCCAGAGTCTCTCAGAGCTGTGCACTCCTCCCGTTCCCACAGAGGCTGACCTCCTCCCCCTCACTTCCTGACTCCGAGTGACAACTTCCTCTCTGGTCTCCATTATGCCTACGAGCTGCACCCCAAGGCCCTCCGTGATCCGAGTCCCACCTTCTCAGCCTGGTCTCCACTCACATGCATTTGCTCCAGCAGCACCAAATGCTTCTGATCCCAGCAAGGACCTCTCCTCTTCCCCTGCCAGCTTAGGGGACGGGGCCACAAGTTTCTGCTTTACTGGAAAATTCTCTCCCACCCTCTACCCCCACCTAGGGAAGGTTTACTGCTTCTCCTTACACATCTAGCTCAATCCTCTCCTTTTCTGAGCCCTGCCCCTATACCCCAGGCAGAGCCAGCACCCCCCCGCACCCCACTACTCACAAAGACAGTGCTTGCCTTGATGCAGCACTCACCACCTAGGCTGTAAGGCCTAACAACCCCACACCCCACTAAACTCAGAACCTTCAAGGACCATGTTCCGCTCCTTTTTCTCTGTGACCCCGGTAGCATTATGCCCACGGTGGTCCTCAGTGAGTGACTGATGGATGAATGGGGTGGGCTGGTGGGCTTGATGGAATAAAGAGCTATTCACCAGGCACTGAACATGATGGTGTTTACAAGTAAGGCGAAGGACCAGCACCAAAATGCCTCTCCCAGGCCCTTAGGAGTTTACAGCTGGCTAGACACAGACAGGGCTCTCTAAACAGCTAACAAACTGGAATGGCTGAAAATCAGGGCTGCAGTGCCCTGGGTTTCCCTGGAACTCAGAGGAACAGGGACACTGGGGAAAGATAAAGAAGCATTAGGAAGTAGGCTTCCCTGGTGGCACAGTGGTTAAAGTCTCAGCACTACCAAGCTATTGCCAGCCACTGCAGCACGAGTTTGATCCCCGGTCAGGGAGCTGACCCACATGGTGCAGCAGACCTCTCCTGTCTTGCCCGCTGCTCCCCTCAGCAGTGTGTTTCAGTAGATCTGCCTGTTCTGCTCCTCACTCTGTCTCTGGTGAATCCTCTCACCCCACCCCCCCACACCCCTGGCCTAAGTTCTTATATACATAAGTTCTCATATACACCTAAGTTCTTATATACATAAATAAATTAAATTTTTAAAATAGAAAAAACAGCATTAGGAAGTGACCCGCCTCCAGCTACAATGCTAGAGTTCCAGGATCTAAGCCGAAGGTTAAAGGATTGAAGGAGATATTTTACTTCTTCAGCAAAATGCCACCCAGAACACACCTTCCAGCTTCCCCCTCTTGCTGGGGAAGCTTTGTGCCTCCTTCCACCAGGGAACTGGACTGGTGGTGAGGTTGAGGGAACGGGCAGCAAAAGCATTCCAAGCAGAAGGCTGGTGTTCCCCACCCCACTCTCCACTGTGGCAGGCTGGAGGGTGAGCTGCCTGACTTTCTGGAAGGCTGCTCCGGGATAAGGAGACCTCCTGGCCAAGTGAGGGGGGCGGGACCAGGAAACCAGGCAGGGTGCCTAGAAAAGGCAAGGCGGGAGAGCAGGGAGTCTGGAGCCACTGGCAACCTCGTTTGACTTGGGGCCAAGCAGGGTTAGGTGTAATGGTCTTGACCTGACCTTGGTCTTTTTATGATCTGGAGAAGTGTAAGTAAATACTGGAGCGAATGCCAACAACTGGAGAAAGCCAGCAGAGGCAGGTAATCCAGCCACTTGGGCAAATGTCACAGTCCAGCTAGTGTCTCTTGCTGACCCAAGCGTCCCTATCCTGCACCCGTTGCCCTCCTGGCAGTCCCTCTCCTGCTCTCCCCCACCCCAACCCAGGGTCAGACTTTCTCCGTTCCTGAGTAGGGAAATCTGCTTCCAGAGCATAGGTCTCTAAGCTAGAAAGGAGGAAGAGGGGGTCCAGGAAGGGAAAGGGACTTAGAGGCAATCACACAGCCGCTCGCTCTCCCTGGACAAAACCAAACCCGCCAGTCCCGCTCATACTCTGCAGTGCTGAGCTGAAACAACTGCTATCAGCCCTGCCCCTCTGGCGCCCAGCCCCCCTTCCCTCCCCACCCCCACACGAAAGAGGCATGGACTACATTTTAATGCAGAGGAAGGCTGTGTATAAGGGACAGATGTATAAAGGTGGAATTTTGAGGCAACAGAGCAAAAGCCTTGGGGAAGGCCAACCCCACAGCCCTGCGTAGAGTAGGCCCTGGAAGCAGAGCCCCTCACGCTGTGCCCAGCTCCTGGCTTCCCCTCCCAGCTCCTCTGCGTCTGATGTATGGCAACTGAGGCCTAGCCAGGCAAGACAGAAAGAGTGGGAGTCAGATCTGTGCTTTAGCAGCCACGGCTGGGCTCCTGTTCCCCAACACCCTCTGAAGCCGACGGAGTGTCGAGGCTGCGTCTTGCAAGCTCTCATCCACAGCCACAGGGACACGAAAGAGCAGCAGGCCTGCGAGCTTCCTGTTTAAGGCTGTGCACCCGCCTGCGGGGCCAGCTCCACCAACCCCAGCGAAGGCAGCAGGACAGGGAAGCAGAGATGGGCCTCTGGTGCCCTCTGCTGTCCAGCGCTTCTGTCCCACAGCCTGAGAGGCTGGAGACAGATCCGCGAATAGCACCAGTCCCAGGGGTTGATCTCCTTTCCAAAAGGATCCAGGAAAAAACCACGCTTAAACCCAGGGAGGGGGGTGAGTAGGTGAGCACACACCAGACTACATCACAAACGACCCCCTGTGGAATGACGTGCAGTGTGTTTATTTCTTGGACCTGGGCTGTCTGGGACAACACTCCCTCCACGCTCCCTCTATCTGGCATCCAGTTTGAGGGAGTAGCTGCCATCTTGAACTTTGCCAGCGGCAAAGACAGAAGCTAAGACTGAAGGGCTCAAATAGCCCATGAACATTTCCATCCACAGCTTATTTGCCAGGTTCAGTCACGCGGCCTCACAGAGCCCAAGGGGCCTGGGAGTGCAGCCCCACCGGTGTCCAGGAGTCGGGGAGCTGGAAATATCTAGAGAAGAACATTTGTGATTCCTAGGGGGCAGCTTGCTCTTCAGGCCACCACATTCTCAGCTCATTCTCCCTCCTGCAAACACAGTACACTGGCCCCTTCCCAAGGCGTGTAGTTCCAAGTCCCTGGGGGACAGCGTCACTCTCACGTCCAGAGCCTCAGGGTGGAGGGTGGAGGCCTCCATATCAGCAAGGAGATGCAGTGAGCCCTTTGCACACAGAGACCAACGACCAAAGAACTCAAGTCTTCTGCCTCCCTAAATTTCAAATCTCAAGATGCAATAATACAAGTGCAAAACAATATCAATAAATACCATAGAGAGGGAAAATGGGAGATACACTCCAGCAGACCCCGTCTGAGGGCGATCCGGATAGCCCACAGGGCAGGCTCGTTAAGTGTCCCTGCCCTAGAATCAGTCAGACTGGTGCTCTCCCTTGGGTGTCTCTCCTCATGGTTCTGTGTGTCTCTGCTCCCTTCTCCCCTGCCTGACTGCCTCCCTGGGTTTCTCCTTATTCAGAAATGTCAGTACTTGTAGCCCCATACTGCCCACCCTACTGGCCCTCCCATTCCAGCAAGACAGCGATTACAGTAGCCCTTCGGTCTCAGTTCAAACTGATGGAAGGAGGGAGACTCTCTGAGTGGTACAGTTACGTTATTTAGAACTAAGCACACCAGAGATCTCATGCTCCTGCACACTCTGGAGCTAAGAGTGGAGAGGGCAATGAATGTTTTCGCAGAAATGAAGAGCTCAGAGCTGCTTTTGAACATATGCTAAGCCATCTGTAAGTGGGAGTGATAACCTATCCCTCTCCCCCATGTACCCTTTTACACTCCTCAGGCACCTATTGGAACCAATTCTGAATCCTGGTTGCCTGAGCTGGATCACGACCCAGGTCTGCCTGTTGTCTTTCCTAGGAACTCTTGAATGGGTATAGAGAATTTCTGGAAACTAAATAGCCAAAGGAATAAGTCTCTAACAGTGAAATGTAAGGCAGTGAGAGAGACCAAAGGTGAAATATGTTATTAGAACACGTAAGCTCTGCCTGGAGATGAATTCTCCCTACTGCTTTGTTTCCTCCTTTGTGAGAGAAGTGAGTTAAGATACACCTAGAATGACAACTCTGTTACCAAAATCCTCAGGTCAATTTTAGTGGTAAGCTCACATTTGAGTACTCACAAATGCGGGTACAGTGTCCATCTAGGTATGTGTACATGCTGCCCCCCTCCCCACCTTATCCAAATACCACCCAAAAACAACTTAGATATAATTTTCATGATAGCAAAATTATCCCAGCCCACATTTCTCAACCTACATTTATATGTTTGTTTCACCCTGTTTCCAAAACAGGAGTCACATCCAAGCCGTGACCTGTGCCATATCCAAGAATAACTATTTATTATCTATGGATAAACATGCTTGGTCACTGTGACCTGGTACCTTTGTCACTTTGATCAAAAACTTTGACACTTGGTTCCCGCCTATGTAAAATGAGAGCTGCATTTGAGGTCCCTCTAGTGTTAACACTTACTTGGAATAACAAAACCAACATCAAAACTAAGGGGGAAGAGACTAGTTTAGTTGGGGTAAATGAGGGGCCTGGCTTCCCACCTGTTCCCTCACTTTGGGCTTCCTTTGCGAGCACCTGTTACACAGCCACAGGTGCACTGCTCACACCAGACTGTGAAGCTCCCTGGCCAATCGTCCCCTGGGCCTGTGGTGCCACCTGAGCTTCCCGGGGCATGGAAGCAGCGCCACCTGAATTAGTCAGAGTTTTCTGCAGAAACAGAATTAGCAGGCAATAGAGATAGCGGTAGAGAGATAATAGGTAGGTAGGTAGGTAGGTAGGTAGATAGATAGATAGATAGATAGATAGATAGATAGATAGATAGATAGATAGATAGATAGATAGATAG
>JAGFMF010012177.1:3256550-3324933 GCA_019455555.1 Galemys pyrenaicus | reverse complement strand
TAGATAGATAGATAGATAGATAGATAGATAGATAGATAGATAGATAGATAGATAGATAGATAGATAGATAGATAGATAGATAGATAGATAGATAGATAGATCAGTTAAAGAGCTGGTTCATAAAATTGTAGGGCTGACAAGTCTAAAATGTGTAGGGCATACCTGGCAGACTACAAAGTTAGGGAAGAGTTAATGTTGCAATCTTGAGCTCAGATTCCAGGGGGAATCAGGCTAGAAAGTCAGGCAGTATTTCTATGGTGAAGTCTTTAGAACTCTCTCTTCTTTGGGAAACTCAATCTTTGCTCTTAAGACCTTCAGCTGATGGATGAAGACCCACCCACAATAGGGAAGGGTATCTGCTTTACTCGAAATCACTCATTCAATGTTAATCACACCTAGTAAACACCTTCCGGACAACATCAAGATTTGGGATTTGACCAAACAACCTGTCACCAGAGCCTAACCATGTTGACACCACACCCCCTTTCACTCACCTTCATGACTACCTGGCATTTCAGGGTGCTCAGTCAATCCTGAGCGAATAAATAACAGAGTCCCAGAGGCCCGTGATGTATCTTGATATCTCTCTTCTCTTACATTTTCTACCTTCCCCTTTTCATTAACCAGTCTCTTCTGGGCCCAAAGACAGCCTCAGTCAGCACCAGCCAGCACCTCACCATGTCCAGTGGGTGCTGCAGAAAGGTGCCCAGCCTGGATTTGACCCCTGGCCTCACCATGTGTTAACCCAGAGCCCCTGGCATGGAGTTCAATCCTGTGAGGGTAAGTTGCCATCTGTGAAATGAGGGTACGGGATGCTGAAGGATTGTTGTGAGTCTGAATGGCACCAGGCATGTGACATGCCCAGCTCAGTGTCTGCCATTAACGGAGCATCCCATCATCTTAGTAATGATTATTTTATTGCTTCTTTACACACAATTAAAACTCACTAATTCAGACCTATCAGAGAGGGCAGTCAATGGCTGGAAAGTCCACATTAAAATATAATTTAAAAATAATGTCGTTTTATTACTTTAAAATATATTACTCAATCCAGGCTAATAAAGTGTTGCATGGAGAGCCCTGGGGGGGACTTACGTTAATGAACAAATAAGAACAATTTGAGGTTAGTCTATCAATTGTTGGTGTGGAAAAGGGTGTCTTTAAAAGTACTTGAAAATGCCTCCAAACAGTGTAATATCCTCTGTAGATTATTTCCCCTGCAAACCTCTTCATGTATTTTACTAACTCAAGAGTGCCTCCCTACCTCGAGAAAGCTCCCAGCAACACTAGCAAGGACAATCAAACTTCTACAAAATCCTACTCCTCGGTGCCCGCCCAGTGTCTGCGTGGCAGAACTTTTCTCGAGTCGGGTCATGACCTTTGCTTTGAGCTCTTTCCTCTCTTAGAAGCCTTTTTAAGGTGGCCACCGTGGTCTGTCACAGTGGGACTCTTTCCATCAAACAGCAAAGAAGCTGCAGCAGGAGTTGTGGCTCTGGACTCAGACGGGGCTGGGTTCAAATCCAGCGCGGAGTCTTGCCAGTCGCGTGTCCAGGTATAAGTCACCTACCTTCTCTGAGGCACAGTGCAGCACAGATAAGCTCCCTCACAGGGTTGTGGTGGGAGAAAACGAGGTGACATCTATAGTAGCTAAAATATGTGGGCTGGCACCCAGCAGGCCCTCACATGGGCGCCATACTAGAGATGAGACCAGAGGCCACGGACCAGGTCCTACTGAGGCCCTGAGGGCCAGGAAGGCTTAAACCACTACTTTGGGTGCTAGGCCAGCTCCTGGGTGAGTGATGAAAATTGCCTCCAGTCTGTGCTCCCAGGAGGTCAGGAATTATTGTCATTATTATTATTAGCAACAAAGAAGAGCATTTCTATTTTACGAGAGCCATCCAGTGTCTCTCAAAAGCTCCACTGAGACCATTTATATTTGAGGAACTTTGTGCAAGGGCCACAGTAAGTGTCTGCTCCTCTGGGCATTGAGTTTGGATTGGGGTCACTCACCAGAGAACCACACACCCCAGAATTAGCTCAGGCCCTGCAGAAAAGCTTTGCCTAGGCGGAAGTGGGTGCTAACCCTTGATTTACTGAGTCAGAGTTGAGAGCCACCCACGAAGGGGATCACAGGGGAGACCCTGGGAGTGTGAGGTTGGCCCCTATTTATTAAGCATTTCCTCTGTGCTTAGTCTTTACTGAGGCCTCACTAATACCAGTGCCAGCATGGATTCTTCCTCCACCCCCAATTTCTCCAAAGAAGGAGCTGAGTCCCAAAAGGCAGGGAAGACTCGCTCAGGGTCACAGAGTCCCTAAGTGGTTCTAGCATAGTGGCCTCTCAGAGACTTCTCTCTCAGGAGAATGCAGACGCTACAAAGTCTCCCAGGCCTCTGCAAGACCTCTTCGCTTGCAGTGAAGTTCTCTCTCTGCAATCCCCTAGCCACAGCTCAGATCTCTGCTGGAATTCTAGTCCTGCCTATGTGTCACAGAACCGACCCCACCCCCACTCCCCTAGTTCTCCACACTACAAGCCCCATGAGGGCAGCTCTCTATCTTCTCTGATGTTGATTCTGTGGTGTCCTAGGCAAGGCCTGGTCTGAGAGAAGGACTTAATACTCTTTGTTGTCTGTGTAGACAGAATTAATAAGAATTTTCCGAGGGCCCTAAGGAGATTATTTGTCTCTGTTTGCCTCTGTTGCATGCCCCCCTGTAAATCTAGCTCACTAAAAGTAGGCGGAGGGGCTACTGACATTCCCGGTCTCCCTGCCAGTCCCAGTGCTAGGGAGCAGGGAAGGATGGGACGTGGTCGTGTAGCAGGCCATGAGCAGCCGGGCATAGTGGTCTCGAACCACCCTAGGTGGCTCTGCTCCTGGCCACAGAAGAGCCCCGTTGGAGGTCCCTTCTCAAGGGGAAGCCAGTTAAGAGAGAGGGTCTGATGGTAACTGAGTTGGCCACCACCTTGCCCCTGACAGAGACTCCCAGCAGCCACCCAGCCCAAGAAGCCAACCAGATTGGGGGAATTGCTGTTATAACTAAAGCATTTGACTCCCAAGAGATCGTTTTTAAGTCCACTCCTCTTCCATACGACAAAATTATTTTCTGTAAAAATCATGAACTATAATAGTCTAGGTGCATTAGCTGTACCAGCTGGCATCTCCTCAATGGATTTGTGAGTGACACATAGTTTCGAAAGCATTACCTATTTTTAAATATATTCTAGTGAAGCAACTGATTCCTCTTTAGCTCTTCTCCTCTTCCTTTGTTGAGTTCCACTGAATTCATGCCCTTTCAGGTTGGCACAGGCGCCCCACTTGAAATTTCTGTACAGGTTCGGAATAATCGTGAGCCATTTGCTGGTTTCACAACGCTGTGAGACTCTGCAAGTTACTGCAAGTTCTGACTGGACAAGAAAGCACAATTGTATGTCTACAGTGGTTTTCATGCCTATCAGTTTGAACTTTGCTCCTGTGGTTACAGTCTGAGATAATAATAATTTATGTAAATAATCATCCAGTAATGAATAAGAGGATTTCAATAAACTCAAAATACCAGCCAAAGGTACAATTCACTGATAAATCCAATTCCCGAAATTTTTTTGTCATTCTAAAAGAACGAAAATAAGTTCCATTTTAAAAATATTAAAATTCAGTAAGAGATTTCAAGCATGGACTAAAATATGCACATACTAAACAAAAACACTATACCTGACAGTTCTTGCTCTTAAATTTTAAACAAAAATAAATCCCAGGGGTCATGTAGGCCCTAGAGTGACAGAGTTCAAGAACTCAACTTCCTTTCCTCATCTTTATGGTCACTGTGCTCTCATGGTTCAAATACGTGATACCACAGGAGCTTGGAGACACAAGCCATCCCTGAAAAAGATGCAAACGATTCTGCAGTCTGACGAAAGAACTGGAAAAACGAATGCATGTGAGTTCACATTTTGGAAGCCAACTCTTTAACTTGGAGTTCTCCAAGTTGACGTCCATGTGCAGTAAAATGTCTATTAAAGGATAAGTAATAAACTGTCCCAACATGAAATGTCTTTACTTTGTTAATATTGCTGCTGCTGCTGCTGCTGCTTCTGTTAAACTCCCCGGTACCACAATTGTTTACACCTTAGGTTAAGGAAAGATTTTTCATGAAGGAAAATTATACCCCTGACATTGTTTACAATCGCCGTGACTGAATTAACTGAAATTTTTTAAAAGTTTTTAAGGTGTCTTTTTTCAAGCACCTCTGCACCTGCTAATTGCCTATGTGCTGTGGGTGTCCATCTGTCCGTCCGTCCGTCCGTCCATAGTACACAGTCAAGGTACCCTAAAGGACTCCCACTAAGGTGTGTTTCAGAGCTAAAAGGAAACCGTATGTGTTTTTCCTCCATAGACAATGAGAAACTAATGACTGGTAATGTTGCTTTTATTGCTTTGGCATCAAGAAGCTCAGTATCAAATTTATAGCTCATCTTATAGGATCTCATGTCACTTTCATTTCTCCTATTGATGTCAACTTAACATGTCAACCTTCCCTGTCAAAATTTCAATGTTTCAAAATGACCTACCATGAAGTCAAATTAGTTTGCAGAACCCCGTTTTGTTTCATTATTATTATTATTTCATTGATTGTCAGTAGAGCACAAGATCCCCAGTTTACCACAGTCCCCACTACTCTATAAGTGCTGCCCTGGGGCCTATCTCTTCCATATCTACTCTCTGTTTAGCCTCTGAAAGTATTTGAGTTTTTAAAATCTAAATGTTTTTCCTTTGTTTTGTAAGCCAAACTCCAATCCTTTGCATAGCGTGGCAGGAACTCAGTTCAGCTTAGTCTGGTAGAAGAACTCTGCCATGAGAAGGGAGTGTGGGGAGGCAACAAGTAGCTGGCATTATGCCAGGCTCATTTGCATCCTCTCATTCAGCCCCCATAACCTCATAAAAAAAGTATTGCAATCAGAGGCCCCCGGGAGTTTAGTGCCCCTATCCCAAGTCACACAGCTTCTTGGTAGCAGACTCAAGATGGAAAGCCAGGCTGGCCTAGAGCCAGTTCTGTCTGAGATGAGGAAGGACATGACCTAAAGTTGTCCCCAAGGGAATGTGGAGGAGATAACCTTGCATGCTCCTGCCCACCTGAGCTTCCGGGCTCCATGCACAGCTCCCTAAAGAGATGCCCACCAAGAGCCCAGGCAATGCCTACCTCAGTGCCCTTCACAGTCAGCTGTGCCACCCACTTCTCAGGCCCTCAAGCACTCAGAGCAGTGAGTGCTTGGTTTGATGCTCTGCTGTTGCTTCTGGAAATTCTAAATTTCTGAACATGATGCCATACCCCCCACCGCCCCACCGCCCTCACCTAGACTGACAAGTGGCAGTGACATGATGGCCCAGCTGCCACCAGGCTCGCCCCTCATAGTGCCAATGGTGGGTAAAGGATGCCCCAGAGTCACCTGCATGAAACCCCAACTCCCCAGAGTCACCGCCCAAGACCCGCTGCTCCTCCTAAACACTTAGTAGCCTGAGTCCTTTGGCTTCATTGATACCTGAATCCAATCCTTCATGAATTTACTCTGGACAGTTGCCACAGCAACCAGAGGTTGGTCTCTGCAGCTGAATGAATCAGCAAATATTTATCAAGCACGGTGCTAGGAACTGTGGGCGAGAATGGGTGACTTGCTGGACAGCCCATGTTTAAAATAATAATAATAATAATAACAATAAAGACACAAAAGTCAAAAATGAAAAGACAAGGACAAGTTGGGGACACTTGGTGGGGAGTGGGGAGGAGAAGGTTTGGGGGAAGATGGCAGCACGGGGACTGAGGTGATGGTGCACTGGTGAAATGGTGATGGGGAATACCTGGGGGTTACACTTGATGTCAAATATATATAAATTAAAGGGAAAGGTAGAATAAAAAAATAAATAAAAAATAAAAATAAAATATTTTTAGTAATAAATAGCCTAAAAGACGGGAATAAGACTACTATTGCTCTCCAATCCTGGAAACTGTTAGCAAGACAAAATAGTTTCATTTTATGCACACAGATTTTGGAGCCCAAGACTTTTAGGTACGAATGCCAGCACCTCCGTTACTAGCTATGTGACGTTACACGCAAACCGCACACCTCTCAACGCCTTAGTTTCCCCTTCACGACCTGAGAATACTCAGCCCTGCCCACCTCACAGGGCTCTTAAGGACGAAATGAGCTAATGTATAACAAAGAGCTTTGTTGACTGTGCAAATGTTAGGTTGTTCTTTCAATAAACATTTATTAAGCATTTACTCTGAGCCAAAGCCTGAGTTAGGCATTAGAGCCTCTCAAATGTAAACGTCCTAGGCTCATTGGGATTCACCCTCTTTTTTCTCCAATAGAGGTGAAATTCACATCACATGAAATTAACCATTTTAAAGGGAACGATTCAGTAGCATTTCGCACAAGCACAAGTGCTAAACCAACACCCCCATCACGTTCCAAAACATGAAAAGCCTGCACCCGTTAAATGCCACCCACTTCTTAGGGTATGCTTTCTCTTGCCTTGGGTTTGTCCTGGGGAGTTACTTCCTGGTCTTGCTAATATCCGACTGTCCTTCTGATTACCTGTGACTCCACATCCACCCTGGAGCCAACTCAAGCTTTACAAAGTTGAAACCCAGGTCCTTTGCCAGCACTGGGGAAATCAGAGCCCCAAGCCTGCCATTTTTAATTACACCAGGGCTGGATGAGCAGGTAATCGCTGTGTATTTCAGTAAATTACCTCTCATAAAGGACTATGGTATTTGCTCGTGTGCTCTTCTTTCCTGGAATTGGCTCCCCATTTGCCAGTGTTGTCTCTTCCCAGCAGCCCATGCGCTGGGCGAATGTCTGCCCTGTCAAGCTGGGGCAGAGTCAGGTGCAAGGGAGGGGTTGGTGTTTGGACAAATATTGGACTTGGCCACACTTTCTGTCCGTATCAGGAATCCGATTGGTGTTATTGATTGACAGATGTGGGGACCAACTGTTTAGAAAGCTGAGCCCCCTTGGATTGGGGTAGGTGTTTCTGCAAACAACCCTAATACTGGGCAAACAGGCCTGTTGGAAGAAGTGCCCGGCATGTTAGCAGAGCAAATCAAGCGCTGAACAAACAGCTTAAAAGAATGTGGCCACCTCCACGTAACCTCAACCGAGGTATTGATCCCACTGGAGGCGGGCGAGGGGCTGAGCAGGGAACAGAGAGATACAAACCCCGGCAGAATGTAAATGTTATCTTTAAGCTGCGGCTGTCAGGGCCCTAATGGGCATCTGTTTGGAATTTGTCTTCTTGCAAATCTTTAAATCCAGGTCAGGGCCACGCTCAGAATTTAATAACAACTTTTCAGAGAGATCGGGGCTTGGAGCTGATTGCATTCTTCATAAGCCCAACTGGGACCTTCCGCTCTTCTTGGAGGTAGCAGCCTCACATGGAAACTTTCTAGGTGCAAGTTCTAAATCAGAAAGAGGCATATTGTCTGAACAGTAGTCAGAAGACAATAGAAGAGAAGGAAAAATCCAGAAAATAAAGTTGCTTTCTCTGACCCTTGAACGGTCCACGCATGACAGATGGTTGGGTGGGAAGAATCCCGGAATCAGCGCCAAGAAACTTAGTCTTGCTGCGGCTGCTGGCTCCACCTGACTGAGCCTTCCATCACCACCTCCTTGTGCCTCAGCTCTTCCTCCTCCTTCCAAGTGGAGGAAGCAGACCCTGCTGGTTCCATGCGAAGTGCCCAGGCCAGACAAGCCCAGTGCGAGCTGGGAGTGTGCTCCATCACCAGGAAGCACTGCCCCTGCCTAAGGAGTCAGCTCATATGCTGGGAAACTGCCTGGGAGGCCCCTCCTGGGCCCAAGATCTCCTGACAGCACCATGTGGCAGTGGGGTGGCCCACAGCTCTGCCTAGAAAAACTGTCATCAAGCCGGGGTCAGCACGGAGCTTTGTCAAACGCAAACAGGGAAACGTGCTGTCCAAGAGCACAGCCGTGGGAGCAGCTCAGTCTGGCTTTCCCCGAGCAGGGACACTCCCGGGCTCGCTAATCCTGCACCGCCTCTGCTCCTGGTACCAAGGAAGCTGTGGCAGCAATGAGCCCCGCGTAGAGACGGCTGTTCCACTGCCCTCTGCTCACAGATGGTCCAGAGGAAGCCCTGAGGGAGGGGGAACTGCCCAAGGTTGCAGAGAAGGCTGCCTCACCAGTTATTCGTGACAATAAGGAAATGAGCTGATAAGGCCGGGTCTGTGGAGGGCAGCCCTCTGACAGGTCACCAGGGAGAAGTGAAAGCTCACCTTAACAGAGTGCAGTGCGTGATGACCTAATGCAGCCCCTCCCCAGAAAGTTATTAATTAATGAGGGATGCTCTACTGCAATTAGAAACAAATAAGTAAATTGTACCTGTGTTGACACTCTTGCTCTCCACCTAATGATTAACCCACCCTCCATGAAGCGTCTCTCCATAAAGTGTCTCTCTCAGCAAAGGTGTAGGAACAAGAGCGTAAACACGGGACGGACAAACCTGGGGGTCATCTAGGATGTGGGTTAAGGGGAGATCAATTTCTCAAATCTGCCAGCCTAACACTTGGATATACAGGAGATGGACACTGACGTTCCACCTCTAAGGAGGAGGCTCTCGATCAGCTAGGCCGTGCCTGTGGTCAAAGTTCACCACAGCCTCAGGCCGCAGGTGCCCCCACTGCCCTCTGAAGCCCACAGGCTACAGGGTCAGGTCCTGGGCCAGCCTCACTTTCCCACCCTCCAGCTCTCCTCTCAGTTCTGAAGAACACGACATGGAGGCTTGTCGTGAACCAGTAAGAAGTTGAAATTTAAAACAGGAAAGCTTGTTAAATAAAACCAGTGCCATTTTCAAGGTTCAAGGAAACACATCCTTACCAGTCTGGAGGTTAAAAAAAAAAATAGGACACACATACCCCTATCCTTTCCCTGGCCACCCTAGGGTTCCCAACCACACTCTCACTCTGTGACAAAGTCCTCTCTTGCAAGAGAAGAGGCAGACCTGGAGGAGCCTCTGCTGGGGGGCAGGGGTGAGTGTCACAGCCACGACCACAAATCCTCAGGTAGAAGGCCCCACCTGGGGGACACGTGCCACCAGGGTGCATGCGCCAGGTGAGGGCTCTCGGGACGCCTCCAAGGGAATGAATTCAGGAGGGGTGGAGGCAATTCAGAATGGGTCTCAAGCTCCCTCCTCATGCATTTGGAGCACAGGAGCCCAGAAATCTCTTGGCAAATATCTGCTGTGCCTCCCCTGCAGCGACTGTCCCTTTGAAAACCCAGCGCCCGAGCAGAAGGATCTACTGTTACAGCCCCGCGCTAGCACACGCAGGCCCTCCAAACAGGGGTGCATCACTGTACTCGCAATTACCAACTGTTTACGGAATACAATTAGACCGAGTCCCCTGACAGAAGGGGTTAATTATTACAAGCCAGGAAAAGAGGGAATTATTGTACACTGACCCTTCTACCCGGTTACATAGTAACTAGCACTGTTTTTGAAAACACTCAGGTTAGAGCAGGGCTTTCACTGGAGAAGCACCAGCTAATTACCACAATAATGTGAACTACACAGCAGCACAGTGGTGCTGATGAATCATTGAAAAGGCTGAGTGATGCAGAGAATGCTAGATTAATGATCTACCCGGTACCAACGTCTGCACTGCCCAGCGGCCAGACCCAGCTCGTCGTGCCCAAATCACAGCCCCCCTTACATGGCTGAAACTTCCACAGATACTTTCAGTATCTCCCGAAGTTTGAACTTGGAAATCAGTAAACACAAACCTGTACCAGACCAGGGCCAATCTTAGGGGCCCGCGAGTGTGTAGTCACTCGGGCCTGAGTTCCCACATGATTTATGTTGTGCTGTCGCTCTCTTGACCGTCTGGATTTATTCTGAACAGAGGCCCCCAGCATTTTCATTGCAGGAAACTGCAAATGATGTCCCTGGTCTCGTACCAAACTCTTAAGAGAAAATGGTGCTAATGGGAAGTGAAACCCAGGAATACAGATGTCAACCCTTTTGGCCTCATTTAGGTCCAAATGGCCCATTCCTTTAAAATTATGTGCAAGAGAAAGTCTGAACGACAGAATTTCTTTTCTGAGAATTTTGTTACATTAGAAATTCCTTAGGAGTGGCTGTACCCCTGTCTTCTAGGCTAAGCCCTTTCCTCCTGGCCAGCCTGTCTCTTTCCGACCTGCCACACTGTAACCCCAGGTCAGGCGAGTCCCAGCTCTGCCCCAAGACAGCAGGGGGGTCAGCGCCTGGTCATTGCTGCCTCCCACGTAGATGGAAAGGGGGTGGAGGGAGGGAAGACAGAGTCAGCCTTTCCCAGTCTCCTCAATTCTTCAAAAATATTCACCCAAAGAGGGTCTTTGGCAAAAACAGGTTTGGAGACTCCGGGTCCTATACAGTTAATCTTGGGGACTGTAGGGTTTCTCAGAACCCTGCAGAGTCAAGGAGGCTGTGACAGTCTGAGACTGGGTGACATCACTTCCCAAGATGAATTGACTAGCTGGCTCTATAGCCTACCCAAGGGGAGGACAGATCTCCCTAGACTTGCAAAGGACTTAGGTTCTGATAAGCCCATTGTCAGGTGAACATATCTTAAGTTGAAAATGCGCTTCATACACCTAGCCAAGCACTAGTCTCCTTTAAGGTGCTCAGAACACTTCCATTAGCAAATCACCTATCTCGTACAATCTACTGAATACCACACTGAAAGTGAAAAACAGCTCGTAAAATATGGGTTATTTCCTCCCTTCGCAATGGCATGGCTGACTGGAAGCTGCGGCTTGGCTTGCTGCCACCACCTGGCATCACAGGAAAACATCTTATCAGATGGCACCATCAGCTCATGAAAAAACCAAAACTCAAAAGCTGAAGTACTGTTTCTACAGAATGAGTATCACTTTTGCACCACCCTGAAGTCAGAAAGTCTCAAGTCAACCATCATTAAGTTGGGAGTATCTGTGCTTATCATCAGGCTGATGGGACTTAAACTTCAGAGTCCCTCACCTGCCTCAGCTCAGGCAGTCCTCTGACACCCCAACAACGTGTACAGTTGGCCAAATGTTTGTGTGGAACACTTGCAAAAGCAGGCACTCACTCCATCCAGCCTAAAGTTGTACAAACTTTGGACCCTACAAAATGTGTGTTCCTCTCTGTACCTATTCCCACATCTGGAGGCCCCACACGACATGATTCTGAACATCTTAAAATGCACCAGCATCCGCTGTTGAATATAATTCATAGTAATTTATGAGTTGAGTGGCATCATGTCATTCACTTAGTAGACTTTTAATTAAACATTCTATAGTGTTGGTTTTGCTCGGTTTCAAAAAATGTTAATTTTGGAGGCAACATTTTAAAAATTCCTATGTTGCAATCATTTCTTAGGCCCCAGGAAAACATGTGGGGAAACTTATATACCCTGAGTACCAGGTCTATAGTGATAATGGATGAAATGGGGCTGCACTTAGCAGCCTCAACAGTTTGAGAAATGCTATACTGGGTTATTTTCATAGTCATTTCCTATTCAGAGGAAATATCTAGTGTCTAATTCAGACTAAAGAGAGATTGGAGTGGTGAGATTGAACTTTTATTATTGTCAATAAACAGCAGGTTTCCTTGAACTAGGTTAACAAGGTGTTATCTAATGAGACCTGAGGGGCTGCTATAACATTAGGACAAGATTATCGCACAATTAGCTTATCAACTCTGTATATGGAAATGAAGGCTTTTAAAGTCCTTGAAAATGGCTCTTTCTCTTAAGTAATTTAACTGTTTCCCCCTGATGCTCTTCATTGTCTCCTGCTTGGACACGTCTTCCTTTAATGAAGCATCAGTGGGAGTCTACACTGTGCAGAGCCCGGTGCGTAGGGCTCGAAATGTGAATGAAGCATGAGCTGCAGACCCTGCCCTCCACCAGTGTACTGTCTAATCAGCACTTAGTGATTTTTTCTATAAAGGACCAGATCGCAAGCATTTTCCTCTTTGCAGACACTCTCTGTTGCAGAGTCCAGCTCTGTCCTTTTAGCCCAAACATAGCCAGAGACAACGTGCCGTGACTGAGTGGTCATGTTTCGGGAAACCCTCATTTGGTTCTGTGGGCTACAAACCACATGGGCTAGAGTGGGCAGACCCCCTATCTACTGAGAGAGAGAGATGTACGAGGTATTGACTGTGCAAAGGTACAGATGGAATTCTGTGCATCCACAGGGGTGCCGGGCTCATGCGATGGATTGCAGGAGAGAGAGAAGAGGCCATTGATTCCCAAGGGCAGGACCTGAGCACGTGGTCTCCTGACTCAGCCTTTATTGTTCCCCAGCTTTTCCCCAATTTTCCTTGCCACAGAGGCTGCATACATAGGAACTCTCCTATCATTCCTGGGGCTTAGCTGAAATGGGTACATGTGTCCCACCTACTAATTCTGAGTCAGCATTCAGTTAATCCAGAAAAGTGTAAGATCGAAACTCTGACATCAGGCAGACTCTCTCTGTGCTTCAGATAGCCGTTTCTTGCTTAAGAAAGCGCTGTGCCTTTGAGGGGAACTAGACAATGTAATCTCCTCCTGCATGCAACCTCAGCTGTAACTCCTTTACTGTTCTTCAAGACACTTTCTCTTTGTATCTTCAATATCCAAACGCCAGGTAGTTTAATGTGACTTGTCTGCTCAAGGTTGGGCAAATAAGAGAACAAAAGAGGCTGTGAGCATCACTGAGACTTTGTTATCATCTGCTCTCACAGCAAGCTTAACAATCCTCAGCACCCCATCCCCTTACGAAGCCTCATAAGGGGATGCTTGAGACGCTGGGCTGTAAAGATTGGACAGAAGGCCAGTACTTTCTGAAAGAACTCCTGATAGCATATCTTTAACTCCACCCAGAACTGGGGAAATGATGACACTTTGGCAATAACAGCAGGTAAATGAATTACTCACCTGGTAAAATGAATGGCACTGATAATGGCAAGAACCAAGGATTGGTGGACCAGAGGTCACTTGAAGAGATAGTTTCAGGGGGTTGCCCTGCATCATCTTCATCAGTCTCTCTCCAGCATGTCTCCAAATTTAGTATCTAATCTGCCTGTGACTGCAGCAAACTGGCTGGGCCACTAAGGCCTGCACAACTCCCAAACTCTGGAGGCTGAGAACATGCTGGAGCCCCCACTGTCTTCTTGTACCTGGTATACACCTGATACAGGGCAGAAAGGGGCACTAAAAACCGGCCAGGGACACTGCCCAAATAGTTCACTGGTCACTGTCTGAGTTCTTCACCGGCACCACAATTGCAAGACCACGCAGGCTCAGAGAACAACAACAAAGGGATTTATTTAACGAACCAGGGAAAAACAAAGAGTTACTAATGCCAAAAACAGCCTTTATCTCATCTGAAGCAGTGTCCAGTGTTTTTAAGTTCTAAACAAAAGCAGCTAAAATGGCCTCTTCCCGCCACTGAGGACACAGAGCTCCTGTCCTCAACAATAGGTCACATGTCCAAGATGGCGTCTCCTGCCTCAGCCGACCTAGAGCACACAGCAGCCAGACTCTAGGCCACATTTCAACTCACGAAGAAAACAGAAGACACGACAGAAGATGCTCCCAGAGCTGCTGGGATGCCCCGGCACAGCACCAGACAAGTGACACTCAGGACAGCAGCTGCAGGGGCTGAATGACCTGACAAACGGCCACACTCACACGAGGTGCCCAGCCCCAGGTCTTCTTCTTCCCTGCCAGACTGTAACAGCAGCAAAACTGGGAACAGTTTCAATCACTCGGCTAATTGCAAAGCCTTGAACTTTTCCTCTCTGAGGTTGGCTGCTTTCAGAGGCCCACACCAGCCTTCTGGAAGATCTGCATGGTAGGAGCCAAAATCTGCTGACCCCAAACGCTGAAGATCCAAAAATGCTGAATTCCAAAGCCTAATGAATCCACACCCCCTTCTGCAGTCACTTACATTTCTGATCCGTCTCCCCACCCCCAAATGCCATATTTACAGCGTTTTCCCTGGGGCTGTCTATCCTCACCAGCACCCCCCTCCAGGAAGTACCACCTGTAACAGTCTTTTGGCTCCAGCCTCTGGTTACACACCCCGTTGGAAAAATGCTCATGAGTCCCCCAAATATGTGTATGACTGCTCAGGAAACTAGAGGAGGTCAAACGAGAGGATGCTGGATCCAAAATGTCCCTCTTCTCAGTAAATCAAATACAGTCAGTGCCTGCGAGCTCTTCCCCTGTAACTCGCCAGCTGCTTTCTGACTCCAAAGCATGGAGAGCAGCCGCTCTGCTGACCTGCAGCGCCCACGTGCAGCTGACCTTGCAGTCATTGCTTCTGGAGGGCAAGTTCCCAGCCCCCGCCCTGAGGACAGCGTCCGCTGCGCAGGAAAGCTGAGAACTCCAGGCTGGACTATGGCCAGTCAATCAAAAAAACCTTTCTCGACAATGAACTAAAGAAGGGAAGGTGGAGGGGTAGGCAGGATGGGAACTTGACACAGTCGATTCGTGGCAAGCCACTGCGAATCTTTTGAGTCAACAGACCTAGAACTCAGGGAGTGTAGTCTTGAAGGGGTGTTTTGCTTTGTTTTTTTAATCTCCAGAGCTGTGGAGTGCAAAATTCCTCAAGCATAAACTTCAGATCACATTTGGTGATCTTGCTGGGGGAGTCTGGCAGCCAGACAGCCTGGGATGTAGGAGTGCAGCGGTGTCTGCGTGGGTTGGGGTGCTGTCCCACCCCACCCCGTGCCTGGGGACTGTCCCAAGCAAAGTCAGCTCCTCATCATTCAGCCTCCTCAAACAGACCCTCTGAACTCAGGGCTAAAGGGAGAGAAGTTGGAAGAGCCGTTGCTTCATCGTTGGCTGAGTGGGCAGAGCTGGTGGTGGCAAGAGCTTCTGTTGACTGAGCACTTCCCCCGTTCTGCAGAGAAGGACTGAGTCAGAATCCAGCATTCAAGAAAGCCACAAAGCTGGTTGTCAACAGGCCTTGTCTAAGACCAGTCTCTTGCCGCCAATCTCTTTCCTTAGGAAACTAGAAAAGACATGTTTAGTATATGCGTTGGAGGAAATAAAGGCGATAAGGAAGGAGTGTGGGTATGTTGGGGGGACAGAGCAAATCTGGATTCGTGGGATGGTGTAGGGTTAGAGAAATCAGGTCTTTCCATCCTCCCACCACTGATGATGGACACCTGCAGTGCTGCGAGCATTCCAGGGTGGGCATGTGCAAGTGGGCGCACCGGAGTTGGACACGGGCTTAAATGGACAGTGTCACGAGGACGCCAGAACTAACAGGACCAACAGGATGGACAGTACCAACCAACAGGCCAAAGAGCAGCAGTGAAAGCGAGAGCAACAGAGAAAGAGAGAGAGAGAAGCAGCCGAGAGAGTGAGATACGCCGGGGGATGGGCAGCCTGCCAGCCTGCCAGCCCCCCGGCCCTCCTGCCTGCCATGTACCTGGCCACCTCTACTAATAAAAGCATGAAAAGCCACCAAGGGCTCCAAGACTCTCCTACCCTAACCCATCTGCCCAGAACCATCCCGAACCCTGCCCAGAGTGACGCCTTTCCTGCCGCTACAGATGGTACCCTGACCATAGGCCAGGAGGACATGGGAAGTTTCTCTGATTGCAGCACACAGGTAAAGGAGGAGTCCTCAAGCCCTCGGTAGCTTTTTCAGGCTTTTAATTATCTTTCTGCATCAGAGATGACCAGGTACATAGCCAACGGGGAGGCTGGGGGGCCAGAAGTCTGACAGACCTCCTAGCCCCCAGTTAATCTTCACTCTCTGTGCTGCTGCTTCTTCTTCCACCACTGCTTTTGCTCTGTTGCTCACTGCCTGTGGTGGCCCCGTGGCTCCGCCTGTATACGCCCAGTGTCTCAGCCCAGGCGTGTCTGCCTACGCATACTCACACCCTACTTCCGGTATCTGCCATCAGGCGTGCGTGCAGGACCGCAGGTGTCTATCACTAATGCTAATGGCGAGGGTAGAAAACCTGTCACTTTCATTTACCCTACACTGACCCATTCCAGGGGATGTGTCCCCACTTGCCCACTCAGTGGAGGCTAAATGAATTCATCAGGCTTTTTGCACCACTAGCCTCTGTGGCTGTCACCTTGATGGTTGATGCAGGAGGTGCCCAGGAACGTGGGTGCGGGGCACCCGTGCCTGATTGTGGACACCTGGAGCATGGGTGGGGCATGCGTGAGTGTGCACACCTGAGCCCGAAGGCCAGGATAAAAGCCGCAGCGGTGGGGTCAGTGGCAGGATGAGCAGTGACCACAGAAGAGGCGAGACCTCAAGTCAGTGCAAGAAAGAATGCTAGAGAGAGCCCAGAGAAAGAGCACAACGATATTCAGGGGGCTGGGAGCCTCAGATTCCCTAGCCCCCCTGCCTGGCCCGTGCCTGCCCCCACGCATGCATGCCAGCCTCCCCACCTGGTGTGCCCAGGTACGCAGTTCCCTGAGAGCATTAAAGCCTGAAAAAGCCACCAAGGGCTCCACGATCCTCTTTTATCTGTTCATCCCAATCCATAGTGCACCTGCCCCAGGCCTGCTGGCACTAGAGTCAGACCAGAGGATATAAGTCTAGTCCCTGGAACCCTGGAAGCCACAACCAAACCTGGGGCCCTCTCGGCAAAGGTGGGGTGACAGCAGAGCAGGCTGTGTGTCTAGAGGCCCCTCTGTGCCTTTCCACACTGATCTCTTCCTCTGATGCCCACATCCCCACCCCGCAGTCCTCTGCTTGGATTAAGTCAACTGCCACCCAGTCCCCTGTCACCCCCAAGGGACACCGGCCTCCTCCCTCGTCCTGGGGGCCTCTAAACGTCTAAGCTGCGTGGCTGCCAAGGCTCATGAAGCCTCAGAACCAGGCTGCTCCAAAGTTGGGTCTTGCTGGGCCCAGAGATGTGCGCCCAGAGGCCAGAGACACCTGCATGTGAAAATCCCCCTTCACGCCATGGAGTGGCTCCCTTCTCAGAATAGCTGCCTCTCTTCAACAAGTACAGGGCAGTCAGAGTCTGTGCTGGGCACCAGGGTCCTAGGGACACCCTTGCTCAGGAGAGTCGGGGGGTGTTGAGAGCGCTGTGTGGCTTAGGATTATATCTGGGTTTGGTCAGAGACACGAAGGACCAGTCTGTCGCACGGCTGGAAGGTCACTCTCCGTCGTGTCCCTATGCCTACTGCCTGTCTTTCTCTACCAGCACTTCACCGCCACCTTCTCAGCTCCTTGAAGTGTGAGAGTGTAGGGTCAGAAAACTATCAGGTCTTTCCACCCTCCCACCACTGTGATGATGGACACCTGTGGTGCTGCGAGCATTCCAGGGTGGGCATGCGCAAGTGGGCGCACCGGAGTTGGACACGGGCACAAATGGGCGGTGTCATGAGGATGCCAGGACTGACAGTACTGACAAGCAGCAGCAGCAGAGAGAAGCAGCAGCCCAGAGGGTGAGATGCACCGGGGGCTGGGCAGCCTGCCAGCCTCCTGGCCCCCCGGCACCCCTGCCTGCCATGTACCTGGCCGCCTCTACTAATAAAAGCATGAAAAGCCACCGAGGGCTCCAGGACTCCCTTCCCTGACCCGTCTGCCCAGAACCATCCCGAACCTTGCTCCTGTGCCCTCTTCCTGCCGCTACAGAGAGCCATGCTCTTCTGTGGTCTCCAGGCTTGAGCCTGCAAAAGGCCAACCCAGCCTCGCCTCTTACCCTGAGATGCCATTTCCAACTCAAGCTCTCATTCCACCTGCCCCATTTTCTGAGAGACTTTAAATTCCAGTTCCCTAAAGGTTGTGTTGACACCCCCCCGCCCCCTTCTTGTCAAGCCACATTCTAGGTCCCTGGCGGGTCTGCGGATCACCCCCATTGGGTCAGGTACCCTGCTCTGCCCCAGCCCCCGGGTCAGCGCGGACACAGTCCCAAGGCCCAGGCTCTTTCCCTTGGGCATTTTCCCATAAGAGCACTGTAGGGTAAATGAAATGATCAGGAATGTTTACACCTCCTGCCATTAGCATCCAGGACCAGCACCTTCGGCCTTGCATGCACACCTGTAATTACGGACACCTGGGTCCAGAGTGCACAGGGCATGCGTATATGGAAATGGGACACCTGTGGTGAGGGGCTATAAGGGTGAATTCACTCTGCGGCAAGAGGGTGCTAGACAGGAGTAGACGGCCAGAAAAGAATAGAGCGAGAACGCTGGTCTGTCCCCTGATTCAGCATTAAAGGCCTGTAAAAAAATCAGTAGATTGAAGGGTCCAAAATGATCTTTTCATCTGCGAGAACTGAAGATGAACCTACCCGTCCTGGGATGGTTGCAAAACAAGGGCCTAACAGGCGCACTGAGGTTCAGTTCACCAGACAAAGAACCCAGCTCTGCCCCATCTCAGGCTCCAGGGCTTGTATAAGACACAGATATGCCCCAGCTGCAGTTCTCATCTGCAAATAAAGAACTGGCTAGGTTGCATCAGCCCTGCTCCAGACTGCAGGAGACACCCTCTCTCCTCCAACCCTGGGCTGCATGGGCAGCTTTCTGCAGAGAAATCACTCTGCCGGGACAGACCTCCTGCTTCCTCCCCAACTTCCCAGGGGTTACTGACTGTAGCAGCAGGATGGGGGTGGCACAGGAGCAAGGTTCGGGATGGTTCTGGGCAGACGGGTCAAGGAAGGAGTCTTGGAGCCCTCAGTGGCTTTTCATGCTTTATTTAGTAGAGGTGGCCAGGTACATGGCAGGCATGGGGGCCGGGGGGCCGGGAGGCTGACAGGCCTCCCAGCCCCCAGCGTATCTCACCCCCTCGGCTGCTTCTTCTCTCTCTGCTGCTGCTGCTCATCAGTACTGTCGGACCTGTCGGTTGGTCCTCGCAGTTATGTCTGTTGGTCCTCACAGTTCTGGCGTCCTCATGACGCCACCCATTTGTGCCCGTGTCCAACACAGGTGCGCCCACTTGCGCATGCCCACCCTGGAATGCTCGCAGCACCACAGGTGTCCATCATCACAGTGGTGGGAGGGTGGAAAGACCTGATCATTCTCTGACCCTACACTGACCCTCCAAGTTCTGGTTCCAATCTGCCTCTTCCAGGGAGCCATCCCTGATCACCTCACTGTCCCAGCTCTACTTTCAGAACTCCCACTCTACCTCCAGGCAGGCTCACTCACATCAAATTTAATAATAGCCTGTCCAGCCCAACAGGGGTTCGTTAACTCCCCCACATTGTGAGCTTGTGGACTGAAGGCCACCTCCTCCCTCTGCCCAGGGTTTGTAAACAGCAGGTACCCAGTAAATACTTGTTCATGCAAATCTCAAGGCATAAAAAGGCTCCAAGCTCAGCTTCCTCCACTTGTCTAGGAAGGTTTAGCCATGGTAGTAACCAGCACCTGTAAAGCCTGGTTTGAAATGCCTTTGAAAAGGTATTTGAAAAACACCTGCCACATTCATTATGTCAGTTAATCAGCTTCACTGCAAGGTGGGTGGTGTTTCTCCCATCTCGCAAATGGAAACGGAAACAGGGCCAGTGAGGGTCGCAGATTTGTCTGAGAGCACAAGTAAGCAGTGGAAACCAGATTCAGACCCAGGTGTTGTGACTCAGCCGCCTGTGTTTTCCATCACATGGGACCGTAAGCCTTAAAAGAAAGATGGGCCTCAGGGGGTGGCCAGCGATGTTGCTGTGGAGAAAACAGCCGCCATCAGGAAATACGTAACTTGTTTACCCCAGAAACAGGGACTGCAGAGAAGAAAGTTTCCACCAGACCTCGAAGAAGTGATGGAATTTTGACCAAAAGAGGGGGAGCAAAGGCTTAAGGGGAGCATGCAAAGGCATATGAGGTGGATGGGTGCCACTGTGTGGCTCAAGCTGGATGCAGGGAGGAGGTATAAACAGGCACAAAAATCTAAAGGGAATCACATGGGGTCAAACCACAAGGAAATCTGGGGTTCAAGCTGAAGGTGGTGAGGACTATATGAGCAGAGAGAAATGGAGGGGAGGACGCGCTTGTGGGAGACCATTCTGAAGGATCAGTGAGGGCCCAGACGGGCAGGGGAGTACGTTAGAAGCAGCCAAGGTCGTTCCTAGCTGCGGAGTCTGAGAGACTGCTAAAATGTAGGTGTCATTAACCAACACGGGGGTGGCAAAAATTGCCACTGATTTTGACTGGGAAGGAAACAGTATCACACAATGTCAAGTTCAATAATACCCTGTCGCCATGCACTCTCTCATTATCCCACACATGTTCATTATCTCCCCGATTGTGTGCTGGCTGACTTGGAAACTGTCTTCCCTTCCAGCCTCCACAGCATCTTGTGCACAGCTCGGCCGATAGCAGGGGCCCCAGAAACCCCAGAAATACCAGCAGATGTAAATTTCAAGACCGTAAAATGGGCCTAACCCCCAAGGTCAATGGAGGGGCAGCACAGAGGGACAGGAACTCAATGTTTTCTTACACGCACTTTGAAGCAGTAGCCAGCGGTGGCCAACAAGACCATCCCATGAAACACTGGCCCTGGAGGCAGAGAGCACCCCGTCGCTGGAGGTGTCCAAGCAGACACTAGACAGTCGCCCCAGGCTCAGTGCAAGGAATCCCTGCGTTGAAAGGGAGACCAGACAGAACAGCTCCCGCAGCCCCCTCCATCTCTCAGACGCGATGGTTCAAAAATGCTGTGAATCTGATCTCCGGTTTCCTTGGCATGTCCCATTCAGAAATAGCCAGACTGACTTAAAAAAAGAAATCTCTATGCCACTTTCTATTTCTTTCAAACCCTTTAAATGTCAAGTTCCAGACCACTGTTCTGCCTTGCCGAGTGGTTGGATACCAAACCCATGAGCGCTGGGTTTAGAATAGCAAGCCCGGCGTGGCCAGAGGAGGGTCTGACTTCATGCATTCCTAATGCACATCTATTTTTACAGCCATGAGACACGTCGCCTCCCCTCGCTGTTCACATCGATATCACACAGGGACACTGACACAGGGCCATCTGTCCCCGCAGACGCCTTCTTTGGGGAGGGGAGGCTGAGAGAACTGGAGGGAGATGGATATGCATTTTTGTTCTAAGCCTGAAAATTGACTTGGGTACGATAGCTCCCAGACTTGAGCTGACCAGAGGCACCTTTGCCAATCCCTACTGGGACGAGAGTGCCTTGTTTTCTCATCTCCTTCTCAGTTCTACCCTCACACACGTGCATTCATTCCCTCACTCATTCATTTGCCCAAGTCATGTCGGCTCTGGGCCCCTGTCACCACGCTTCACTTTTTGGGAAGCCCACAATGCAAGGGGGCATGGAGATGAGGCGGGACACCCCCAGGATGGCCAACAGGTACGGCAAGTCCCATTTGCTGGCTTGTAACACGTCCAGGGCTGTGCCCAGGTCTGGCCAGGGGGAGCTTCTCCCTGAAACAAGAGTCCCTGCACTGAGTCCAGAGTTGGGGGCCAAAGAAGGAAGGGCTTCTCATGTGCTGGGACACGCACAGAGGTTCTGGACCAGGGCAGTGATGGGCCCAGAACCTGACTTGAGCAGCTCTTCAGGGCAGAGGCCACATTCTGGGAAGGACGTCTAGGAATGGGTCGAGAGCCATACTGCCGCCCTCCCCTAGGGCTTGCTGTGGACTCTGTTCCCAAGCATTTCAGGGCCCTCGGCCTGCTCCATCTCCCTCCTCTAGTAACACACCCGGGTTTGCTTTGACACATTGCTCTCTCATTCTTGATAGTCCCGAGGGCACTGTCGATCCTGAGAAGCCACATGCCCACCAATCAGAATACCCTTTGAAAGGGACTCCAGTCCATCCAGGGAGGCACAGATTATGCCAGTGTGCCAACTGGAGGCTGCCCTGGGACGTTTTTGCCTGAGCTAACAAGGAAGATGACGTCTGTCAATTACAATTGCTAAATTAAGGGAACATAAGTCTAAAACTGCCAGTCGCCATCTTGCCTGCTTCTCAGAAAGGACCTACATGAAGAATAAAGCCAGTCAGAGATGAGCAGGCCAAGAAGAGAGAGACGGAGTTTTCATGTCTTCAGCTGACCCCTGAACCCACCATGTGGAAGTCAACCTTGGATTGTCATTATGCGAACCCACAAATGATTTTTCCCTCCTTCTCAAACTAATTTGAACTTGCAACCAACGGTTTCCTCTACGATTTGCACTTATAGCTTCCTTGGCCAGGTAGGGCGTTAAAGAATGGGGTCACAGGCTCGCCTGTGCTCACCCTCTGATAATCTCCAAGCCCTGAACAGGAATGTGAATTGGTGCGGGGGCAGCCAGAGGGTCTCCGGTCCAGCCCCATGCAGCCCACTTCAGACCTGACCAGAGATGCTGCACTCTAGCCCTGCAACTGCAGCCAGGGGGCGTCTTTCCGAGTCCCTGCCCCGGACTTCACCCGGCCCTGATTGGAGCAAGTCTCAGTGGCGCTGTAGTTGCTGGACAGATCGCACATATTTGGGTTTCAGGCAGCTGCTGCTTTGTTCCAGCTCTGGAAACAGTAGACTGGTCTTCTGTAAAATTGGAGAGTACCTGTGCATTTGGGAGAACGGGGCCTGAGCGAGAGACCCCCAGGGAATCTGCATATGTGGGGGTTTGAACCTGGCTTTTTATGCAATTACTGGGAGAGGCATTATTTATACAAGTAAGCGCCACTTTTTTCTTGTGATTCTCTTTATTACACTTCATGGATTATGGCTCACTGAAGGTTCAGATAATGACTAGCATTTTTAGGAAAAAAGCATTTTTTAATTAAGGCATGTCATTGTTTTCTGACAGCATGCTATAGCATAACTATTGCTTAATGGCCTATAATATTAGATCAACATAATTCATGTGGCTCAGCTTATCACAATAGCCACTCCACTGTGTTGGCCTGGACCAGCACCCACACTATCTCCAAGCAGTGCCTGTACTCAAACCGTGAAGTTGGTCACCCAGCCATGTCCACTGGACTGCAAAGAAGAGACCCAGCCTCCAGGCTAGCATGTGGACCACCTCCACTGCAGGAGTGATGAGGCATTGGAAACCACAGATGAAGACAACATGGTCTTCTCCTTCAGAAGTCCATGGTCCCTGGAAAGGAGACCCTCTTTTGCATAGAGAACTACAGTTCAGTGTGATCTGAGGCATATGTTTAATTTTTAAAATGTGGTAAAACATATACATATATATAATTTACTATGTTAACGTTTTTAAGTGTATAATTCATTGCCATTGAGAACACTCACAATATTGTACAACCATCATCACAATCTATTTCCAGAAGTTTTTCCATCATCCCATATTGAAGCTCTGCATCCATTAAACATAGCTCTTCATTCATCCTCTCCCAACCCCTGGAAACCACTATTCTGCTTCCTGTCCCTATGCATTTGACTACTCTAGGTTCTTTGCAGCAATGGAATTGTACAATACTTATCCTTTTTAAAATGGCTTATTTACTTAATGTCTTTAAAGTTCATTCATGTTGTAGGATATCAGAATTTCATTCCTTTTTATGACTGAATAATATTCCATTGTATGGACATACCACTTTTATTTATCCATTTACCCATGATGGACACTTGGATCGATTACACCTTTTAGCTAGTATGGAAAATGCTGCTATGAACGTGGTGTACAAAAATATGTTTGAGTCCCTGCTTCTGGTTTTATTCTAGAAGTAGAATATCAAGATCATATAGCAACTCAATGTTTAAGTTTTGGAGAACGTGCCAAGGCCCATTTGAGACATGAGGATGGTAGGATGGCTGTAGGACAGGATGGCTGGAGGGGAGGGAAGGAAGAGCAGAAACTAGTTTCCTACAGGTCTCAGTCAGAGTCTTCACATGGTCCCTCACTGTGGTTTTGGACAAAACCTAGGTTCTTGGGAGGACTCTCCTGTTGTGGTCCACAAGCTAAAGGCAGAAGTTCCTGTTCTCAAATCCTCTCAGCTCCACATCTTTTTGTTGGGGGGGGGGGCGGGAGGATAATGTCATTTCTAAGCATAATTGGCTGTCCTTGGAGCATGTGATCATCCTTGAACCAATCACCATGACCAGAGGCTTTGATTGGCTAGATCTGTCACATGGCACATCTCTGCAGGAACGTCACCTGGAAAAGACAGGGTATCTCCAGCGGAATGGCAAACGGAAAGAGTGGCTCCATGTTTTGACTACCACCACCTATAGCAAGACGTAATAAGCGGACACAGTCAAAGTATGCACCTGATATATAGAATATTCTCAGTAAATGTAACACCACCAGACCTACATCAGCATTAACTTTGGAGTAAATATTTGAGTTATGGGGTATATATTTTTGAGGGAAATTCCAAAATCTAGCAGCAGAAGAAAATGCAAACCCTTATAATCCTCAAGAGCTCTTAGCAGTTTTAGATAATGGCCAGTCAGTGCCACCCATGATTTTATTTTGCTTCAGTAAATTAAAAAGCTTTTACATGTCACAACTTTTTAATAAGTGCATGCACTATTTAGCCACAGAGAGCATCCCAGGTTTAAATATAAAATATTCTATTAAAGTTAATCCAGAATCTGTGGGAGAAGAAATATTCTTTTATCAGAATTCTTGGAGCTCTTCTGATTGGCTGCACAGACACAAGTCAGGCCCAGGTTTGTACCCAAAGCCTCATCTCCTTTAATGCTTTCTGTATCTGTTTTTCCACCTCAGTTAAAATGTGAGCTTCTCAAGGGCTGTGGGTCATCTACACTTCTCTCTCAGTGCCCTAAAGCAGCCTCTTAGCATGAGGATTCTGAGTTGGCTGTCTGGCTGTCTGGCTGTCTGGCTGTCTGGCTGTCTGACCCGCTGTCTGGCCGTCCATCTGACTGACACTGCGGCCTGGATCCCGGGCATTGGCGGCGTTCCCATCTGTCTGGATAGCCCACACATCCTCAGCCCTGTTGCCAACCAGGGCTTAGGCCCGGCCATTAGAAACTCCATTTGTGTCATTAACGGGAACTTCAGCAACAGCTGCGGGCAGCAGGTGCAAAGCCAAACAGAGCCCAGCGCTGGAGAGAAATCTTTTGCTTGTTCGAGCCAGCTGTAGACATTGAAGAGACGTGGGAGGGGGAACAGTTCTTTCTGAAAGCCAGCATAGAACAGGGAAAGTTTGGTCCAGGCCATTCCATCATTGACTCAATCAATGCACAGGCCAGCTGGTTGGCCACCCAGTCGCACCAGAGCCAAATGGCCCCCATCACAGGGACGGGGAGGGTCCCACCTGCTCCTCTCAATTCCAAGGAACCCTTACCCCACCTCCAAATCCAGACCACCCTCCTTCCTAGGGAGGGGAGTGGACAAGCGGGAGAGAAGAAAAGGACTAGCTTTTAGAGCCTCCATCCACAGCCTAGCAGATTCCTCATCACTTGGAGCTTTTCAGAAATGTAGACTCTCCCCATCCACACCCCTGAATCAGCACCTGCAGCTTAGTGATTTTCCCAGGGAGACTCACACACACATTTTTGTTTGGAAGTCACTGGTTTGGAGACACAGGCCTGTATTTGATAATTCGATAACTTACATTGTGCTTCCACTATATGCCTGGCACTGTTGTAGGCTCCAAGGGAACGTCAGTGACAAAAGAGAGAAAACAGTTCTTTCCCTAAGTAGCTTTAGGTGACCTTTGAAATGGTTGGCTACTCACTTGAGTCAGAAATGCCTACAAAGTCATACAAATCAAGAAGTTTGAACTTTCCCATTCCTCTTAAGAACAGCCGTGACACTGCCCGGGCCATGAAGGGCACCATCAGGAAAGCCACCGGCAGCTGAAGGACATCCCTCTACACAAGCAGCGGGTGCCATTCCGTCGTTACAATAGTGGAGCTGCTCGGGGTGCCCAGGCTAAACAGTGGGGTTGCATCCAGGGTCGGTGGCTCAGAAAGAGTGCTGAATTTTTACTGCACTGCTTAAAAATGCCGAGAGCAACGCTTTAGAGAGTAACATTGAACATAAGGGTTTAGAGGTAGACTCAGGTACTTAGCTCATGCAGATGAACAGGATGCACGGCAGGACTGACTATGCTGGATGAGCCCTCGGGCACGCCCCTGCCACACTGAACTGGTCCCTGCTGACAAAGAGCAGGTCGCTCCTAAACCAGAGGAGGAGAAAAGAATATCCCAGGGGGCAGAAGAAAAAGCCATCCCAGAAGGAACAAAAAGTATGGCCCAGAAATCAGTTCAGCATAAAATAAATGGAAATAAAAGTAAAAGTGAAAAAGAGAGATTAGGGCCTCCCTGGTGGTGCAGTGGGTTAAGCAATGCACTATGAAGCAAACCGCAGCCACTGCAGCACAAGTTCGATCCCTGCCTCCAGCCGGCCAGGGAAGAGACCCACATGGCACAGCAGACCTCTCCTGCTTTGCCCACTGCTCCCCTCAGCAGTGTGTTTCACTCAGTATGCCTGTTCTGCTCCTTGCTCTGTCTCTGGTGAATCCTCTCACCACCCTGGACTCTGGCCTGTACCCCAGCTCTTGCATGCATGAATAAATAAATCTTTAAAAAAAAGAGAGAGAGAGAGATTATCCCAGTTCCTGTGGTCCTGACTACAGAGGAGAGACACAGACAATAGCTAAGACAAAGACAGAAAGCAGAGGTGCTCACTTGCAGGAAGAGAAACATAAGTGGGGAAGAGGAGTAGAGAAGCGGGTGGAGGAGGCAGCTGTACAAAGGACGGCACCCTCACAAGGACCCTGCAGTGGAGTCAGGAGGAAGATGAGAGGGAAGGGAGGCATCAGGAAGAGACCTGGAGGCATCAGGAAGAGACCTGCAGTCATCCCTGTGAGCAGCGTAGGGGTGCGCCCCCCCTCACCCCCCCCCCCCCCCCCCGCTTCGCTTCACACCACTTCACAATAGAGGTGGTGGAAGTGCTCCGTTCTATGGTGTTGTACAGGGTGGTGGTGAGGCTGGGGGTATGGGTGGAGCAAGAGGACCAAGACACCAAGGGGCCAGTACAGAAAGTCCTCACTTAACCGTCAATAGGTTCTTGGAAATGCATGACAGAAGACCTCAAATAACAGTGTGATTTGCTAGGTCATTGTCAGCTGGGATTGCTTCCTCATCAACATTATAATGAAACAACACTGAACAGAACAACCTCACTCAAGGGCCCTCTGTACTGGGATAACTTTCTACACCATACTTTCACTTTGCCCCAACTCTCCTGTATTTCTTGCATTACTCTCCTTCCACCAAAATTTGGTGGAGACTGGTTTGTAGACCTCCCTAAGCTGGTGTAATAAACCCCAGTTACAGTTACAGGACAGGGAGAGGGGCACCCCAGAACCCCCAAAACTGCCCACTCTAAATAGGTTCTGCCATCTGCCACATCAAGATAAAACATATAGTCCTTTAATGGAAAGGAACTTTAATACAGTTAGTGTGCAATGCAGAAAAGACAAAGAATATAGTTTCTAAATCAAGTACCCAAAGTTACCCATCCCCTTGTCAGTAAAAGTCCAGCCAAGCAGGATTGGCCCAAAGCAAGGCCCAAAGGCCTGCCACAAGTCTGAAGTACCTTCTGGCAGAGACCCATAAAAAAGGGTCAAAAACAGCCAGACAAGTCTGGGAGGAAAAGAGCAAAATCAAAGTCAAGATGAAAGCTGCCATCGCTGAGCTCCCCACGGGTCTCTCACCCACATCTGTTCCAACCAGTCCAGGACCAAGAAGCAAGCGCAGTTTCTTCACACATCTCTCTGCTCCTTGTGTCTCCTCCAGGTCTCCTTCTTGCTCACCATTCTGCTTTCTTCCTTCTCAGTATCCTCTCCAGATTCTTCTCCTCCCTCCTCAGCTCCATTCTCCCTTGGGTGGGGCAGGAAACCTGGAACCTCCCCTTTTCCTGGGGACCACCCTGTTACAGTAGGAACATGCTCTGTGATGGAAAAAAACCAAAACACATGGGGCCCCAGGAGTATCTGGAAGAATCAGTCAATCTGGGGTGAGAATAGGGGTTCAGGGTAAAGGACTTGGCCTTACAGCAAAGCTCAGTCTCAAGTTTCCCATGGTGAAGCGTGCTGCAGATGGAGGAAGCAGCTCCTACAATACCCCAGAATGGGAGAGGAAGGGCATTCCAGGACGGGGGACCATGTCCACTCTGGACCTGGAGCCAGTGCTGTCACCATTCTGCTCCTGCTCAGACCACCCAAAGGTTTCCCATTGTCCATAGGAGCAAGTGCAGCCTCTGGAGCCTCATGTTCAATGTCATCTCATTCAAGCCCAACAGATTTTTCAACGTTATTTCCCTGGTCTGCCTCCTACATTCCACTCTTCTCTGGGACCCCACCTGGGTGCATCCATTTCTGTCTCCCCACCTGTACCAGTCCTCAAACTGGGCGACTAAGTCTCTACTCTGGACCCAGACCTTTATGAGGTGACTCCTCTGGCTGCACCCCTCTCCTTGGAGCAAGTAGTCTATAGGGCCAAGAGGAAGTGCACGCCTGGATCCCACGTAGCCCTCCATGCTATATTCCAGGATTAGAATTTGCACAACTCACTGCTCAGAGCTCCACAGCCCCCTTTCCAGACCTGCAAGGCCTCTTCCCCGGCCAGTCCCGCTGAAGGTAGACAGCCCTGGGCCAGCTCTCTATAGGGGCTATGCTCAGAGCTCCACATGTATGCTGAGGTGTCCACTCCAGGACGTCGGGTGGAGTCAGGGGTGGGAAGAGAAGGGATGGGTTACAGTTCTCCCTGTTTCAGTTCATTCTGTGTCCAATGATCCAGAAAGTTCTAAATAGGAATCTGCCTTCTGGTCATCATGACATACATGCGTTCGCTAAGTGGAGAAACCTTCTTTATTTAATAGATGGTTCGTGTGAATTCAGCATCCTACTTTGTATGCATGTGGTCTGCCGCAATGGAAAACCTCAGCAGGGTGGGGGGAGGCGGGGAAGGGGGTGTCTGCGCAGGGGGTGGCAGGACTGGCTCCAGGTCCAGAGTGACCCTAGTGAGCCTACATCCAGGTCGGCCCCCTCTCTCCCATCCTGAGCCTCACAACGGTTCCAGGCAGGCCTGTGGCATAGCTTTGACCCTAGAGTTTTCCTTGAAATTCTCCTCCCCTCCTCCACCTCTCCTCCCTGAACCTGAGACACAGTCTAGGCCCAGTTGGAGCTCATCCGTCATTTTTGCCTACCATCAATTCTGTTCCCTTTCAGCTGTTCTTTTCTGGAAGAAGAAACCCATTCCCGGTAGTTTAGGTGGGGCTGAGCTCCTGGGGGAGAATCTGTTAGAACAATCAAAAATATTGCCTCCTTATGGTGGAAAGACAGAGAAAAAGAATAACCAGGGGGGTAATGGGAGGAAGCCAGGGTCCAAGAAAACCTACGTCGGCTCCTGGATCCAGCTGGGACTGATCTACATTTGGCCTTCACAACTGCCAGCCCCGTCAGTGCTTCTTTGATTGAGGTGATCAGAGCTGATACTGTTACTTGCAACTGAAAGAGTTCTCTGAATTCTAATTTGTACAATCTTAGGTTTCAGGGCCTGAGAAACCATCTGAGAACTTCTATTTTAGGTGTGAAAAATCTGACCCAGAAAGATGAAAAGAGCCACAACTGGAACCCAGATCTTTTGCCCTGAGCCGTGACCCTGTTTCCTTTCCCTGTCACCTTCCTCGGCCCACCCAGACCAGAGCTGCCCCCCTCTGTCGTCTCAGCATGAGATGTGTCCCCACACATCACGGGTCTCATCATATGTTTCATCATGTCACCGGGCACAGTGGTTCTGCACCCAAATTCCAACAGCAAACCCTGGAAGGAAGAATGGGGTTTCCCTCCTGAAGCCCCACCTGGCTGAACGGCAAGCCCAGCACATAATAGGAGCTCAAGGAACCCTTGCTAACCTACCAAAGATCAACGATTCTTTCTGGCCGGTTGGCTAATCCCAGACTCCTTTTCCATCTGAGGCGCCATCCCTGAGTTAATGTTTCCTCCAGGCAAGACCTTTTTTTTTTTTTTTCCCAGCAAACTATTTCCCAGGCCATTAGGAGGAACCTCAAACAGAGGCAGGAATGCTATGTTGTTTTTTTTTCTCCATTTCCTTTTGTTTTCAATTTTCAGCCTGTAGAGTTGGGTTTTTTCCCTCCCTTCTTCTTTAACAGGCTGAGTTGCTAAATTGCACATCGCTAGCAACTCCTGTGAGCTTAGTCCTCAAGTGTTACATTTCTGTAACAGATACTCCATAAGCAGCACTTAGCTTCAGGAGGGGGCTGGTGAGGCACACTAAAATTACATTTCCATTTCTGTTCCTATGTTTTTAAGCTGTTATTTTAGCATTTCTGACTAGTTCACAGTTGACACCTACTGATGGAAAATTAAATGAAACTTGGCCAAGAGTGAGCCTTCCCTCTCCTCCCCAGGCTGCAAACCAGCTCCTTTTTATAACAAGACGCAGCTGCGGAGGGGCAGCAAGACTACTAGATTTGGAAATGCCAGATCTGCTGTACAGTCCTAGCTCTGCTGCTAACTGGCCCTGGGGCCTGGCGTCCATCACCTGAGCCCGCCAAACCTCGCTGGTCTCATCTGTGAGATGGGAGTCATGCTTGCAGAAGCTGGAGTGATTGTGAGGGTCATGCTATATAAAAAAAAAAGAAAAAACCTGACACTGACATGAACGCTGTACTATGAGGCTCTGTGGCACAGAGTAGGTGCTCAGTTAATGTTAGTTCTCATTAAGTCTTAGTCCTTTTTTTTTATAGACATTTGATATCCTTTGGATTGGCTAATACTCGAAACCGATTAACAAAGCGATGAAACATGGAAATGACAGGCTCTCCTCAGTTAAGTTGCGGATCAGTCCCAAATATAGGCAACACTAAGGCCACAGGCCCTGTCTCAAAACACTTCAGCAGTACCTTACTCTTCTGGGGATCGGCCCCAAACTCCATGACAGTGCACGCAGTGTGAATAGCTCCTGCTTTCCTCTTCCTCTCCTGCCACTTCTCCACCTGGAGCTCTGGGTCACGCACTACCATCTTCCCAGCAGGCCCTATCTCCTCCTAACTCCTCTCCAAACTGCAAGGCAGAGTTTCATTACATACTATCTTTGGGCTCGCACCAGGCCTTGTCCCAGCCCCGTAGGGCCATCATCCCTGGCCCTGGTCCCACTGGACTTTGAGCTGAGTAGCGCAGACTACATCCTATTTATCTTTTAACCTTGGTGTCATAGGAGCTCAGAAAACACTTCTTATAAGGCTTAAGAGATGAGAGATGATTAAAAAAAAATAAGGAAGAGTCTATATGTAAGGATGAAAGTTCTTCATTAGTAGATTTGAGTTAATACAACCCATCTTCCAGAGGGGATTTTGTGAAATGTGAACTAGTAAATCTAAAATTTGTCTAAGGAGTAAATTCATAAGAATAAACAAGCTTGAAAACCTGCACTGTAAAATATCAAGATACGTTATGACACTTTTATCAATAGAGGCATTGTTAGTAGAACAGGCAAGTAAATTGATGAATCAGTGTAAGAGTCAGATATTTACCTGTGTACATAAGAGGAATTAAGACAAGATAAGCATGGCATTTTACAACCTCAAGGAAAGAGGAGAAAGGTGGAAGGTTAACAATAAGGTGTCCATATGGAAATGGCAAAAGAATGATCCCTTCTGGTATCAGCCAGAAGAGACTGTGGGGACAGACGACCCTCGGATCTGAGATCTGACCCAGTGAAGGCTGACTCAGGCTCAGGGCACATGTCCACACGTACAGGTTAGCGGGGAGGCCCTGCTCACTGAAATCACACAGGAGCCAACAGCTAGAGCAGCCACCATTTCCAACACAGCCACAGGAGGTGTGGAGACACTGGGTCTGCATTATGCCCGGTTCTGAAATGACCTCTCCATTTCCGCTTACAACTCTGCTAGAACTAGTCACATGACCTTAACCAACCACAATGAGCACAGGAGGTGAAGTCCTATCAGATTATAAATGGAAGAGAACCAAAAAAGTGTTGTGGTGAAGAGCACAAAGACCACACACTACCTTTACCAGTTCATGTCTCTACCCCAAAAAAGTATTTTTAATATTTATTTTTAAAAAAAGAAGACAATATAGGGTAAACTTCTTCTATAATCTTAGAGAGGAAGCTGCCTTCTATTCAAGGCATTAAACACAGAAGCAATAAAAGAGTAACAGATTTAATTGTATAAAAGTATAAAATTTTTGCATGGCATAAATGAAATAAAGGATAAGTAACAGACCAGAAAAAACCTTTGTCCCATCATACATAACTAAGGGTTAATATCCATAATATACAAAGAATTTTGGAAAAATCAATAACAAAAAACCATATATAAAATAGTGGACACACGATAGCCTTGTTTAGATGATTTGGGGAAACAGTCATACTGATAAACTTGTTATCAGAAGTGTAAACCAATTTTTTTCTTTTTTGAGAGTAATTTGAAACTACCTAACAAGTAAATGGTAAATGCTTATACATTTAATGCTCCATAAGACCTGGGAGAATTCTGTTCATTTGCCTCAGTTTCTCTGTCCATATAATGGAGAAGTCACAATATTTCCTTTGTGAGTTCCTCCTGAGCATTAAATAAAATAAAGCATATACTGCACCAATACACAGAAAGTTCCTTATAGATGTTAAAATCACCATTTTATTCACAAAATGGTTAAATATTGGCAATTTCATGTGGTTCACCCTAATAGTTTTGTTTTGTTTTGTTTTTTTCCACAAAAGTGGCTTGGCTGTAAATGAAAATGATGTTCTTTCTCACCCAATCAGTCACAGTTGGACATTTGGATTTTCTATTTGGTAACTTTGGCACCCATGGCTCATCTTGCAGGGGCCTGAGGGCAATACATAGGGTAGCTGAGAACCCCAGGATGGAAGAGTGGAGTCTCTGGATGGAGACTGAAAAACTGCCAAAAAATCCTTCTGGGCTCAGAGATGACCCAAGCACATTCCAAACCCTGAGTCTCCCTCTGTTCACTCTGCCCAAATCCCACCCCGTCCTCAAAAGGTGACTTTCCCAATCACCGACAACCTTGTGCCCCAACCCCCATCCCCTGACATCATGTCTTTGCAAAGAGCCCAGGTCATAGATTCCTGGAAAATGGGCCTGCCTCCCCACATATGGTGAGATTGGGCAGGCAGACCCCTTGCCAATTGCCTCTGTAGCCCTGGAAGGCTGAGCTTGGTGCCTGGAACAGGGAAAAGACTTGGAAAACGTCTGCTGATGAAACTTCGCTGACCTCGACCTCCCAGTTTTTCCCGGGGGCCAGGCCTAGGTCCCCACTAAGCCATCCCAAAGGAAGTGGAAGGGAGGGAATATGATACAGGGACAATACATGTCTCTGTAGGACAGGGACCATGGGCAGCTCGGGAATTTCTACCCAAAGGACTAAGAGCACTCCCATTTGGGAAGGGAGCTGCTTAGGACTTTCTTAAAGCAGCGTGATGTGCAAAACTGGCTGTTTTATTTGGGGTGGCTGAGAGGACAGTTGATAGAAATGGAGTGGTTGCTGCTAAAGCCCTCCCCGCCTGAACTTCGCCCTCCCCCAACTCAACCAACCGGCCTCACCTACCTGCCCTGAATCCCTTCCCAGCTAATCGGGAACACAATTCTACCCCTAAAAGGCACCATCACTTGCTTCTAGATAAGAAGCATCAGCTGGCAGTGACAAGCTGGGTTTCATCTGGGCCCCACCCCTGCCGGTGTCCTTGGCAAACCCACTTAAGCCCCCCTGGGAGCTTCTATCCCTCTAGCTGTAACTTGAGCTCGCCCTCTGTGCCTCCCTTCCTGAGCAGAAGCCCAAGAATCCTGCAGCCTCTTTCCCTGGAGACATCAGTGCAAAAGGGAGAGACTTAGAACGAGCCCTGATCTATGTGTGAGGGACCCGGGACCATGCTCTGTCCCTCAGCCATGCAGGCTGCAGCTGGGGATTACAGGGCCGCCTCCGGAGGCCGGAGGCCGCTGCTGGTGGCACTGCCTGCCCGAGAGGCCCCACTCTTGTCAGAATATTAACACTCTGGATGCATTTGTGTGTTACTCATGATTGCGACCACGGTTCCAAAAGGATTATGCAGCATGCATATTTATGAGACAAGCCCAGACAAAGACTACCACATTTTAAAAGATGCAATTATCTCTAAAAAGTTCAGCTTTATTTTCATGCTAATGAATACAATATTTTTAAGCAAATCTAATTGGTTTGCCTGGGCTCCCATAAAAGCTCTCAACTCATTAGAGCTCCAAGGTCCCCTTCAAAAGGGGCTTTAGAGGGAGCTGACTCCCCCCGCCCCAGGAGGGACTGTCGCTCAGGCAGCTTGGGCTTTCATTCCCCTGCTGCTGCCCCCAGCCCTCCCCTTCCCAAGTTCTCTGGCAGGGTGACTGGTGATGCCTTTCAGGAGGGGCGACGCCAGAGTCTGGGCCCTGGGAATGTGGGAGCATCAAGGGAAACTGAGGGCCAAGGGAAATGTCCTCTCTTCTCTCTGCACAGGAAATGAGACCAGCGGTCACTCCACACCATCCATCACTCCCATGCACCCACATCCCTGTGTCACCAACCTCTGAACAGGGCTTCTCCCAGGCCATTAGCTGGGGCATCGGGCTCAGGGCAGGGGAGGGGATCCTTGGGTCCTGGGGTCCTTTCCAGATACCCTGTGCTCTGACATCTGTTCATTTACTTTGCCATCACTCACTTCTGGGTTTCACTTTCTACTTTTGAAGCTCTTTCACATCTGTTTTCTCATTATGTGCCCTGGTAAAGTACATGTTGTTTTGCCATTCTACAAATGAGAAAACTGAGGCCCAAAGCTGCAGAGCAGTCTTCAGCCTCCAGATGTTCTCCATGACAAATCTGTGCTCTCTGTGCGAAGGGGCTGTTCCCTTTGCTGCTTAAATCTGTGCTCTTGTCCCTCTTCCTGCCATAGCACTGGGTCTTTTCCTGAATGTCTCCAATTCTGCATCGTCTGCATAGTGTACAGTTGTGTGGACTGTGCGCTGGGCAATGCCAGGGGATGATGCAGTCTATCAATGCTCCTCTCTCCGCACCATGGTGTTCTGCAGCATCCTTACCTTCCACTGGCTTCCTGCAGGCTATTTGGGAACCATGTGCCTAGACACAGGAAAGATTTGTAAAGCCAACCTGAGCTTTTCTGCTTGGAAAACTCCCCTTAACCACCTCCTCAGGGCTGAAATCCAGGTGCCTAGTCAAAAGAGAGTGTTGTTCAGGGAATCAACAGGCATGGAAAGGATCAAAGGGGGCTTGGAATAGACCAGAAACAATGGGGAGATGCAGGCTAGGATAAGTTCCCGTCTGGAAGTGAGGATATGAGCCTCCAGACCATTGGAAGTAAGGATGGCGCCTCATTTCCATCTGTAGATGAAGAGGTTCGGCCTGATCTCTGGGGTCCCATCCAGTACAGGCATCTTTGAATCCTACTGTAGGTGTTCCCAGAGAGTCATTGAAAGAAGCAATTCAACAAATTCCAACTGACAAAGTAAAGGAGGTCCTATAAATTAAGCACATGGGATGTGATTCCACCCACCCAGCCACCAGGTCAAACTCAGGAGGTGACAGGGAGAAGGCTGTTGGGTGGGGAGAGGGGTAGCAGAGCAAGAGGAAGAGGCTGATGGAGAGGCAGCTAGTGACTGAAGCCTAAACCTATGCCAGCTCACTGGAGAGGAGCAGAAAGGGTATTCCAGAAAGAACTATGTGACGCAGCAACAAAGGGGGCCCAGAAGTCACCAGTCAGCTGAGTGACCGGGCCACGAAGGCAGCTGCAGGGGAGGGACAGAGAGCAGAAGGGAGGCCTGGGAGGATGGCAGGTGGCTGGGGGAAGTACAATGTCTGAGAACACCCAGCATAGGCCAGAGCTGGGCCAAGACCTCAGCCTTCTATCCCTAGTATCTGGTCATTATTCTCACTAAATTCCCATGAGGCCAGACTTGTAGGACCTTGAATAAGAAGATCGAGATTTGGGGTAGTCATTTTGGGTAATGGGGAGCTCTTGAGTGTCTTTGAGCTTTAAGAAAATTCAGGAATGAGTGTGAAAGCCTGGAAGGAAAGCAGGGCCTACATGTTTCGGATTTAGTGAGAGGCCCACCTAAGACCCTCCATGGTTTGGCCTTGAAGAAGCTGGATTATATGTTCTCTGCTGAGATTTCAAGTGGTCCCCAGTGGAGTGACCCACAGGGCTTTGGAAACTGAACTCCTGACCCAACCAAAGCCAAACCCCACACCCCATTCTTTCTGCCTGCTTAATTGGCTTAGATTTATCAAAGTAATTTTAAGGGGGAATTTTATATGAAGGTAATTATGCTCAGCTGAACTAATTTTATTAAACAATGCTGCCTTAATGACAAACAAATCTGTTATTAATTTGTAACCAAGCAGCTATTTCATTCAATTTGCAGCATCAGTAATGAGCCCTGAGGCCGGAACAGCCCGGAAGCACCTCTTCCTGAGGAAGGCAACATGGCTAGGAGCTAAGACCTGGCCACAGCTCCGTGTGGACTCGCCTGGCCCCTCCCCCTCTGCACTATGTCTCTCTGTCAAATAAAACTTGAAGTAGAATTCCTGGAGGGAAAGCCCACTTAGCAGTTCAAGGACTGAGAGTCAAATGAACTTGCAGTATTGCTGTATGTGTCCCTCGGTTTCCTCCTCTGTGAACCTCCTCTGTTAAGTGGGGAGAATAACTGCCCATCTCATAGGGTCATCCATTATGAGGATTCATTAAGATATACATTCAAAGCACTTTAGTGTCCAGACAATTAGAAACCGTTATGCATTATGCAAATGCTTTTTTATTAATATTCCCAGAATCAGGAAGGTGGGCTGGGACCAGAGGTGAGTTCACAGGCATGGTTGGGGTGGGCAAGCGCACCTTCCCCAAACCACCATCACCCCTTGATTCTGGGTTTCCACAGACCTCCCCCCACCACAACCACTAGGAGGATGAAAGACCTCCAACAGCCTGTGAAGGATGCCAGGGAGTGAGACTCTGGCCTTGACTCTGCCCTCGGCTTCTTTATTCCCATGAGGGCTGCCTGCACTGCCCCGCCCAGTCACCACTCCCCTTGGGGACAGACAGGATCATCAGGTGGCTCTCAGATGCACTAAGTGGGTCAGCATCAGCTGGAGCGATTATACAAAAATGCCAATTCCCGGGCCTGCCCTGAGAGCCTGGACGCCATAGATTTCTCCCCAGATCTGGGTGCTTTAGATACTCCCTTGAGACCCCCTGCACCTCTGACGTCCCCTGAGGTCTTCAGGCAACTCTACATGGCTGCCTTTGTGGTCTGACCAGCTTGGGATCAGGTCAGGAGAGAGCAGTTTCTCCAAGCAAGTGAACTTGACCGGTAGTGGGGAATGGCAGGGAGTCGCCCTCCCAGAGTCTTGGGGTCCTGTCCTTTGAAATACACTTGGGGGGCCTGACAGCTCGTGCCCCTTCAGTTGCCTTGGGGTGGTGCTGCCATGATGCTGCTCAGGCCTTCTGCCCAGAGACCCCTGCCTTGGCTGCTCAGAAATGTGCCTCACTTGAGTGTGCCTTTCCTGGAGGAGCTATGAACATGCCCTCCCTGCGCCACCACACAGGCAAGCATCCCCGGGTCAGGAGCCCCAGGGCCATCAAGTGCCCTCCTTCTCACAATGAGGGGGATTATGTCTCCAGAGACCACTATTAAATCTCAGCATATAAAGGTACATGCACCATTTAGCCCTTTAGCAAGATCTGAGTTTAGTCTAGAAAAATTTTTTGAGGGTCGTTTCCCAATGCTGCAGGGAACTTCCAGCTCCACCCCCTACCACTCCCTACCAGCCCCTACCACCCCCTACCAGCCCCTACCACCGCCTACCGCCCAGAAGTACCATGAATTCTGACAGCATGGACTGAGGTAGAGTGAGCAACCAGATTCCCACAAGACCCCTGCACTGGGAACCAGAAGCAAGTCCTGAGGACCTGGGGCATTTCACCTTGGCTGTGCCCACGGCATCCTCAACCAGGAGGTCACTGGGGAGATGTGTCCAGTCAGCCAATGGGCCCAGCAGGGAGGATGGGGAACTTCACTCCATACTGAAGCTCAGGCCAAAACATCCATCCCACTTTTCTCAGACTATCCCTCAAAAACGCCCTCTCTCCTGTTGCTCTCTAACTCACATCTAAGTTCTACCATCGATTCCTACTACTGCCTCCTAGAAGCCGTCATGTGCGCCTGTGCATTTCCTGCCTCCCCCAGGTTCAGTGGAGCTATGGACTTCTGCAGATCAATGGACCGAGACCGGAAGTACCCCTGTCTTCTCTCGGCTGGGGCAGGAAGGAGCTGGTGTGTTTCCTCCTTTGGTTACAAGCAGCCAACCCCTAACTAACAGTGAATTTAGGGCTCTTATTTGCTCATGTAACCACAGGGAACTCTGTGTCATCTCGTGGTTCCAACATGGCTGGATGACCCCGTGTTCATCAGCTTTGCCTGCATAGCAAATGACCCCAAAACTCAGTGGCTTAAAACCACAATAAACAGTTTTGATCTTACATGGTTTCTACAGAGCAGGAATTCTAGAGCAGTGCGGCTGGGGGTCTGGCTTGAGGTCTCTTGTGAGGTGTCAAGATGTCGACCACAGCCACAGCCATATGAAGCTTTCCGGGGCTGGGGAATGTGCTTCACTCACCCCACTGGCAAGTTGGGGCTGATCTGGAAAGACCTCAGTCCCTCTTCACATAGACCCCTCCACAGTCTGCATGAGAGGCCTCACAACGAGGCAGCTGGCTTCTCCCCAGCGAGGTGACGTATCAATGCCTTCTCTTGCCCCATCTTCAGAAGGCACACGCCCTCACTATGTCATGCTCTTTTTGTTAGGGTCAAGACATGAAGTCCAGCCAGTCTGCAGGAATAGAATTAGACTCTACCCTTGGAAGGGGAAGGCCAGGGAAGCAGTGTACATATTTTTAAAGTCACCACAAATAGTGTCCAAACTGGAAGAGAGGAAAGAAAGAAAAAGTTTCCTCTCCAAACACTGTTAGCAGAGAAGCACTCCCTCCAGAAGTCCGCGGTGGTCTTGCTCTTCTGTGCAGTTAGCCAGAACCAAGCCTACGGGCCCATCACCAGCAAAGGGGAACAGAATTCTTTGACTGGTTTAAACTGATGGTGAGTCTTCCCGGTCACTTTAGGACCTGTCTTTCATACCATCAGCCTGAAGTGAATCCATTCCAGAGTCTGCCCTGAAAAAGGCATGTGCCTGCTTTGGTCTGACATTAGTCCCCCGGGCCGGCGTGGCCTTAGACTCAGAGCACCTGGCCTGGAGTCTCTGCTCTACCACATCTATACAAGCCCCCGGCACAGGGCTGCCTGCCCACCCTGAGCCAGAGCCGCGGCCCTCTTCTGAGCCTCGGTTTGCAGCTCTCTACAAAGCAACTGAGAATACCCCTTACAGGGTCCCGAGGATGAACGGTGACATCTATCAAGCATCTGGCTAGTGCGTGTTCTGATCTTGGCTCCTTGCCCTGAGTTTTCGGTGAGAGGCCAGATACCACCAGAGGCTTTTAGCCCCCCTTTTCCTCCCGTCCCTAATTTCCAACACAGGGAACTCAGCCAAAGAGAAGAACTGGGCACAGAGGCCAAATCCCCAGTATAGAAACAGTGGTGCCATTGTAAACGCCTCCAGCAAGGCACCCCACCCAGCTGAGGAAGCCTCATTCCCAACCCCGCTTAACATCACGCAGCCTGATTTAATATGAGCAGCTGATCTCATTGCTTCCATAGCAAGTTTAATTTGCTGGGAAAGCGAGTTGGTGAAGTTCTAATAATGCAGAGCCTCAAATAATACCAAAGAGAGTTTGCATTATGATAACTTTCCAATTAAAATGGATTAATGGAGGAGAAACAGCAGCAGTAGTGTCTAGACAACATATTACTAAATCCTTGGAGACAGAGATGGAAAGGAGCTGGGGGAACAAGGAGAAGCAAGATAAACGGGGAACTTCATGAGTTGGAGGCACCCTCGTGTGGAGTGATGGGAGGTCCCAGGCGTGCTCCCTATCGCTGATGCCCTGCTAATGCAGCAGATCCCTTAAGTCCCCAAACCCTCTGCTCTCTGGGTATCCCTTATTAAAATGCAAATAGTGCCTTTGGTATCCTTGGCCTTGCTGTCACCGGGATAGCCTGCAGCTACCTGAAGCGTCAGCAGCCTGGCTGAGAGGCAGGAGATTGGCATAGATCAGCTGTGGGTTCCTGCAACAAAGTGTGTGAACCCCACTACAGGGCCTGAGACAGCACCTTCATATTTGACCTGACACAGTGACCTCTGTGAATGATTCAGGCGACTCCATTCAGAACCTCTCTCCCGGGAACCTGAATTTTAGACCCAAGAGATACAGGGTATGGGCGCACCTGAACTGGGGCTCAGTCTTCCAGTGCTTGGGGAGAGAAAGGGCCACAAGCTGCTGCCCTGGTTCCTGAGTTGCCCCAGCCCTGCCCCTCAGGACCAAACCAGACACCTGTCCTGCTGTTTGAGGCACCCCAAGATTCAGTTTCTCCCTCTTCGCTAAGCTGACAAGACATAATCTGATGCCTATAAAACAAACGAAATTGAATTAATATAAATTTAATTAATTATTAATTCTTATCTGTGGAACTTAGGGTAGGATGCTTGACCTCTCTGAGTCTCTGTTTTCACCTCTTTGAGATGGGGACACAAACATACCTACCTGGCAGACTTGGTTACCTTCTGGGTTGGTAAAACAATATGTTAGTGTTAGGTTCCCACTTAGGTGCCTCTCAGGTGTGAAGTCGAAAGATACCTATAAATGGGTCCCTGAGAGTTGGGGAAGAGTTGGCTGGACTATCGGGGACAGCAGTCCAGGAACCCCAATCTTGGCAGCTTCACTGCTTTGCAGGATATAATGATAACAAGCATCCCAAGGAACTGAGACTCCTTCCAGAAATCCCTAGGCTCCCCCTATGCCCAAGAAGCTTCTGTTTTCTTGCAGTGTCAAGAGAGCCTGAACCCCTCCTGCACAGCTGAAGTACTGGCGACATGCTGCCCTCTGCAGGCCTCCGCCTCTCATCAGCCCAGAAAAAGTGCACAGGATCTAATCACCACACATGCAGCACTTAGCATGCACAGCCACCCCGGTTTAACTCAGCTCCCATGTCCCTCACTGTCTGGAGATGAATATGATCCTACCACTGAAAACAAATAATTCTGGGGATAAGGGAAACTATGAGGCAAGAAACTGTCAGGGAAAAAAGATCACTTACTGTCTATTCAATAGACTCTCTATTTCATCACACACACACACACACACACACACACACGCTCAGAACTGAGTCCAGGCAGCCTGAGAAGTAGAGAGTGAAGTCATGTTTACTGCATGCCTAAATCATATTCTCCATGATCTCATCCCCTGATCTTTCAGACAGGTAACACCAATCTTCATTTTATAGATGATGAAGCAGATTCAGAGTATTTCACATGCCCAACATCAAGCAGCTCATAAGCACAGGGTCTGAGAAAGTCCAAAGCCCTCACTGTTCACCAGTGGTTTTCAACTTTCATTGTGAAAGTAGAAACTGCATCTCAAAGTCTCATGCCCAGTGTGCAAGAGAAGTAATAAAATAATGAAAGCAGAGCTCTCTGGCTGCAGAGGTTGGTGGTTGTATGGAGGAGTAGGGGCGTCTGTCCAGCAAGGTGTCCTGCTCACAAACCCTGGCTCCCTCACTCCCCTCTTGGGGCGGTCCTTTGGGCACAGTTATGGGACGTTGAGCTTAGGATGAGAACTGCTGCTTCACTCCCAAGCAGGTTTTGTTGGCGGCCCTAGATCAAACCAAAGCTAGAGCTTTCAATCTAGATTGACATTCTGGTTCAACCACTTACCAGCTGTGCCAGTTTGTCGGTTACTCTGAGCTTCCCCAGGAAGCTGGAGTCCAGCATCACCCAACAGAAATATAATGTGAGTCACACTTGTGATCTATGTGATCTTCAATTTTCTAGTAGCCACACTAAAGAAAAGGTGAAAAAAGCAAAAAGAGGTGAAGTCAATATTGGTATTTTATTTAAACTAGTATAGTTAAAACGTTATGTAATCAATAAAAACTATTGATGAGCTACTTCACATTCTTACTGAATCTTCAAATTTTGATGCCTCTTTTATACTTTCAGTGCATCTCAATTCAGATAGTAAATTTACACTAGAAACACTGTCTCTGTATTTAGATTTCCTAAAATGTATAGTTGAAGCTGTTACTGGGCTGCAGCCAGCAGGAGGAGTCGTCTCTGGCTCCCCTTCAAGTTAGTGTGGCAGTCCTTCCTCAAAAACTTTTATGTAGCAGTGTGCTGCCTGGATCGTGGAATGGACCAATCAGCTGTGAGCTGTGGATTGATTGATACCAGGACTCTGCCTCTCACCACAAGTCAGTGGTAGCAGAGCACCTCTTGTAAGTTACACTTTCTGAATTCTGGAACAGGCCAAAATGGCCCAATCAGGTGCAGGATTGGAAAATGGACCAATAAGACTGTGTGTGTGGAGGGGGGGCACCTTAAAAGTGAATATAAGGCAGGGTCGAAGGGAGCATTGGGATGGGGAGTTGATTGGGATTCAGAGCGACCTGGAGGAGCAGACAGAGAAGCAGCAGCCCAGAGGAAGAAGAGCTCCTGCAGAGGAAGAGGAGAAGACGGCTCCAGCCTTAGAAGAAAGGAGGGAAGCCTCCAGCAGCTGCTCTCTGAGGAGGGAAGAGAGAGAGAAGGACTTTGTAGGGACTGGGACTCGGTCCTGTCTGTGACACTGACTGGAAAGAGCACCAAAGGCCCTGGGCCTGGTATCTCAAAGAGCTGTTTGTTGGTGGTATAAACCAACAACTCACAAGAGCTGTAACACTGGAACACCGCCTCTGCATGCCCATAGTGGTCATTGCTACTGGACAGTGCTGCCTAGACCTGGTGACCGGTGACTGCCAACACTGATGCTGTCCAGATGGAGCAGCCAGCCTCTTGTGGATACATAAGCATTCTTGTTTCCCCTATTTGTAAATAAACCCCATGGTTGTTGTTCCTGTAGCCCGAGGTCCCTTGCAATTGTGCGCGGGTGAGAGCCCACAGACAGTGATCTGTATTGGGCACTGTCCTCTGTTAGGCTCTAGCCTCTGTTGCTATAGCCCTTGACTCTGGTTCGTGGCCTTTTGGCCTTTAGGAGCTTTGGGGGGGCTCTCTGTCCTCGGGTCCTCCTCTGACCCCTGTCTCAGTCAGAGCCTCCTCTGCCCCCTGTTTCAAAGCTATAGATTCATGTCACTGAGTTTTTGCAAACATGCTTAAAAGTTCCCCTATATTTGGATTGCCTATCAATTTTTAAATAGGAATTTAAAAGCTAAATCAAACCCCTCTAGGTGGAAATTAACAGAGACCCTTTCAAATACCTTCCTCTAACCGGCAGGAGTAGGACACCTCCGGACAGCTGTCCTGGGGATGCTGCAAAGTCAGCCCAGCCAAGCTCAGACGGCTCCCGAATGAGGCATAGGGACGGGCCTCGAGGAGCCATGTTTCTGATGCCAGGGGAGCCACAGCTCCTAGAGACGTCAAGCCCTTCTCTAGGGGTCTCCTAAGCTTGCATCCCATGACTCAGTTTCCCCAGCAAGTACTGCTGTCATAGTCAGTCCTCATGTTCTTGGTACCTGGAGATACTATAGAAGAGCCTCTATTTTAGAGACTCCCCGGCCTGTCTATTTCTCTCTTTTTCTTTCAGTTCTTTAAAACTATAGAAAAATATTCATATAGCATAAAAAGTGCCATTTTAATCACATTCATGTATACAGTTCGGGAGCATTAAGTGTATTCACATTCTTGTCGACATCATCCCCTATGTCCAGAATGTTTCCATCTTCCCCAACTGAAACTCCATAGCCACTAAATGCTAACTCCCTGCTCCTCCCCCCACCAGGTAACCACCATTCTAATTCCTGTTTCTATGACATTCACTACTCCAGGTACCTGGTATATGTGGAATCAAGTGATATTTGTCTTCTTATCACAGGCTTGCTTCACTTCGTAAAGCTTCAAGTTTCATCCATTGAGTGTGTGGCATAAGCCCCTTCCTTTTGCAAGTCAAACACTATTCCATCAGTTCACTACAATTTCTGTGGCCATTTCTCCATCAATGGACACTGGGGTTGCTGCCACCTTTTGACTATAATGAATAGTGCTTACATAAACCCGAGTGTACAGATATTTTGCTAAAACCTTGCTTTTATTTCTTGTGGGTATTCACACAGAGTGGAATTTCTGAATCATATGATATTCCTATACTGATCTTTTGAAAAGTCGCTCTACCATTTTCCATCGTGACTATCATGTTACAGTCCCACCAGCAATGCATGAGCATTCCAATTTCTCCACATCCTTCAACACTCATTATTTTATGATTTTTTAAAAATAATAGCTCTCCATGTGGGTATATAGTAGTATCTCACTGTGTTTTTGATTTACATTTCCCTGATGATTAATGATACTGAGTATCTCTTCATATGTTCTTTAGCCATCTGTATTTCTTTAAAGAACTACCTCTTTAAGTCACTTTTTAGATTGGTCTGTTTGTTGGTATTGCTGAGTTGTAGGAATTCTTCATAGCTTGTGCATAGCAAACCTTTATCAAATATAAGATATGCAAATATTTTTCCCACTTCACAGGTTGCCTTTTCACTCTGTTGTTAGTGTCCTTTAGTGTAGTTTTAATTTTTAAAAAAGATTTATTTTATTATACATACAAGAGGTGCGGTGCAGGCCAGAGTTGGGAGGGGATGGTGAGAGGATTCAGCAGAGACAGAGTGGGGAGCAAAACAGGCAGATTTACTGAAATCCACTGCTGAGGGGGGCAGTGGGTGAGACAAGAGAGGTCTGCTGTGCCATGTGGGCAACTCTCTGGCTGAGGATCGAACTCATGCCACAGTGGCTGCAGATAGCCTCACAGTGCTGTGACTTAACCCCTGCATTACTAGAAAGGCCCAAAAGTTTTAATTTTGATGAAGTCAATTTATCTATATGTTCTTTGATTGTCTGTGCTTTTGGTGTCATAAGGTTTCTTTGCCAAATGTAATGTCTTGAAATTTTTTCTCTTATGTTTTCTTCTAATTATAGTTTTAACTTTACATTTAGGTCTTTACTTGACTTTGAGTTCATTTTGATATATGTGTAAGGTGAAACCAACTTTAATATTTTATATGTGGATATAAAGCTTTCACAATATTGTGTAAGAAGTTTGTACTTTTTTCATTGAATAATTATGGCACCCTTGTTAGAAATCATTTGCCCACATATACGAAGGTTTATTTCTGGATTCTGGGTTCTACTCCATTGGTCTACTTGCCTACTGTTATCCCAGTGGCGCAGTGTCTGATTACAATGCTTTGTGGTTAATTTTGAAATCAGGTAGTGTAAGGACCTCCAGTTTTGTTCTTTTTCAAGATTGCTTTGGCTATTCTGTATCCTTGGGATTCCACATTTTAGGATGAATTTTTCTACTTCTGCAAAAAAGTGAAAAGCACAGGGGTTTTTGAAAGGAATTGCATTGACTCTGCAGATCACTTTGGCATTTTAACAATTAAGTCTTCCAATCCATGAATCTGGATGTTCTGGTACTTGTTTGTGTCTTCTTTAATCTCTTTCAATAAGTTTTATAATTTTCAGTGCATAAATGCTGCTAAGTTTTATCCCTCTGCATCTTATTCTTTTCTATCCTGTTGTATATAAAATGGTTATCTTCATTTTCTTTTCATATTTTTCACTGTTGGGATTTAGGAATGAAATTGACATGTATGTTGACTTTATATTTCACAGTTTTGCCAAATTCCTTTTCTCTGTTTCTTTCTTAAGATGGACAGTGGGTTATGGTTTTGCATGTCTGCAATAATTTATTTTTAAAAAATGGTCTATATCCCAAACATGCTCACCCTAAATTAATGCCCTTCTAGCTGCAACTGGGGAGCGGGGGGCAGTGTTGGTACTATTAGGCATCAGAGCCCCATTGTGACCCCATCTCAACACTATGCCCTAGAAGATTCCAGCTTCCCAGAAAGTCAGTAATGCTACCTGAGGATAGCCCCACGGCCAGGAAGGTGTTGGAAGAGGCAGAGGGACACCCTGAACAGAATCAAAACTCTGGGTAGAAGGAGGGCTCCATCACTGATTCTCCTGGGGCCCTGGACATGTTGCTTCCTGGCTACTAGCTTCTGCGCTACAATAAGCAGGTAGGTCTGGGTGATTCCTTGGGTACCTTCAGTATAAGTCTGGGTGGGTGAAGAGACTGTGGATAGAGTCACCGAGCTCTGATGGCAGTGGGGTTCTCAGCCCCTTTATCATCAAGGTCACTGCTCTACAATGTCCTCACTGAAGGAACACTCTGGAAGATTTGTCATTCTTTCTCCCACTTTTGTGACTTGTAAGCAACAATAAATTCCTTGTACTGTAATTATTATGGTAATAACCGCTTGCTCTGCAGTGTGTAAAAATATTTTCACTCAATTTGCTCAGACAACTGAATTCCAGAGAAGGTGTTGTTCCATGCCCCTTGCTGGGCACGTATATAGTAAATAGTATACCTGGTCTGCAGTAAAACCAATCCCAGTGCAGTTGTCCAAAATGCTGTGTGGCCACTTCTGAATAGCTATAGGATAGGGGGATAGAAAGAATGAGAAATACAGGGAGAAATCTTAAGAAACTTGAAACAGATATTGATTTAACACAGTTAACTTCCCACAAGATCTAATGAAAATGGATGACCAAGAGTCAAACTCATAATGTAGTGTAATAATGCACAGATATTTAAAACCCTCATCTGGTTTTAAAGAAAAGGCCTATAACCCTGAGTCCTCTATGCCTCTCTGTACGAAAGGTTTTTGCTGGCAAGTGAGGTCAAACTCACTCCTTCCATAGCATTTAGGTAATTATTTTTCCCAGTCCACACTCAAATTCCATCATTCCTTTTCATGTGGGATGCTAGGATCACAGCAATAGGTAAGCAGTATAAGCTGTAACTATAAGTCAGTGAGATATGAGAACAGTGGAGACAGAGGGAGAGCAAGTCAGAGAGACTGAAAGACATGGTAATAGGGAGAGACAGAGGACAGGATTTTGACAGAGCACCGAGACTATTCAATGGGGGAGAGAATAGTCTTTCCAGTGGCACCAGCACAACTGACAGCACCTGCAAACGAGTGAAAAGAACACTCCATGGTCACAACTAACTCAGATGTGCCAACAAGCTAAATACAAGAACTAAAACTTTATAAGACTAAGAAGAAAACATTGGGATAAATCTTCATGACCTTGGACTCGGCAATGGAGTCTTAGAATTGACACCAAAAGCACAAAATACAAAAGAAAAAAATGGTAAGTTGGAGTCACAAAATTTAAAAATTTTGTGCCTCGAAAGACGTTAGCAAAATGTGAAAAGACAACATAAAGAATGAGAAAAAATATTTTCAAGTAAGATAGCTATATATCTAGAATATATGAAGAGTACCTATGACACAACAACAAAAAGAGAGCAACCCAATTAATGAAATGCCTGAGGATCTGAATAGACATTTCTCGAAAGAAGTTCTACAAATGGCCAACAGAGTGTTTGACATCATTGATCACTAAGGAAATTCAAGTGAAAACCACAACGAGATAACACTACAAACCCACCAGGATGACTACAATAAAATAATAGATATTATAAAAAATGTTATAATAACAAGTAAAGAAATAGGAACCCTCATAACATCTTTGGGGAGAGGGTATAAAATGACACAGCTACTGTGGAAAGCAATATGGCAGTTTCTCAAAATATTCCTCAAAAAGAATTTTCATCTGTCCCAGCAGTTCCACTCCTAGTCTGTAGTCAAAAGAAATAAAGACATACGGTCACATAGGAACTTGTACACAAATTTACATAGCCCTGTTATTAGTCATAAGAACCAAAAAGTAGAAAGAACCCAGAAGTCCTTCAGCTTGTGAAATTATAAACAAACTGTGGTATATCCATACAATAGAATATTATTTGGTCATAAAAAAGAAAGAAGTATGCATGCATTTGGATGAACATCAAAACATTATGCTAAGTGAAAGAAATTAGACACAAAACATCACATAAGACTCCATTTCTATGAAATGGCCAAAATAGGCTAATCTGCAGAGACAGAGAGGAGATTAGAGATCTCCAGGGGATGAGAGGAGGAAGGAATGGGGAGTGATTAATAGGTGTGGGGTGCTCTGCTGCATGTGCTGAGAAAATTTTGAAACTCTAAAGAGGAGGTGGTTTCATAACATGAATGCTCTAAATGCCACTGAATTATACACATTAAAATGGTTAATAGTATGTTTTGTAAATTTCACCTCAGCTACAAACAAAGCAAGTAATAATAGAGATAGTGACAGGGACCTGGAGGGAGGATTGGGAGAGAAGGAAGGGATGGGGCAATCAGGAAAAGCTGCAGCCTATTACAAGAAATTTATTAGTGTTCTTCGGTCAGCGGGTTGCCTGCTAAATTTAATATGGATCTTTATACAAAGAAAATGCCTCGTTCTACATAATGAATATTTAATCATGCATGGGTCTGGCAATTTCGCAGAAGTAATTAAAAGCAGTCTTTTGTTTATTGCTCAAAAATGATAGCGACCTGCTGACCAGAGCTGCAGACACAGTGACATGTTGAAAACGTGTTCTACCAACATATGTTATTTAAGAGGAATTAAGAGTTACTTTTTTTTATTTTTTAGAAGCCAATCATCCTAAGCCCTCCTGTCTGTTCACACGTGGCCCCCTGCTCCTAGGGGAGGCCACCTCCCAGTTGAGGCCACCACTGCTTGATCTACAGCCTTCTCCCCCCAATCCATAATTGAAACAGATGAGATGTTTATTTAGAAGACTGCAAGGAAGGCCTATGCCACATGTGTATTCTCTGCGGAAAGTTCTCCCCACTGTTCTGTCACATCCAACCAGTTGCAAATCCCTGCCCATATACTCCTGTTGCCTTGCTCACAGTGCCTCGTTTCTGCCTTTGTCATTAGTACTGTCCTGGTCCAGTTTCCACTGCCCCGTGTCTTATGCTTCCCCTTCCGTTTTACTGACTCTTCCAGGACCTGTGCATCAAGGCCTTCCCTAGCTCATGAGCCTCTCCTGGCTCCCCACTGTCTGCTCCTCCTCCCCAGCTGTAAGGATCCCCATCATGTAGTCCCAGCTGACCATTCTGCATGAGTGCTGTTGGTTGCCAGCAGAAAATGACCATAGCTAACTTAAGTCAGAAATAGCCTGTTAGGGCTTCCTCGCCCTCCCAAGCACAGAGGATCTGGGAGAACTTTAAATAAACTTTACTTTCTTAAATGGGAAAAAAAGCCTGTCAGCAGACCATAGAATCAATGGGAGGGCTAGAGAGGTTGGCCAGCAAAGGCCAGAGATGAATTCAGCCAGGATGCTGCTGCTTGCTCCTCCTCTCACCACTGAGTAACAGTCTTCATTAATACCCTCTAATTGTCCCCTGGCCAGACTCCCAGTCCTGGATGGGAGTGTCCAAACCCCGCTAGTGTCCCATAGCCGTGTTACCACTATCAAAGTCTGGTCCTCTTGCTTCCATAGGGAGAGACAGGACTCTAGAGTCCCAGACACACTGCCTGCCCCAGGCAAACCAACATTTCTTCCATCACCCATGCCTACCTGGAGCTCTCCTACCAACCCGACTCTGCCCTTCTCTTTCTTCCCCTTCCCTGCCTCATCACCAGTCAAATGACCCAATCAAATATCACCTTCTCTAAAAAGCCTTCCCTGATTGCCTAGACCACATCCAATCTGGATATGATGCCATCTGGGCCTCTCTGGTGGCAATGAAGCTCTCTACCATGAAGTATAGCTCGTCATGCTCGGGAGTGATGATGCTATGTGACATCATGAGTCCCTAGAAGGCAGTACTCATGGCTTCTCCTATCCCAGAGCCAAGGACAGACCCAGCCTGGTGTGTGCAAAGAAGACTGGGTAGACAGAAACAGGGTCTGTAGAAGTTCTGACCCATGCCATGTGCTTGTGTCCACTTTCTAGCATGTCAGAGGTTAGCCCAAAATTATGATGAAACTGATTGGATGCCTCCCACATCCATCCTTAACCAGCATTTCCATGGCCTATGAGCAGCACTGGGAGCCTCCTTAAATTGTGATTCCTGGCGATGCAGAGTGGAGCCTGGAATAGGCACTTTAACCAGAGTTACTCCCCCTCCATCTGAATGCAAACCGCATTCAAGAAACTCCTCAGAACTGCCTTTATTCTTTCCACCTATTAAGTACCCCATGCTACCCCTGGCTGCAGCATTTCTCTCCAGTTTCTTCCATAGTGGTGCACAGGGGGCTGGCTTCATAGGCGTGCACCACACACAGAGCCTTGCATGTGGAAGGGCTCTCCTGTTCTTAAATGATCTGCTTTCTACTATTGTGAAATCCTCACAAATTTTCAAACAAGGTTCTGCAAGTTTATTTTGTTCTGGGCCCCACAGTGGTGTAGCCAGGCCTCCTCGTGAGAGGCATCTGATATACTCACACCCCTAAGAAGACTATCCCCACCTTGCTATCCCCACCATGAAGAAACAAAGGGAAAGAGCAATATTTAACCTAAGTGGCTTCAGGCTCCAGTGGGCAAAGCAATTTAGGGTGAGTCACGCTGTGATCACCCTGAAATCATAGCACATGAGTGACCACCCACACAAAGTCCAGGCCTGACCACACAGCTCTTTAAGACAGCAATACAAAGCGCTTCTATACCCAACTCTCACTCCTGACACCGCCTGCCCATCTCCTGGCTCACTTAACACCTGTGCTAAGTCGACGAGTTGAATCAGCCAAGATTTGTGTGAGAACAATGACAGCAGTAACACAACAGCTTATGTAGGAGGAATGTCACACTCGACGATACATTCTTTATATCCACATATATTTTTACTTTATATGCATATAGTCTTTTCATACATAAAATGAATATAGTTAGACATGTAGATTTTACATGTAGAACTTGGTTAATTTTAACATTCTGCAATTTCCCTTTCTGTGTTTTCAATTGTCTGGGGTCACTGCGGTCTGAAATATTACACACAATAAGATCTTTTGAGAGAGAGAAACTATTTACATAATTTTTATTGCAGTGTATTGTTATAATTGTCCTATTTTATTACTAGTTGTTATTAATTTCTTACTGTGCCTAATTTATAAATTTCATTTTATCATAGGTCCGGATGTATAAGAGAAACATCATAATATGTGGGATTCAGCACTGTCAGAGGTTTCAGGCATGCACTGGGGGGGCTGTGGGAAAGCATCCCCCAGGGATGAGAGGACCACTCTATTCCCTTATGTAACCACCTCCCCGATCAAATAGAGACTATTCTAATACTCTAGAATGTTCCTACCTGCCCCAGCCTAATCATCCCCACCGTCACTACTGCTCCCAGCAACCATTATTCTGATATCTGACACTGTGGGTTCATTATGTGTGGTCTTTTATTGCATAAGGTGAAAGTATTCAGTATACTCTTCATGTCTGGCTTTGTTCATCCAACAAAATTTCTGTAACATGTTGCATGTATTAATAGGCCATCCTTTTTGTTTCTGAATGCTATTTCCGTGCATGGCTGACTCACACTTAGTTAATCCATCCTATGGATGATGGCAATTTGGAATGCTCCCAGCTTGGGCCATTGGTCTCTTTATCTTTAATGAAGGAGATATTGGTTCACAAAGTTATTGTGCTTTAAATCTCTGTAAACCAAACTTTACTTTTCTCTTGGGTCACCAGCGAGGGATAAAATTGCTGAGTCATGAGATTTGTGTATGTTTAACTTCATTTAGGAAAAAAAAAAAGTCAAGCTGTTTTCCCAAATGGTTGCACCCTTTTATTCTCCCACCAGCAAAGAATGGGGGTCCCCATGACTTGCACCCTCTCCAGCACTAGCTGGTGTTCTTTTAACCATACTGCTGGGCTAGGGTTTGCCCTTCTCTGAGTTGCAGAGCTGCTGCATGCTTTTCACTTACATTTGTAGCTCTCCCTTCATCAGGGACTGTCCATCAGGCCCTTTCTCCATGGCTTTTTAACAAAATTGTTTGTCATTTTATTATTGAATAGAGCTGTTCTTTACCAACTCTGGATCTGGATTCTCTGAATTCTATAGACCAGTGTAGGGTAAATGAACGTTATCAGGTTTATCCGCCCTTCTGCCATTAGCATCAAAAACAGACACCTGCGGTCCTGCACGCATGCCTGATGCTGCGCTCCAGGAGTAAGGTATGTGTGTAGGTGGGCGCAAGGGGCTGAGACACGGGGCATACAAGGGTGGAGTCACAGGGACGCCAGGAACAGCATAAGCTGAGACAGCAAGAGAGTAGCAGAAGTAGGAGCAGCAGAGAGGCCAGAGAGAGTGAAGATTCGCTGGGGGCTAGGAGTCCAGCCAGCCTCCTGGACTCCTCCTTAACCTGTCTGCCGAATCATGGAGAAACTGCCCCGTGGCCTCGTGCCTCTATAGTAAGTAAATATTTTCTTCCTTTCTGTAGCTTGCCCTTCCATTTTTTAATAGTATCTTCTGCTACAGAGTTTTCATTTTCAATGAAGTCAAATGCGTCCATCTGATTTTCTTTCTTGGTTCTACTTTTCTTGTCCCATCCAAGTGGTCTTCACCTACCTCAAATTTTTACGAAGATTTTTTCCCCCACATTTTCTTCTATGGACTTTGTAGTTTGAGTTTTCATATGTAAGCCTGTGAGCCATCTTGAAATAATTTTTGCACGATGTGAGGTAGCGGGTGAAGTTTACTCTTCCCCTGACAGATGTCCGATGTTTCCGCATCGGGAGTTGAAACGACCTATTGAATTACCATGGTGTCTCTAAAAGTCCATAAACTCCTTGTCACACGTCTCTCTCTGGACTGCTTACTCTGTTAAGTGATCTGTCTGTCGGCCCCCACACCAGCGTTGCACTGCCCTGACATCTATGATGTGACTTAGTGGCCGTTGTGCCAGGAAGGGCACAGAGCAAGGTCTCGATGATTCCAGCAGTGTAAGGAGGAGTCCTGGAGCCCTCAGTGGCTTTTTAGACTTTTATTATCAGAGGCGACCAGGTACACAGCAGGCAGGGGTGCCGGGGGCCAGGAGGCTGGCAGGCGCATCTCACTCTCTAGCCTCTCTGCTTCTACTGCTGCTACAGCTTCTTGTTCTCTGCTGTTCTGCTGCTCTCGTTCTCTAGCCTTCTGTTCTTCTTGTATCTCCTCTTGTTCCGCTGGTGTCCTCGTGACGCCGCCCTTATACCTGTGTCTCAGCCCAGGTGCACCCACTTGCGCATGCCCACTTAGGCACACGTGCAGCACTGCAGGTGTCCATCATCACACCAATGACGGGAGGGCGGAAAAGCCTGACACTTTCCATTTACCCTACAGTGACGCTCTTCAGTCACGACACCTTTCTGATAGTCACTCCTCACGATGACGCTTCTCTGGGCCAGAGTCAGGGACCTGTGCTCTAGTCCTAGCTCTGCCTCTAAGTTAATTGCAGTTGTCACTTTGGCTTCCTAAGTTCGTTTCTCCATTCATACAAATGGGGAGAAATTGAACAAGAAGCAGCAAAGAGACTTGATATGTGAGTTGACATTCATGCTTGTGGGAGCAGAAAATAGCACTATTGAGGGCAGCACCCTGGAAAATGATTCCTTGGCCTCCTAGAGCCCAAACTCAGAGCAAAAGGCAGAAGGGAACAGCTCCATGCCCTGAGGACCCTCACGCCTCTTGTAGGGACCCGCCTGTGGAGGGGTGAGGCCCCCTCCCAACATCCTGCAGGGACTCTCGGGTGTGAACGAGCCTCCCTGGAGGAAGGCGATCCCCAGAGCCAGCTCCAGCCTGAGGGGAGACTGAAGCCAGGGAGACCCAGCTAACCCTGAATTTCTGACCTTCAGGAACTCTGAAATAGTAAGTGCTCATTGTTGTTTTAAACCACTAAAGTTGGGAAGCAAATTTTATGCCAAAACAGGTAAATGACGCAGCTGTGAGGAACAGCAGTCCCAGTCACAGCACTGGGAGTAGTCATAGCAACTGAGGTCGCCCTCTTATCATTCAAGTCCCCAGCTCATGTTCTAGTGCCTTTAAAAGCCTTTTGACTCAGGAGAGTTTATCAAGGAAAGAAAAGATGGGCACAACTATGGGGTCTCCAATATCCAATTCCCCCTGTTTCTAAAGTAATAGATCCCCGAGTTCTCAGCAAGGCCATCTGGATGGAGGGTGGATTTCCCAGCCTCCCTCACAGCTGGCTGGATGTGGGGGCACAATATTAGTAAGTGTGCAGCTTCCAGTGTGTGTCCTTTAAAGAGCAGAAGGTGTGCCTGTCTCCTCCTGGAATGCAGAGATGGGGCTGGAGCTGCCACACGGATTACAAAGTCACCTTGGCCACGAGTATAACAACCAAGTAGGAAGCCCTTGAGTTCCTGACACTAAGTGCCAACCCAGGACAGACACTGGCGGCCTTTATGTGAGCGAGAAGAAACTTCTTTCTGGTGTGAACCACTGATATTTTGGATCCTGTCACTCACAGGAAAGCCTAGTGATAGCTGAAATAGAAAAGGATGGCAAAAGCTTCACAGAAGAAGAGGTCAGATGTGTAGTTACCTGGAGCAGCGGCTGGGGAAGAGGGAGGTGGGTGGATGGGGTCAAAAGGCACAAACCTCCAGCTGTAGGAAAGCTCAGTCCCAGGGACACCTGCAGAGCATTGCCCTGGTGCTAGCACCACTGTGTGACGTAGAGGAAAGCTGGGAGAGTGGTTCTGGGAGCTCTGGGAGAAGGGAGTCAACATGATTTCTCTCTTTCTTTTTGTACATATATGATACAAAATGGATATTAATTTCTTGTGATCAATTTCACAATCTATATAAGCCAGGCAACATAAATGAATATAGATTCCAAATTTCATTTCAGTCAAGGATTTTTATGTGATATGCCTGTTGACCAGTAAAATCTAACAAGATGCCTTCCAGCTGGAGTGGGTCCAACAACGGTGAAAATCTGAGGACCGAGTCCTTTGAAAACAGGCAGGAAGGAGACATGCCCTGCCTACGTCTCTGAGCCCCAGAGAGCAACAGGGAGGCTGGAATTAAAACATCTCCAGAGGCCAGCACCACCGCTGTCAGAGCCATGTGCTCTTGTGGACCTTGGAGTCCAAAAGTCATCCAGGAAACGGCAGCATCTGTGACTGACATTGACCCCCCCCAAAGGTCAGGCCAGGATCCACAGGTCCAGATCTCTCCGGTCACTCGAACTCCGGTGGCTGGGATATGACCCCGTGACTCAGTTGACTTAAGTGTGTGTAGGATAAAGGTTGCTCAGGTATTTCCATCCTCCCACCACTGATGATGGACACCTGCAGTGCTGCGAGCATTCCAGGGTGGGCATGCGCAAGTGGGCGCACCAGAGTTGGACACGGGCTTAAATGGGCAGCGTCATGAGGACTCCAGAACTGTGAGAACTGCGAGGACCAACAGACAGAACTGAGAGAACCGACGAGCAGCAGCAGTAGAAAGCAGCCGAGAGGGTGAGATGTGCCAGGGGCTGGGCGGCCTGCCAGCCTCCCGGCCCCCCGGCACCCCTGCCTGCCATGTACCTGGCTGTCTCTACTAAATAAAGTATGAAAAGCCACCGAGGGCTCCAAGACTCTCCTTCCTTGACCCGTCTGCCCAGAACCATCCCGAACCCTGCTCCTGTGCCCCCTTCCTGCCGCTACAGTGTGAAATCACCGTTGAACATAAAATTAGCTAGAACAACACTCAAGAAAGCACATACTGGTTACTAGGTGCTCCCCCACCTAACTAGCCCTAGGGAAATTGCTTTACGTCTTCATGCCTTAGTTTCTTTTCCTGTAAAAAAAAAAAAAATGGGGGCCTCCCTGGTGGTACAGTGGGTTGAGCGCTGCACTGTGAAGAATCTGTGACTCAGCAGCACAAGTTCGATCCCCGGCCAGGGAGGGGACCCACATGGTGCAGCAGACCTCTCCTGCCTCACCTCAGCAGTCAATCTGCCTGTTCTGTTCCCCACTCTGTCTCTGGTGAATCCTTTCAGCTCCCGCGATTCTGGCCTGTACCCCAGCTCTTGTATATATAAGTAAATAAAATCTTTAAAAAAAGATTGCAGGAGTACTTCAAGGACCAAAGGAAATTATGGGCACAAAAAAAGCTTCTTTGCCTGCGTTTTCCAAGCTTGTCTATTCATCCCATAAACTTCCCTTTCTGGGAGGGAGTTTCAGGGACCCGTGTCCTCTCATCAGAGACTGAATAAACAGAACTGTGAGGGACGGGACAAATCCAGTAGTTTGTGTCCTTTTGTGCAAAATGCTCTTCCATCTAGTCCTGTGACAGTTACTACCTCACAAGCTTCAGGCCCGAGGCCACGAGACCGCTGCAGGGGTGAGCTGAAGGTCGTGAGCACTTTTCACGGAGCATGCTGTCACAAGCACATGTCCCAGCAGTGGGGAGCCCTCGCTCAGCAGAGCCAGCCCCGGTGTGGGCCCAGCTGTCCTTCTCAGATGCCTGTGGGCCCAGGACTTCTCCAGACCCAGGTGCACAGGCATTTCTGGGTGACACCCGATGAGGCACCGGGAGTGGTATGTTCTGGATTCTGTCCATTCCTCTCCAGGTGGCATCCAGCGCCTCACTGGCCTCAGGGTCCCAGCAGTTCCGTGGCAGAGTGTGTGCACTTTATGATCAAAATACATGGCCACCTGTGTCCTCACCAAACCCGGACACACGAAGGATAACTGCACAAGTCGTTCCGAAGTTAAGATTAGGGTCCCAGAAAGGGAAGCAGTTTGTCCAGAGCCAAACCGCTGGGAGTGAATGGAATTGTCGCTCTATCACGTAGGCCCAGGTGCAGCTTCGCTCTCTCACCCCTCCACGTTCCTACAGAAACGTCCACCGTGAGCCTGAGAGCTCCCAGACACTAACAGAAAACTTAGCACCGAGGTCTTCAGAGGCATTTAGATTTGAACCTAAGGTTTTTTGGTTCCGCTTTGTCGTTTGTTCTGGAAGGAGCGGCTGGAACCCTGGCTTTACACTGAGGTTCAAGTCTCAGCTCTCAACCAAGCTGTGGGGGTAAGCGCTCGGGCAGCCATGACTGCAGGCCTTGCTCTGTGAAAAGGAGGTCGCGCCGCTGTGAGACTGGTAGATGACGGCGCACAGCAAGTGCCGCGCTCTCTGCCTGGCCCCACCCCCTCCACTCCGGAGCAATCCACTCTGCCAGCTCCCTTGACCCCAGGACCCAGTTCATGGGCCCCTCTATCGAGAGGCTGCTCTTCTCTGACCTTGATCCCTTTCTCCGGAGGATTTCTATTTCCATCCTGGCCTGCAACACACCAGTGTCCTTTATTTTCCGCGTGTTTTTTTGGAAACTATAAATGCAAGGCCTCAGGAAGATGCGAATTACATCATTTCCTTAGCTAGCTCTCCAGTCAATGACTAGGACTGGGTGCATAGCAATTCTTAATAAGTACACAGTACGTTCTGCCCCCTTTCTTCCTCCTATTGCATTGTTTTAGCTTCCTGAAGCACATCATCAACAATCTGATACTGAATCAAACCAAACCTAGAAGAGCTTAAAAGCTACCACAAACTTGAGAACATTTGCACACACTTTCTTCTAGCTTGTGTCAGGGAATGCCAGCTGTCAATCAAAAAGCCCTTTGATCCTTCCCCTCCCTCCAGAGTCATAGCATTATAATGCAGCATACCTAGGTCTGATAGGTACCTAGGTCTGATCCACATTTCCCAGACTCTCTGGCACGTAGGTGAGCCATGTGCCCAAATTCTTGTTGATGACATGTGAGAAGACTTCAAGCCCAGTATTTTTCTCCACTGCCCTAGAGAGTGCCTGTCTTCTAATTCCTTCCATCTCTTTACATGAGTTATCCTAGAGACAACTCTAAAACTCCTGTTAAAACCCTACATGATGTTTAGCAAATCATTTTGCCTCTCTGGGCCTCAGTTTCCCCATATGCAAATAAGACAGCATTTGCAAATGAGATTCCCTTCCATATTGAATGAGTATTAGCTGGACTTCATTCTTTCCAACTCCTCTCTCACCTTTCCCCTTCTCACCTGGCCCCACTGGCCATCATGCTGGCTGGCTAATATTTGTCTGGGAAACAGCTGCTGGGTTCTGTCTACTACTTCAAGTCCCAATTTCTTTTGACTTTCAAAGACCTGCCTGCCTCCCTCACATAATGTTTGAGTTAGAGTCCTGTGCTGTTGATTGCCTGAGGAAAGATTTTTTTTCAGCTAGCCTGCTGCAGACCTGCCTCCCCCTAGAATAAAAAGCCCCTGTGGGCCCATATCCAGCAGGTTCCCTCTCCATCACCTGCAGCTATTCTGTCTTCCCCAAGAGCACCACTGATCTGCCTGCGACTGGCATGGAATTGGGAAGTCACTGCCCTCACCTGGGGCGCCCTGGCTCAGTGCACGGTGCTTTCATCGTAACACACGGCACGGAGGTGCAGCTGTGTACAGCGATCCAGTTAAAATATCAAGACAGGGCCCTCTCTGGTTGTGCAAGGGGTTGAGTACCACACCATGAGGCATCCACGGTCACTGCAGCATGAGTTTGAACCCCAACCAGGGAGGGGACCCACATGGCGCAGCAGACCTCTCCTACCTTGCCCGCTGCTCCCCTCAGCAGTGTGTGTTTCAGTCGATCTGCCTGTTCTGCTCCCCACTCTGTCTCTGGTGGATCCTCTCACCCCACACCTCTGGCCTGCACCCCAGTTCTTGTATGCATACATCTTTAAAAAATAAAATATTGAGACATTTCCACGACCAGCCTCTGCCACTCACGTCCTCGAAATTCCCCCCAGGTCAGTCACCCCACTGATGGTAAAGGGGAGCTATGAGGAACAGTAACCATGCCCGCTGTACTGTTATGGTGGATTTCGATGTGGGGTGCTATTTGTCAGGTTTTTTAAATCTTTCTATTTTGTTGTGACTTACTATCTTCTTCTAAATAAGCATTCACTGCTCTTTTGTGTTCTTTTTATATTTTCCCCCTCTTCCTGTATTCTTTTCTTTCAGGGTCGGTGAGGGGCGACCACAGGGGAGACAGAGGGTTTGCTTGTGAAGCCCAAGCTCAGCGCAGGCACGGGGCCGGAGACAGGAGGCACAGCTCTCTGTGCAGAGCCCTGCAGGGCGGCACCGAGGTGGGCAGGAGGCAGAAGACAAGAGGGAAGAGTGTTTACACCAGAGCTTTTATTGGGGTCTCCCTGGGAAAGGCAGGCAGGCCAGGGAGAGCAGCTTTGGATTGGCAGGTTGAACAATGTGGCCTGATTCGGGCGAAAGGGGCTGGCCCTAGGTGCCCTGCCTGGGCTGACTGAGGTGGAGGAACAGCGCCTCCTGGGGTGTGGGCTCTGCTAGAGAGTGAGATGCGTGCATAGCAGAGGCGAGCTCGCCAAACACGGGCTAGTCTTGGTTTTCAAGGTGTCAAAACATCACGACATGCAGAAAATAAGACAGATTTACACAAATACAAAATACAGCATGGACATCGTCCCCCACTAACACACATTATGCAGTGAAATTTCCCACATTTGGGGAAATCACAGAGGTGAAGATCCCCAGAGTAAGAGGTGAGCCTCGCCTGGGTAAACTGTCTTCACAATCCTGGCTTCTCCCCAGTAGGTAAACATCGGGTACGACTTCATTCCGCAGTCTGCATTCATTACTACTCCTTTTTATGAGGACCCCAAGCTGCACATGCCTCAAGCCCTACAAAATTTGGATGCCCCCTCCTTGGGAATTACTGGCCACACCATGAGGGCAATGGAGATCATCACACACTCTGGGGGTGAAACATGTACTCACACTCCTTCCACCCCCCAATGACTCCTGCTTGTGGGTTATGGTTGAACTGGTCCTTCAAAACATACATTGAAATCCTGGTCCCCAGTTCTTCAGAATGTGACTTTATTTGGAAATAGGTGATTTGTTGAGATGACATCTCTGGAGTAGGTAGACCCATAATCCAAAGCAACTGGCATCCTTATAAGAAGAGGGAACCCTGACACACGAGAGGAGCCAGCCTGTGACTAGAGGCAGAGATTGGAGGGTTCCAGCCATAAGTCAAGGACACTGCAAACCCCAGAACCCAAGAGAAAAGTTTGGAACAGATTACGCCTAGGCCTTGAGTGTAAACACTGCCCTGAAGACACCTGATTTTGAACCAAGGTGAATTGACCTTCAGAACCGAGTGTCTTAAGACGGCTCAGCTTGTGGCACTTCACTACAGCAGCCACAGGTAACTAATACATTCTACAGGAAGCTGCTTCCTAGACACTAGCCACTGAAACCTTCTCTCTCCGGCTCCCACAGAAATGGTGTCAGCACAGGACAAAACAGCAGAGAGAGATAACAGAGACAATGATGGCAGTGAGTTTGAGGAAGTGACAGGGGCTGGCCAAACTGTTCAGAGCGCTATACACAGCCAGCCAGCCAGGGACTTTGAAGCAGGAGAGTCAGGCCCTAAAAATAGCCCTTTGTGCACAGTGAGTCCTGCTCCTTGGACTAGAGGTTCTGAGGTAGCCCTGGGAAAACCTGAGATCAAGCTGCTCACATGGCAACTAAGTCACCTTTGTCCCCAAAGGTTGAGTCTATCAAGTATGAGGGAGCACAGTGACCCGAGCACCTGGGGCCCAGGTAGAGTACACAGCTCTGCTCATTTAGGGCCGTCAGCCCCAGCCAGGGGTGCCGTGTGCCCGACCTTTCTGCTCGCAGTCTCCCAGCAGGGGGCTGAATGTAATTGAGGTCTGTGGACAAAGGAAGATGCCAGCTCCAGAGACAGGAAGGGACTCGCAGATGACACCAGAGTGCACGGCCAGGGAAGGGCCATCACTCCTCCAGCAGGGCTGCCCTCGGCCCAGATGTCCTTGTGATGAAAATGAAAGAGGCCAACTCAATTACCTCAAAGGCCTTTTCTGCCGCAAATTTCTCTAACTGCAGGCACCCCACTCCCTTTCAGGGCCTTGCACTCTGCTTCCCCAGGCTTCCCGGCCCTTCATCTGTGTGCTGCAGACCTCTCATCCCAGAACCCGTGATTAAAACCTACCTTGCCCCTGCCCCATCCCAAGTTCTGCTCTGTTGCAGAACAGAAATTCTGCACCCACCAGAAATCTGGTCAACCAATTGGGTCGTAAAAGGGAGTACTGGTCACACTCCATGTAGGTTTTACAATTAAAAAGGAGGCAGACTGTTCCAGAACAGGGGACACAGCTGCTTTCCTTCACCACTGAGTCCCCAGCACCAACCACAAGGCTGACACACTGCACGGACCCTATAAATATTTGTTGAAGGAATGAAGGGACGACAGTCTCGGTCGCAACAATGCAATGTGCAGAGCTGGGATGGGGAGCAGAAGTCAAACTTTCAAGCGCAGTGTCTGCTCTGTCCCCCTACTTTGAGATGAGTACCCAGCCTGTTCATGCCCCGGCCTGGCTCTCTCCCGTGTCCTAAGCAGACCCATTGTTTCCGAGACAGAGGACGCTGACCCAGCACCCAAGTCAATCCCAAACCAACCCAAAACAAGAGGTGAGACTTGCATGGCTGCATGCGTTGCATATTTTTTCAACTGTCTGGGGCTAAATATAAAACAGTGGAAATGAAAGAGGTGGGGAAGGAGACTTACTGAAAGAAGGAATCAAAGAGGAGCCAAGCCTCAGCTTATGTTTAGCAATAGTCAGGCTAATCACAAAGGAAATTAAAAGCAAGTTTCCTTGAAGGAGGAGAAGGAAGGAAAAACTCTATAATTGGTTCCCTCCGCTCTGAAGTCACAGCACCTGCTCTCCATCTGCACCCAGAAGAGAAGGTCAGGGACTGATTTTTCCACACCCTTCCGGGCAGTCTCAAAATGCAAACACACACATGCGTATGCTCACACAAGTGTGCACACACACGCATGCACACAGCGTCCATTCATGTGGGATTTGAAGCACGCCAAGCTGCTGCAATACCTAGAGGTGAACACTAGGTCCATCCTTCCACCCTTCATTTGCACTAAACATTCAATCACCTGGAAATTCTTCTAGGTGAGGTGTGCGGACCACTGGGTTTGAATTAACGAGCTGAGAAACGTGGAGCACACAGTTTGTTTCGGACACTAAGAAGTCAACATTTGTGAGTGGAGCAGATTCAAGGTTCTACTACAGCAGAACCTCTTAACTGCATACGGTCCATATGGGGTGGGTGGACAGCCAGGGCGTGGAGCGTGTGTTTTACCTACAGTCCCCTCAGCAGGCTCAGCTGCGGTTGGCAGCAGGAAAGCGTCCAAAGTCTCTTGGCCCACTGTGTGGACTCCGGAAGACAGACAGAGCTTGAGGACAGTTCTCTGAGGTGGAATTTGACCCATCTGCACTGGCAACATTTCTTGAGTCTGTAGCAGGGTCTCCCACTCTGGAACCATAGGGAAGTGAGAAAGAGAGGAAAGGCAGAGGCAGACAGCGGAAACAGGAGAAGTGTTCCAGGCTCCCCTTGGCTTCAGGCCTTGTGAAGCCATCCTGCCCTAGTGTTCTGTGACCCTTCCCCACCCCTGCTCTTCCACTCGACTCACCTGCTCCTTAAGCCAATCTGAGTCGAATTCCTGGTGAACCAAAGGACCCGGCCTCTGATTACCTGTGATGGGGGAAGACCACAGGCCGTAGGGAGACCGTAGGGGGCTGTCAGGCTAGAGAGGACCCACAGAGCCCCTGGGCTTGTACAGAGACTTTCCGTCTGTATGCCCAGGAGCTGTGAGGGTTCTGGAAAGGACCCAGGGCCAGTCCACTTTCTGTTCCAGTTAAATTTGATTTGAACAAAATTTCTCACAATCTTCTGTTGAAACTCCCCCAGGCATAGCCCAAGGCAGGGGCAGGGCTAGAATATTTTTGCTGCCCCTCCCTCCTTCTCATTCTAACTGGAGAGGCAAGGGGAGCTCAAGATGCTTGTTATTTAACCAGGACGCCAAAGAGCAGCTCTGGAGGTCTGTGGAGCGTCCCTGGGCTTGCTGGCAATGTGCACAGAATGGGAAAATGGGGAGGAGAAATAGCGGTTGTGACCCAGACCCTTGCCTGAAGGACAGGGGTGGAGATTAGAAGACTTTGCCAGTGGAAGCCCAGCTATGGCAGGAGCTCAAGATCTGCCTGGACTCAATCCGAGGAAGAGCAAACACTCCTCCCTGAAATGGGCGCAGTCACCGTGGCGTCACCAGCCCGACGCTGCAGGCGCTGCTGTTCCCACAGCCCACTGCGGGGCCCACTGTGGTCAGTGCAGAGCTGGAGGCCCTGTGTCCAAGAGAAGGCTTTCAGAGACCTGCCAGTCAGTGCCTATGGCACACACCAGAGACCTCAGGCGGGCAAGAAGGCCTGTCTAAGGCCACACCATGAGTGACTGGTCCTCCGACCCCCCTGTGGGACTCTGTCCCCTAACAGTCAGTGGGATTCTTCCCTTAGGTCCCTGAGTCATTATAGGGTCAGAGAAATCAGGTCTTCCCACCCTCCCGCCATTGGTATAATGATGGACACCTGTGGTGCCCCGTGCATGCCTAGGTGAGCATGCGCAAATGGGCGCACCTGAGTTTGGACAGGGATTATATGGGTGGCGTCATGAGGACGCCGTTACCAACGCGAGCAGCAAGACCAACAGGAAGCAGAGAGAAGCAACAGCCGAGAGGGTGAGATGCGCCGGGGGCTGGGAGGCCTGCCAGCCTCCCGGCTCCCCAGCACCCCTGCCTGCCATGTACCTGGCCATCACTACTAATAAGAAGCATAAAAGCCACCAAGGGCTCCAAGACTCCTTCCTTACCCCCCACCCATCTGCTAAGAGCCATCCTAGAACTTGCTCAGTGCCTCCTTCCTGCTACAGTCGTGTCCAAGGCCTCAAGTCCCTGACAAGGCACACCCACCCCCTTCCCCTTCTCCAGCTTCAGAACTCCGTGCGTGGCACCCGAGCCAGGTCTGGCACTTGGCAGTAGCCCGACCCCACAGGGCACCGAGGGGCCCTAGAAGAGCACTTGTACTTGTTTTGGTCGGACTGGCCTGGTGGCCTCGAAGAGCCACTCAACCTCTGGTTCCGTCTCCTCGCCTGTACGAGTGTCGGAGAAGGAGCCAGGCCACCCTGCCTCAGGCCCTCAGCGTCTGCCTGGTGAAGTGTCCCTGGTAGCGCACCAGGCTCTTGGGGAAGTCACTGAGAGCGGCCACCATCTCACAGTACTTGGGCCCTAACACTAACATTTGTTTTTCTGGGAAAGGAATCAGAGTCACCTTAGCCAGGACTTCCATATTCCCAGAGACCCACAGGAGGTACGGATGTGGATGGCAGGACCTCCAGACTATTATCAAGATTTCCAAAGGTCTGATGGAAGACATTTCTCAGGTAAAGTCAAGTGCTAGATTTCTTTGCTTTAAGATGTGTTTTTTGAGAAAACAAATGCAATAAAACTATATTCTAAGGAAAGCAAGAAAATGATGAACATAGAATACAGGATGATGGTTGTGCAGACGAGGGAAAACCACCCTACAGGTGTCTGCACTATTATGAAGACCCTGCCTGCCTGCAGCATGGTGGAGTCTGCTACACTCTTAAGAGTTCTAAAAATTTCCAGTATCTGTAATTGCAACCTCTTTTTCTTCATGAATATATGTATGTACCATATATTTTTAACCAGTATTGTCAGAGATTTGATTATTAAGTGCATTAGAAAGAAAATGGAAGGGAGGAAGAAGAATGAGGAAAGAAAGGAAAAGAGGGAAGGAGGGAGAGGGGAAGAGAGAGGGGACTGTGCCTGACCAAAGATGGAAGTATATCATGAAGAAAGGGTTTTAATTAATCCAGTTCTGGTCATCTGGGCTTCTTTTAAAAAGTTACCAAACTGAATAATATATTGGTTAGCAATAAAATAGACAAGTAAAAACATTTGTAAAAGATAAATGGATGACCTTGGGTGGAAGGGGTTCTAGAATAGTGCCTGGGCACATAATAGGTGCTCAATAAAATCTCCTGCGTGGTGGAAATAAATGTATAATTAACACAACATTTAGGGTAGTTGTTGCTCTGGGGTGACTAGGGAGATGTGTTTGAAGCTTTCCAGATCCTGGCATTCAGTTTCTTAAACTCAGTCAAGAGTCTAAGTATGTGCATACTTTATAGGCACTCCTCTATATATGTGGTTTATTCTGCTAGTAAATATTTTGCAAATTAAGGTCCATAGTTAAATAAAATCTGAAGAAAAAGATTTTTAGTATGCTCAAAAACATTAGTAAATAATCAAAGCTCTGTCAAGATTTAGCAAAACAGATACAGAGAGGACTCATACTCAGAATGAAAAAGATAACACTAAATATACAATAGAGGTTTTAAAACTCTTAAGAAAATACTTTGACTAATTCTATGCCAATAAATTTAAGAACAGACAAAATAAGTGATACTCCAGAAAAATGTGTAACAGGATATTAAAATTGGACTTTCTCAGCTGAAGCTCCAGAGAGAAGCCAAGTTGTCAAACTCTTCCCCATTTCTAAAAAAGGAAGCCCAAACCACCTCACCTCTAAAGGTAGTTTGGTGAAACCAGTTCTGCCAGAACTAGCCTTCACCCAGGTCTGCTGCTGACCTGCAGAGAAATGAAGTGGGTTTGCAGGTATTTCCTCTTCAGTTCAAACCAGCTGAGAGGGTCTTGAGAAGGACCAGTTATAAGGTTCAAGGGGTCCCCAGGATTTGGGTCATAAAGCCTTACCTGTACCTAAGGACCTATCAGCAAGTCCCAGTGAGCTCCCAAGCAGTAGAATGGAGGGCATGAAGGAGGTGGTTTGGAGGGCTGCTCCCTACTGCCCAGGAGTTAACAAAGGGCAAGAGGGAAGGGGAGGAAGGGAAGTGTCTGCTCTTTGGTCTTGGGACCAAATATAGAGGAGATCAGGAGGAGTCAAGATGTCACCATGCCGAGACATTGCAGATGGAGGGGACATGGAGTGGATGGGACTCAGGAAATCCATGAAATGCAAAGCAGAGAAAGAGCCAGTGTTAGACATCTGAGGCCTAGAGAGTGCCAAACCCCTTCATAAATGCATCTGTCTTCTAAGACTCTGCCCCTGCCGTTGCAGCTCATCCCTGCACAGAGAGCGGAAGATCGAATGCGATGATATATGCATCTATTTCTCTGTCATCTGCCTATCGATCATGTGTCATATATCTTCCTATCTATTCTGGTCAAGTGGTACCTAGCCCAGAAATGCAAGGAAGGTTTAACTTCAGAAAAACCTTCTGTTATATGGTGACTAAACCTTCTTAAAACATTAGGGATAGTGAAACCTTGACTTAAAAAAAGGGAGCTTTGAAAAATATGCAACAGACGTTAAAGTTGGTGGTGAACAGGTATTTTTTTTAAAAACAAAAGAGGAATCATATTATGTCTAACTAAATCTTATAAAAGTGCTCAAGACCTATAAGGGTAAAAATGTGAAACTATTTTGAAGGGCACAAAAAAAAATAGAATAAAAGAGTGATAAGCACATCCATTGGAGGACGATTCCACATCTTAAAAACAGCACTTCTCTACAAATTGTCTATAAATTCAATTGTCTTTTCCACCAAAGAATTATTTTCTAGAATTTGACAAGATCTTAAAGTTAATATGAAAGGGAAAAGGCCCATTAACAGTTAATGCAATTTTGAAATAAAAGAACCAAACTTGGGAACTTATCTTGCCAGATATAGGGATTATTTTAAAGCTATTATAGTTGAATCAGTGTGATATTGCTCCAGAAATAGAGAACTAAGCCTCTGAATGGAATATAGAGCCCAGAAAGAAAACAATAACAACCAAAAACCACAGCTAATATGTTATAGAAATGGAATTACCAATCAATATAATGAATCAGTCTGTATATAATAAATTAGTGAAAAACAAATTCTATAAATAAATGGTCCTAGAAAAATTAAGCATTTGAGAAAGAAGGAAATTAGGCTCTTTCCTCTCCTGTATATACTTATAATCCAATGAAATTAAAGCACTAAATGTGAAAAAATCAAAGCTTTTAATTTTTAGAAAAAAATTGGAGAAATTGAGAATATTTTACATCAGCATAGGAAAAATTTAATCAAGATGCATTAACTGTAACCTACATAGGAAAATTTTTAAATGTTGGAATATATTAAAATTTAAGACTTCTGCCTAGACTTCCATTAATGAAATGGAAAAGACAAGTCACAGATTAAGAAAATATAGTTAAACCACCAAAGGATAAATATCCAGAATGCATAAAGAACTCCAACAAATCAGAAAAAGACAACCTAACAGACAGCTGGGAAATGCATATGACCAGGCAATTCACAGAAGAAAACAGGGCATAAAACATATTAATCATATAAAAGTTGTGTTAATCTCACTAGTCATCATGAAAACAAATTGCAACAACAGAGATCACATTTCACGTTGACTAGAATAGCAAATTCTTGCACGTCTGATAACAGACTCACGTGCAACAGGGAACAGTGAGCTCCCACGTTTGATGGACGAGCGTGGGTCATGGGTCCTCTTAACAGCGGGGATACATTCTGAGAAATGCATCATTCACAGGGACCAACATCAAATATGTGGTTTATTTTTGACCAAAAATAGTGTTAAGCAATGCACGATTATATGGGTACATTCACTTTGAGGAAGAATTTGAGACTAGTAGAATTAAAGATGGAAACCCCACAATACAGCACATCAATCCTAAGAAACCACTCCAAAGAGAGTTTCAGACGCACCACGAGACAGGTTCAGAGATGTTTACTACAGTCCTGTTTGTGATAGTGAAACAGTAGAATAAACATCATTGGAATAAAGTCATACAATGTGGTTTGTTCACCCAAGGAAATATCATACAGCAGTTAAAATGAACCAAGTATATTCATACTGCCTCGCACGTTTACTCCCTAAACTTAGAGGTTCGACCTCCTCGATGTCTACAGGATTTGTTCACTCTGTGCCATGTCCCCTGACAATTCCATGCCATCATTTTTGCCCGAGTGGTGCAACAAATGCTAACTGGCCTCCATGCCCCACCTTAGGCCTGGGGAGTCATTCAGTAGCCAAAGGCAACTCCCTAAAATGCACACCTGTCATTGTCGCTTGCCTGCTTAATGGCTTTTTTTTCCGAAGATGCATTTTATTTTTTTATTTTTTTCCTTTATATATATTTGACACCAATTGTAATCCCCATGTATTCCCCATCACCATATATATCACCAGTGCACCATCACCTCAGTCCCCCGTGCTCCCGTCTGCCCTCAACCCTCCCCATCCCCACCTAGTGTCCCCAGTTTGTCCTTGTCTTTTCATTTTTGGTTTTTGTGTCTTTATTGTTGTTATTATTATTGTTGTTCTTATTCCTTTCCTTGATCCTTATTTGGTCCCCTTATATTCCTCCTAGGGGAGGAACCATCTGGTATTTTTCTTTTGCCTTC
>JAGFMF010012177.1:3186299-3255885 GCA_019455555.1 Galemys pyrenaicus | reverse complement strand
ATTTTTTCATATGCCTGTTGGCCATTTGCATGTCCTCTTTGGAGAATTGCCTTTTTAGCTCTTTTGCCCATTTTTGGACTGGGTTGTTCACTTTGTTTTGTTTAGTCTGGTTAGTTCATTGTGGATCTGTGTGATAAGTCCCTTGTCAATAATGTTGTGTGCAAAAATTTTGTCCCAGTTGGTGGGTTGTTGCTTTGTTTTGGTTAGCATGTCCTTTGCTGTACAAAAGCTTTTAAGTTTGATGCAGGCTCACAGGACCTTTATCTTTCGCCCTGCCAACCCTCTGTTCCTTTTTTATTTTTTTAAAGATTTATTTATTTATGCATACAAGAGCTGAGGTACATGCCATAGTCCAGGGAGGTGAGAGGATTCACCAGAGACAGAGTGAGAAGCAGAACAGGCAGACCAACCGAAACACACTGCTAAGGGGAGCAGCGGACGAGAAGGAGAGGTCTGCTGCGCCATGAGGGTCCCCTCCCTGACTGGCAGCAGGGATCGAACTCGTGCTGCAGTGGCTGTGGTTTACTTCATAGTGCGTTGCTTAACCTGCTGCGCCACCAGGGAGGCCCCAAGCCTCCATTCCAACCTCACAGGACTGCTTGTGGTTTACGGGATGTGCCCGTGGTTCATTTGTCAAGCCCTGATCACCTCATTTGTTCCTTTGGCCTGGACTGAACCTCCCTTTACTCAGCTCCTTCCCCACCTGCACAGACCAACATAGCAAAGTCACTTAACATGCAAATGCCCATACTCACAGCTCAGCTCAAAATCTCAGCGATGAGTTTGCCAAATGCCCAGCATACCCACAATTCCTACCCCACTCACTGACTCTCTCCTGCCACACCTCAAAGCACAAGGCCAGGTTCTCATTCTGGTGGGATCCAGATGCCTACAAATCCCGAGTCATTTCCCACTCAGAGCCCCCACTGAGCAATAGCTTGATGCTCCCTTCTAGGTTCTCGTGGAGCCAGAGCATGCTAGCTGGCCAGCCCTGGTTTCTCCCCTAGATGCTGCAGCTCTGTCCCAGCCTGGTCAAAACCTCATCGCTGCACTCACAGGAACCCAGCCCTGGAGAATCCACTGAGGTGGCGGAGGAGGAACCTAATCACAACAGCTGGCGGGGGTGGAGAGCTGTGTCAGCGGCCCCCCAAAGTTCTCATAAGGGTGGGGCTGTCTGAAGGCAGCACGAGGCCAGCCTGTGGATGACGAATCAGAAGCAGGACCGTGGCCACTAACCCTGCCTGAGCATCTGCAGGGCTGTCATCTTGTGCAACATTTAAAAAACATTCTCTGTGACAACACCTTTCTGTAGAAAGATGATCCTGTTAAGTGCAAGTGTTTTTCCCTGGGAAACTGCTGATATGTTGGGGTGCTGAACTGCTCTGCAAAATAGAAAAAAAGTTGGGCAGTGGGGGAGATGGGGAGAACATCAGAAAGGGAAAGGAATAAGGGTGAAGCCAACAAGGTGGGGGAAGGGCGGCATGGTAAAAGGAGAAAGGCACCCCGCGGTTCTAAATCACCTGCCTGGCAGCCCTTCCCCAGGTAGGGGAAGGAGGCCCCATCTTCGGGACCTACATGAGGGTGCACCTCTTGGTGGCGGATGTGGGTTAACTGAGAGAGAAAGAGAGTGGATTTCCAGGTCTACTTGAGATCATGGAATCCTCTGGAAGCCACAGAATCCTCCAAAGGGGCAGAAAGGGACTTCAGGATAGGGCATCAGGGATTCTGATCGAGGTCTTAACTGCCCCCAGCGGACATCCAGATCACTCTTGTTAAGTGCACGGCACCTAATAAACTTAGGAAAACACTGTTCACCTTTCCAAGTTGATCCAAGCCCTCCAGCATATTGTCTCCTCTCAAATAAATAAACAAAAGTGCACGTCTACAATGTCACCCCTCTCTTGCACTTGGTCATAGACCCTACACCCCCAGACTTGTCAAGGACACAGAGAAAACCCAGGTGAAGGCCCACGGAAGACAGGACAGTGGAGACCTAGAGCAAGAAAGCGACTTCTCAAGACCCCACGGCTACTAGGTGCAAAGCTAAGGCTTCCTTTTTCTGGCCCCAGGTTTGGGCTTTTCCTCCCCGAGTGCTGCAGCTGCCCATGGCCGAGGCCAACTTGGGTTTGAGGGCGGTTCATTAAGACATGTCCTAGGCAGCAGGACAGATGACAAGGAGGCCTTGTTTCCCAAGTGGATCTCCCAGGGCTGCGAGCCCCAAGCAAACACATTCCTGAATCTTTGCCACTGCTTTTAAAACCAGAGTAGGAAAGTTATAAATGGGCTTTTTCTCTCCCCAGATAAGAGAACCACAAGATGTTCGGTCTGCCAGAGATGGGCCAGCGAGGTGTTGCCTGCCCAGACTCGCTGCAGCCCAGGACTCTGCATTCTCTGAGTCCCAGAGGCCAAGCAGGGTCCCGCTCACGTCAGCAGACACCATAACATCTTTAAAATCAATTTTACACTTTTATCAGAGAAAAGCAGTAGCCATTCAATGAAGCACTTTAAATTTTTGCAAAATATTTGTTGAACTCATCAAAAAACCTTTTCTTCAGTGACTGGTCACATGTTGATCCCCGCTGAAGTTGTGGTCTGGATCTGGGGGTTCACTCTGCTGCTCTATTTTTATGTACACTTTGAAAAGTTTCTGAAAAAGAGTAAACACTATTTTTTTTGTTTACATCCTAGATGTATGTCAGAAGGAAGAACTTTCGTCACAAACAGTGCATGTTCTACACATTAGTCTAAAAGCGGCCAAGCTGTTATCGAGCAGGCCCGACCTGTAGAGCTGTGGCTGCACCCAGACTCTCATTTTGACAGTGAAATTAGCAGTGCTTCATTTAAAGTGGAAATCGAACCTCTATAATATTATAGTGCTTGTTACTTCAATAACATTTTAAGATAAAACAAAAAGCTTATTAAAAAATCAACAGTAAAGTTGTATAAATGGAAAAATTAAAAAATTAAGTGGTACTTGAGACCTTACCATGCACAGACAGCATCGCGTTAGTCTTCGTCACAACTGTCCCATCCCCTCCCCCCCCCCAACACACACACACGAGACACTGGAGTTAGTGGCTGGATCCTGTGTGGATCACTTGCACTTCTAGGCTCCAGCCTCCCCAACAGAATTTGGAGCCCCCATAGCTCTGCCTCTGCCCCACCAACCTGCACTTCCCACATTCTTTTAGAACCCTCCCTTCTCAACTGTCCCCCAGCTGCTCTGGAGCACCTGGAAGAAAGGGTGAGGCCAGTCCTTCCCTGGGTTCTGGGCTGGGCCCTGCCTCACACTGAGTGTTTGATAAATAAATGTCAGATGATCTAAAAGGCCAACTAGACAGCAGTCTGGGCATGGAGGAGAGAGTGGGGAAGAAAATGGGAGATGGAGCTGCTACACTGCTTATTATCTGTGCACCTCAGTCTCCCCACCAACAAAATAGGGTCATAAATTTTATGTTGCAGATGATGAAAAAGGAGAGAGATAACAGATATTCAGTGCTGCACATAGTAGGTGCTAAATAAAAGGCTTCAGTGGCTGAAATGATGACCCTGGGTAAAGAGGACGCTGATGCAGCCATGGGGCAGAGGTGAGTGTTCTGGCAGGAGCCATGACCAGGATGAAGTCAGGCAAAGAGCTCAAGTTCTAGATCTTTTCATAAAAGTCAAGGACAGAGAGTTCATAGGTAGTTAGTACTTTATATACCATGACTAATTAATCCACATGTCAACCTGCGAATGGGAGGTGTTGTGCCGTGTCTACACGGAGGGGAGGAGGAGTCACTGGCACAGCCAGGGTTGGTGGCTGACTCAGGTTCTCAGGGCTGGGACCTGGTGGAATTTCTGGCATCAGGGGCAGGAAGTATCTCTGAGTTCCCAACACTCTTCCTATTTTCTTTAAATCCAATCAAGGCCTGGAAGCAACTCAAATCGCACCCTCCTTGGGGCCCTGTCCCTGTGTCTTTGTTTAACAAACACAGTTTCATTCCAGGCTGGCCTAGTTCAGGTTCACCTGGGCAGGGCTGTGGCATGAGAGGTGGACTTGGTACTCAGAGACTCCTGATTCCCACCCACCTGTCCACTCAGAGACCTACAGGCCTCATATCCCTGCTTGCCTGAGGCTCGGCTCTAAGTATTAACCCAGGGACCCCATGTGGCATGAAAAGTTTTGAGGGACTCAAAGGCAGAGAAGGCCTGCCAGGACACAAAGAGGCATGAGATAACAAATGTAGGACACCCAATGGCCTCCTTGCCAGCAGGTGCCATGCGAGGGAGAGATGTTGCCCACTGTGCCTTAGTTTCTTGCAAAATGGGTAAATGGTTCCTGCCTCGAGTGTCGCTGAGCATCTTTAAGATGGCAATGTGTAAAAAGTGCAGGTGCACAAGATATGTCAGTTTCCTATGCCATCACCTAGGAGCACCCCAGCTTTCGTCACCATGGCTTTTGCCACTTCTATGCCCCCCAAAATGAGCTTCATATATGTGTATTTTGATTTGCTTTTAAAACTCAATCTCACTTCCATATATGCAAAACCAGCAGCACTTATTCCTTTGTTGAACTAATATTTACGGTATGCTCATCACGTGTTGGGTACTGTTCTGGGGGCTGAGGACACAGCAGTGAACCAACACCCCTCACGCTTCCAGGGGAGACAGGCCATGAGCAAACAACTAGCATAGGCGCACTGCTTAGAGGGAGTACTGTCACCATCAAGAGAAAGAAACGAAGGCAGGGCCACCCTGGTGGTGCAGCGGGTTGAGCGCTGCACTGTGAAGCATCCATGGCACAGCAGTGCGAGTTCGATCCCCAGCCAGGGAGGGGACCCACATGGCGCAGCAGACCTCTCCTGTCACCCGCTGCTCCTCTCAGCAGTGTGTTTCAGTCAGTCTGCCTGTTCTGCTCCCCACTCTGTCTCTGGTGAATCCTCTCACCTCTCCTGCCTCTGGCCCATACCCCAGCTCTTGTATGCATAAATAAACAAATCTTTAAAGAAAAAGAAAGAAACGAAGGCACAGGGCTGGACTAGAGAGACGGGCAGGGGTGCCACCTTTACTCAGTGGGGCCAGTAGAAGTGGACTTACCCTGAAGCTAGCAAAGCATAAGTGTCAGGGCTTTTTGCACACTCAGCCCATCTTGATCCCTCCCTTGAAATATCTCCCTAGCACACTTTATACGAGCGGTCATGGATTCTTTCCCCTAAAGCGATCTTGCAAAAATCAGATAAGCTTCAGGCCCCTCAGAAGTCTGGCTCTGTGCTGGGTGATCATCCCAGGAAGGTGACATTTGAGCCGAGACCTGAACAAATAGCAAGTCACCAGCAAATGAGCTAAACGACATTCTCCAAAGGCCGCACTCTCTCTGGCTCGTGAATTGCAGAAGAGTGCATGTGAGGTCACGTCTCAGGTCAGGTCTCCGAACACGCTGACCCTGCACGTGTCTCTGTCTCCCTGAGCCCCACCCCAACCGAGGCTGTTGGCTTAGGTGAGGCCTGAGAAGCAGGCAGGGAGGATGCGAGAGCCTGGAAGGCAAGGATGCATCCTTGGCCTTGGGGACCGGCAGGGAACAGAGCCCAGGAGGAGGAGGGAACCCAGGCCGACAAAAGCAGGCTCTGACGGGTGTGGGGTGACGGGAAGCCTCCCGCACTGCTGGCAGGAATGCAGAGGGGTCCAGCCGCTTTGGAAACAGTTTGGCAGCTTCTTACAAACACGTATTTAACATATGACTCAGCCATCACCCTCCCTGGTGTTTACCCAGGAGAAATGAAAACTTACATTCACACAAAAATCTGCACACGGATGTTCATAGGCGCGTTATTCATCCTCGTCCAAAGCTGGATAAAAGCCAAGCGTCCAGCCGCAGGTGAGTGGACGGACAAGTCTGGGCTCTCTGTGCCAGGAAGGCCCTCCGCGTGACCAGACGCAGACCACACTGCTGTGGATGGACCTCAACGGCCACGCTGCTCATTGTCACATGAAACCAGACCTCGGAGCGTGGCCGTGGGATTCCACTATATGACATTCTAGCTGTAGAAACAGACGACCAGGACCTTGGCTTTGGGGAGATTAAAATGACTTTAATTGTGATATGTACTTTGTCAAAACTCATGAGCCATATGGTCAGGGCGGCTGTGCTTTATTATTCTGTATAAGTTGTAACTTAAAAAGGTTGATTAAAAGAAAGTCACATCTCACCACATTGTACACTGGAAAGACCCTCCCTGAAATGACTCATTCATCCTCTTCATTTTATGTTTTCCTGAAACTGAGGCCAAGAGAGGACCATGACCTTGCCAAGGTCACGCCATGAGTTGGGACTTTAACAACAGCACCTGAGCAGCTCGCTGAGGCTCACAGAATACTCCCCACCTTATGCCCAGGTCCCGAGGAGCTCAGCGGCCCTGCACAGCCTGGGGACTCGCCGAGGTCACGCAGCCGCTTCCTGGGGACCTGGCCTGCCTGGGCAGCTGCGGTCAAGCAGGAATGTGAACCCAGGACCTCTGGGGCCCAGTTCTTCCTTCTTCCCCGCATCCTTTTCTGAGAAGAGGGGGGTGAACTGGAGACCTGGCCCTGGAGTCCAAGAGCCCAGAGCCCCCCACTGGGGAGGCAGGGTGGCAGAGAGAAGAACGGGGAACACAGGGAAGTTTCCAGTGGGGCTGTGGGCTGGGCACAGCAGCAGCGGGGAGGCCCGTCTGCCCCAACCAGCAGGGAGTGGGTGGGGAGACACCCTGCCTCGCTCAGAAAGATCCGGTTTCCCCTGGACACTTCCTCCAGCACGTCCTGCCAGGCGAGATTAAGATCTCAGCAAGCAACAAGATCCCGCCTGAGAAGGAGATTAGTGGGTTCCGGGGTGTTTGTCTCCCCCAGAAAGGCGGTTTGTTTGGGCTCTAACCCCAAGCCACGAATGAAGCTGTGCCAGGTTCCACCGGAGTTGATGTGAGGAAAGAGAAGTTCCCTCTGGCAGGGAGAGACACAGAAGCCAAACCTAACAAGACTGCTGCTTGCAAAATCCCAACAGGACCACGGATTGGCTCGGGCTGCTCAGTAAGTTGCCCCAGCGCCTCCTCCTGGGGATTCTGTGACAAGCAGAATCCTGGGTTTGCTGATAATCCAAGTGGCCTTGACCCCAGATCATCCAAGTGGCCTTGACCCCAGAGAGCTGGCCTGGGCCGAGGGACCTGGTTGGCTTGCTCCACAGCGGACTGTCCATGAGGGAGAAGAATAGTCAATTATCATAGAGGCTGGCAGAATTCTAAAGAAAGCAAAAGGTTCAACATGAGCTATTCCCGAGCTTGTCACCACGTGGAGTGCAAGAGATGCCTCCTGGTGACCCGAGAACCTTCTCCAAGAGTTCTGCTTCCTGAATGATTTGGACCAACTGCATCAAGGAGGAACACCTGAGCCCTGTGTTTGGCTCGACTCCAGAAAAGAGAGGCAGGAAACGGATGAAAGAGGGTTAGCCCCTACAGAGCCCAGGTGGAAGGAGACAATTGGCAGGAATTTGCATCTTAGAGGTTTGGGGTTCCCCTGACGGAAAAAAGGAGGCTTCAGTATCTCCTACAGGGTTTCCAGAGACCTGTGCTGTCGTCTGAGTGACATGACAGACCTGGTCAGAGGGATGGAGGAGACCCAGGATGGTGTCCCTGTCCCCTGCCCTGGGGGAGAGTCCTGCGTCCTTCAGCAGGTAAGAAAGCTGCCAGCTAGTTTCTGAAAACAGCAGAGAGCAGGTGGGGAGAGACAGTGAGCTAAGGAGGCCTTCTGAAGGAGCTGGCATTTAGGCCAAATCCTGGTGAATCAAGGCCCAGGGGATATGTGGAGAGGGCTCGCCCCGCAGGGAGAATGGCTTGAGCAAAGGGCGAGGGCTGGGTGTTTCCAGACTGGAACAGCAGCATCATGAGAGGGCAGTCTGGGGGATCAGGTTGACCAGAGTTTTTTTTAAAGGTTTATTTATGCACACAAGAACTGGGGTGCAGGCCAGAGGTGCGGGTGTGTGTGAGAGGATTCACCAGAGACAGAATGGGGAGCAGAACAGGCGGATCCACTGAAACACACAGCTGAGGGGAGCAGCAGGCGAGGCAGGAGAGGTCTGCTGCGCCATGTGGGTCAGCTCCCTGGCTGGGAATTGAACTTGTGCTGCAGTGGCTGCAGCTAGCTTGACAGTGCTGTGACTTTAACCCCTGCACCACCAGAGAGGCCTAGGTTGGCCAAAGTTTTGATGCTCATTCTTGCTGGTAATGCCAGGAGCTTGCTTGAGCTTTGCAGCCTCAGGAAAGAAACACATATTAAATAATCACACAAATCAGTACAATGTTTAAAATGATGATAGTATTAAATAAGGAGCTTATAGAATCAATAGAATGAGAGCTAACTTAGTCTGGGTATTGGTGTTTGGGTTCCAATCGGAAAGATCGGATGGAGTTAAGTAGGAGACAGGGGGCTGGGGCCGGGAAGAGCACGCCAGGGGAACGGAACAATCTGGGCTGACACCTGCAGACAGGACTGAAGCAAGGGCCCTTCCTGGACTTGAAATGAGCTTCTTCCTCGGACTCCTCCCTTCGCACCCAGCGCAGGCCTGAGCACACTGTGGGTGGCCCCGAGTCCACAGACGTCCATCAGCTGCTCATCTGTTCCCAGTTCATCCGTCCAGGTGCTCACACGGATCGCCTGCCCCTCTTCAGCTTGGCTTTTGGCACAGTGAGCGCTTCCACACGCCTGCTCAGGTCTGTGAAGGTGGCGCTGCCCGAGTCTCCCTTGGGTCCTCCTTACCCCCCTCCTCTGTCGTCCTGCCTGGACCTTTCCTGGGGGGCAAGGACGCCAGAGGGACCCACCTGATGCTTTAGGAGTACAGTGTAGCATGATGGCCCCTGGGAGGCCCTGGGTCCCAGGGGGAAGGTTACATATGCTGGCCCTGTGCTGTTGAGAAAGGGGAGAGAGAAGTGGAGAGAGAGGCTGATGTGGAGAGGGGGCAGCTGGTGTAAATCCCAAGAAAAAAAGCAAGAGAGGCCCCCCCCAAACCATCCATTCTCCAGCAACATGTACAAGAGGGGCTTTGCAGACCAACAGGCCCCAACGCCTCTCTTGGCTCTGCTGCCATAACTCAAGTGTCATCACGCAAGTGTCCGGTCTCCATGCTGAGTCCTGTGCGTGGCCAGTGGCGTGTTTACCGACAGTGGGTTGAGCCTTACTTTCTAATGGCAGGGACAGCACGGTACCTTTGTTACTAGTTCGGTGATGACTTGCAGGAAGGACAAGTGACAGACCCACTACAACTGTTCAGTGGACCAAGCTCCCAGTGTGGAACCCAGAGCCACGGCCTGGATGCCAGGAGCCCAGGGCTCAGACCAAATATGCCACGGTGCTAGATGACCCTGCGGAGGCCCCAGGCCCCTGTATCCCTTCCATGTGAGCTGAGCAAGAAAGAGCTGTTCTCCAAGGTCCTCTGAGCTCCAACCAGAGGGCCACGCTCACCCCAATGCACAGAGAAGACCAAGTGCAGGCGTTCTCTGCAGGCCCTCCTTCTGACTAACGTTTCTAGAACACGCCCCTCCATCTGTGCTGCTTAGCTGGAATTTTCATGGGTGAAATGTAGATATGTCTCTGCAATTTGATCCATTATTTCATGAAGCAGCGTATAGGGAAAGAATAATCAAGGTACATCCCAAATGCAGGGAGTCTGAGTCAAGGTGTCTAGAAAACCATGAAAGTGGTGATGAAGTAGATGGTACCTTTGGCTGTTGCTGATGCTGAGAGCTCAGATCCCTGTGTACAGAGGGGCCACTTGTTAATGTCCTTGTCAATTGCAAGGTGATGCAAAAGCAAAGTTTAAGCATCTTGCAACCTAACGAGACCTTTTGTGATACAGATAGAAACATGCTACTACATTTTAGCTAGGTCTAGGAGAATGGTGATGGGATCGGCGTTGGTAGGGAACGAGATAATTCCTCCCCTTCAAAATAATGGCAAGAAAACAAGGAAAAGAAGGGGACAAGGGGGAGGGAGATGAGAGCAAGGGAGGGCAGAGATTCAGAGAGGTGTCTTCACACAGAACATCTCATTTTCAGGCCGAGATTACTGACATTAAGCAGATGTTTTATGATCTCTCCAGTTCACCTGGCAGTGGTATTCCTGGGAGCTGCAGTGTATATTAAAACCACCCAATATACTTGGTGTTTATTATATTCAGCAGAGCCTCGCTTTTAGCTCAGATAATCATCTCCATCAATGTCCCAAGAGACTTTCAAGGTCACATGGAAGGCAAGATAATTCTTCATGTAGACGGCCCCGGGGCTCCCTACAGCCCCCTAGTGCCACCAGCCCCCTCCTCAGCATTGTGACTGCCAGAAACACCCTCATACATGTAAGTACCCCCCAAGGGTAGTCTCATGTTCTTGGAGAAATGAGCCTAAAAATGCAGTCAACACATGTTCTTAGGGTGGATTAGGATCGGGAAAAAGGATGGAGCATTTTAAGTTTCCACCATTCTTTCTATGAGCTTTTGTGTTTTTTACAGAGATAGTCAGAGACCATAAATTTACCCTTTAATGCTGCTCGATTCACACATCTTTTGTATACTCACAAAGCTGTGCAACCATTACCACTAATTCAAGAACATTTCAACTCCCCAGAAAAAAGGCTGTGCCCATCAGTGCCCCCATCACCCTCGCCGGCCTGCTCTCCACTTCCAACCTGCTTTACCTGCACATTTCAGGTCCACAGAACCCTGCAACACGTGACCTTCTCTATCTGGTTTTGTTCATTTAAAATGTTTTCAAGTCTCACCTCTGATGCAGGGTGCATCTTCTTTCCTCTTAGTGCCTGCAGAACATGTCATTCCACAATTATTTCTTTTTTTAAAAAAATATTTATTTATGCATACAAGAGCTGGGTACAGGCCAGAGTCACAGGAGGTGAGAGGACTCACCAGAGACAGTGGGGAGAACAGGCAGATGGACCGAAACACACTGCTGAGGGGAGCAGCGGCAAGGCAGGAGGGGTCTGCTGTAGCATGTAGGTCCCCTCCCTGGCCGGGGATCAAACTCATGCTGCGGTGCTGCTGCAGATGCTTCCCAGTGCGGCGCTCAATTATTTCTTGACTCATTTTTGTTGGTGGAGAGTAGAGCTGTTTCCTCTTTTTTGGCTATTATGAGTAGCGCGGCTCTGGACATGTGTGTGTAAGTTTCTGTGTGGATAGGTTTCCTGTCCTCTTGGGGACACAGAGCAGTTGCTGAGTGGTTTGGAGTCAAAGTGCAGTCACTGTGGAAGTCCCCCAGAAGCGTGTGAAGTTCCACCCTCTCGGTCCGTGCCAGTACTGTCTACCTACCAGCAGCCAGCCTTGGGGGCGTGAGAGGCCCATTGGCATTGCCATCCACAACTCCCCAATAATGAGCGCTATTGACCATCTTCTCATGTGCTGATTGACCACTGAGCTGTCTTCTTTGGAAACATGTCTGTGCAAGCCTTTTGCTCATTTTAAAGTGCATCATTCGTCTTTTGTCTTATGTTCTGGGGTTCATTATATATTCTAGATACAGATCCCTTATCAGATATCTGATTTGCAAATATTCTCTCCCAATCTGTAGGGTGTCCTTTTACTTTCTTGACAGCGTCCTTTCACACACAAAAGTTTATTTTGACCCAGTCCAGTTTATTTTTCTTTGTCTGTCGGGGGCCAGGGACTCTGGGACAGTTGTCCCTGCAGCCTCCCCTCACAAGGCCAAGGAATGGGGGCTGCAGTGATTTGAAAGAAAGCAGCATCCTTCCATCTTCCAAGCTTCTTGCTGGGATCCTATAGACAGTGCTTCTCTAATAAAACTATCCCTGCCCAAGATCGCATGCCCTCGGTTTGGGTAGCACCAGCCCTATCAGTCATTCACATCTTAGTGAAAACCAGCCGATGGGACCCTTTTCTATGAACAAACCACGCTGGGGAGAATGTAAGGATCCTGAACCCGTGGGGTGAGGGTGGGGGTTGTGTGTGGACACCATGTGGGTAGATGAGCATGGGAGGGCAAGCTGAGGCTCCCTGAGGTTGTTAAGTGAATTTCCCAGCTCTCAGGTAAAAGATCACAGAGTGGATGGGTGGGCTTTGTCCTGTTGCCTACAGAATTCAGCTGAACTTTACTCAGGAGCAATCCATTTCCAGGGTCTGTTCCCAGAGAAACCTGCTCTCCTCCAGTGTCACAGCGCCCCCTGCTGCTCACTCCAACTTTCTTCTGCAAGATCATTTAAGGTCAAAGGGCTGCCTGCTACCAGACTAGGGGTTCCCCAAAAGAGAGCCCCATTCTCTCACAGCCTATCTCCTGACAGTCTTCCTGAGGTCTGGGTCAAAGCAGAGGAAAAGAATGTTTCTTTCTGGGATTTTAGGGGCCTCAAGACCCTGTATCTTCCTTCCCTCCTGTCACAAAATAGGCAAGAACTCTGGACTTAATTTCAGATCCTGGACGTTAGCGACCCCACTAACCCTTCATAGGAAGAAAAGAGACGAGACAAATTAGCAATTAGAAAAATGAGGCCACACTGGGGATGTTTCTGGAGCTGTGCTCATCCTGGCAGATTTCCTAGAGGAGGTAGAAACAGGCCTTACAGTTGCTCATCTGGAAGGGATGATCTTTCCCAACCTTGCAGAAGCTCGAAGAAGACAGGACTGCCGCAGTTCTGAGCACATGATATGAGTGTCTACACACCAGGCACAGTCATAGTGCATTGTGTGGGGTACCAACTTTAGCGCCTTCCTTCCCCCAACCCCCGGCAAGAACACTATGGGGTAGGTCCCTTTACACTTGAGAACACTGGTCTTTCGAGAGATGGGGTGAGTGACTTCCAAGGTCTCCCAGCATCTAAGAGAAAGAGGTGGGACTTGAACCCAGAAGCTTGACTCAGCCCTGTGTCATTCACCCAAGCCACAGAGCTGCACCTCCCCAGGCAGAGATTCCCCAGCAGGGAGGGCCACTTTCCCACCGTCTCCACACAGACAGTGCTTCTGGAATCCTCTCTGATGACTGTGCTCTCAGCTGAGGCAAAACAGGAAGAAGAAAGCCTACCTTTCTCTCTGGTCACAGCACCCAGGAGTCAGATGGAGGATGCTTGGCCCATGAACTGGCCTTGCCTGGGGAAGGACAGATTATCTGTGTCTCTGTCACTCCCTCCAGTCCCAAAGAAGAATTTCATGGAACCACAGTCCTTGGGGAGCACCCCAGGGAAGACTGGAAAAGGGGGTTCCAAGCAGTGCTTCTCATGCCATCTGTGAACAACCAGGTTGTTGTTTAACTCCCAATCTGGACCTACATGTTTTGTAAAATTTTTTTTAAAAAAGGATTAGTGAAAATAAAGTATGCTGCTTGCGTGACAGCAATGTCCAATCGCCTTGGAAGTTTCTCAGCGCTTCCTCTCCAGGTCTGTCAGTACTCCCTGTAACAAGAGCCCCCAAGTCGGCATAGGTCCAGGGACCACTCTGGTATAAACGGCACACACAAGATCATAACCCGGTGATGAGGAGCCCTTTCCCTGGGGCACTCAGCAGGTGCGGCCACGCCATCATGAGACGCATATCCTGCAGGGGTGCAACTCTGGCCCTGTGGCTGGAACAGAGGAGTGTGTCAGGCCTGGGAGAACCCCAGGCACAGCGCCCCCAAGACAACATCCAGAAGCCAGCCCCTGAGCTCTGCCCTCTCAGAGCAGCAAGAGCCAAGGAAGCCTCACCGATGCAGTGCCTTCCCCCAACAAGCTGGGAAGTGGGAGGTGGGGCCAGACCCTGCTGCAGGGGGGAAGGACTGTGAGCCCAGTTAGACGGCCATGCCACCTGCCATTCCGAGCTTCCTGTTGCACAAACGTAAAAAATGAAAGGGCAGGTGCTCGAAGACCTACTGCTGGCCCTCGGGAAGGGGCAGCAAGGCTCATGCACTGCCACAGGGAGAAGCCAGACTGAGCAGAATGCAAACGGGCCTTGCTTGAGCACTGCAGGCTGCCCCCAGGCTGCAGACACCCGAGGGGGCCTCTGGGCCTGGTGGCCAGAGGGTGCCTTGCAGGGGAGAGGTGCTGCGGGACAGCTGGGCGAAGACACTTGCTGGGACTTAAGAAGCCCTTGAGAGAAGGAAAACCCACCCTCTCCACGTCCACCGCACACAGCCAGCCACCCTCATCTTGCCCGGCTGTGTCGGGCCCCTCCCACCTCTAAGTAAAGCAAACCTAACCGCTTGAAAGAAAGCAAACAGCTGCGAACCCAGGAGCAAGCTTCCTACACGCTCCAGCCAAGGTGAACAGGCTGCGAGTTTGTTGACAGAGAAAAAAGTCATCAATTTTTCATTACCCAGCATAGGCAACAGACTGTCTCGGGATGTCAACAGTTTCCAGGCAACAAAGACAAACCAAATAGACTCCCCTCACCTGAAGAGATGTTTCCTTTGCAAGCACGGGCTTGGATGAAGAACAGGGGGGAAGCAAGAGGCAGAGACAGGTGAAACCACTTGGCAGCTGCAGCGACACATTCAGAGATGGGGTTTGCGGCTGTCTGCTGTGACCCCATTAGCAGGCTTTGTCAGACTATGACTCGGGGCCAAGCCTGTCCCGGGGGAGGACCCAGGCACAAGATGTCAGAGCCTGGCTGCGGAGAGCTGCCGCAGGGCTTACTCATCCACTCACTCAGCAAACAGTTGAGCACTCTCAGGCCCAGCTCAGGCCTGACGCCCAGCCCAGGTAGGGAGAGGGTCAGTTAGGCCACTTTTGCCGGGAGGGAAGAGCAAACCGAGAACCACGGAGAGGAAGAGACGGTCCTAAGATCACATGACCACCCAGGGGCTGAGCTGGCTGACCCACAACCCAGCATACTTGGTGGCGGTGCCCAGCCCGGAAGAAGGCCCCTCTACAGAGTGGCCGCCATGGGCGTGGTCTCGTCCAGAATTAGCACAGGAAGCCTTCTGGAGCCCTCCAGCCAAAGTGCGCACATACTGACTCTACAGACTAGAAGGAGATGATGAGAATTCCTGACGGTGCCTCTGTTATTGTTATTTTTAGCTTGCAAGGTGATTCTAAGCGCAGCAGCGGGTGGCCTCCCAGAGCCCCTTGTCAGGCCAGAGCTCCCAGGATGTCTCCTGCTGTTTGCTTTAATGTTGCCCAGTAAATGTCAATGGAGACCCAAGAATAAGTCAACACAGATCCTCACAATAAATGCCAAGGCTTGTTAACAGAGTAAATCGTGTGCTTAGCCTGTCTTAAAGGAACCTTTGCTGAGTAAACAGAAGGAAGACTACTTGAGAGTAAACAGCAAGGCGCTGAGGTGCCCGGGGCTGGAGATGATTCCACCTCTGGCCCAGGCGAGGCGTCACCTTCGTGGGCCCTGGGAGGAGCGGGGACTGGCCGCTGTGAGCAGCGCGTCCCTGCAAGGTGTCCATCTGGGTGAGGGAACAAGTCCCAGGCGTCTCTGGCATCACACAGTTCACGGGAGCGGAACCAGGTCTTTCTCATCCAAGAGCCAGGTCTCTGGGGAGGAGGCAGAGCCCAGACTCTAAAGGGATCCTCAGAAAGGCAAAGCTGGGGCTCCATCTCATCTGCTCTGAGGCATCTGGAACTGATGTCGTAACCTTCCCAGGATAATTTATTTATTTATTTATTTAAAGATGACTATGAGGAAGTGGCATTTCAGATAGCAGTGAGAACATTTTTGGCCCGGACATATTTTTACTCATAATTTCTGTCTCAAAATGTTTACACTGATTCAATATCATCCTTACCAGCAGTGGATCAGGAAAGGGACCTTATTAACAGCTTCTGATCTTTTGCCCTCACCTCACATTTTCCCTGAAGGCGTTTACATGAGCTTCTCATTTTCCCAAGTAAAGAAACATTATGGTCTGAAATCTCTGACCCATAAACTTTCAGTCTCAAAAACCCAAGTGCAACCACTGACTTAAAATCCTCTCGTGGGGCTTTTCATCAAAAAAGAAAACCAAATATTCTACATTTCATTTAATTTATGGATTTGCCTCTACTTTCTTGAAGGATATAGGAGTAGAGAACATGGTACAAAAATGCAGTGAAGTCATTAAAGTGTCACAGAAAAGCTTTTGCTTTTTTTAAATCAGTACCAACAAAAGGAGGAAGCAGCAAAGACTGCCCACTTGGGCCACTTCAATGGCTGCGATCGGTCACCAAGGCTGGCACTGTTTATCAGCAGTTGAGGTACAGAAGCTAAGGTCACAGAGCTCCAGTTATTAAAAAGGAGGCTCAGCTACAGATTCCCCAGAGGGTACAAACTTTCCCCTTGCCCTAAATTTTGAAAGAATTTTTTGCACAAGCCCTTATGCAGAGGACAGTAAGGACACAGCAGCCTCCATAAATTGTATGGCAAAAGTAAACATGGTTTTCATGTGACTGTTTCTTCCGACAACCTTGGAGGAACGCCAAGGTCACACCAGATAACACAGCAGCTCAGTAACGTTCTTTGTTTTTAGACAAGAAATGAACTTGAGCGTATTAAGAGGAAAAGTCAAGTGTACTAAGTAAATTACACAGGAGGCAAGATGATATTAAAGTGCAATTGGTTTCCTCTTGGCTGGGTCACTGGCGGGCATGCAAACATGCCTTTCCTTTCCAAGGTGTGGACCGACTAGCTTACCCCTGGGCCAGAAGCCAGACACCTCCGCCTTTTTGACACACACCCCAAGCCCAGGGCCCCCTGGCTTGAAGAGGCCAACTTCTCCAATGAACCATTCCCGAACTTGGCCACTAGGCGGCAGCACTGCACCAGCATCTGGAAGACAAACTCAAAATTCCCTTGGTAAGTCTTCCTGTTTCTATTGCCATGCTACCAATCAACTAAACCCCAATATTTGGCTATTTGCATAAACATTTCAAGGATGTAAAAGTAAGACAGTCCCTCCAATAGTAAGAATTATTTCTCCAGTTGTCTTTGTAATTTTTTAAGTGTCAATCCACCATATGAGATAGCAAAGACAAAAACATTTTTTCAATAGGAAGTGTGCAAAGCATTCCCATCTCATTTAATCCTCCAAGAACTTTATGAGATATATATCATCATTATCCTCACCATGCACATGAACAAACTGAGATACAGAGAGGTCAGTAAATTTAGATAAGGTCACACAGTCCTGTAGTGGCAGGGTGGGATTTGAGTCAACCCAGGTAGTCTAACATCAGAGCACTTAACCCTGCATTCCTAGAGACCTATAGGATCTCACCAGCAGAAGAGGCCCACTCCCTCCCTCCTGAAGCAGACATAGTCTTCCCAGTCCCAGCCTCAGGTCTAGCAATTTTTTTCTAATCTTGAGCTATAACAGTCTCAAAATTGGTCAGACTTGTCCCCATCAGAGCTACATGAAATAAGTTGAATTTCTCTTCCATATTAAAGCTTCTCTAAGTTTTGAAAAGTTAGCAACAGTGTTAACACACCCCTTCCCACTGCTAAAAAAAAAAGCCTGTAGCAGGAGCAAGGTCATTATCCCCAATTTAAAATATACATTCCTGCTAGTTAATGAAAGTGCTGGAATCTCTTGACAGAGGTTTCACAACAGATTAGTTGCCTTAATCTACTAACCGGTGCCAGAGACCACAGTGCCATTACTAAACCATACTTAAAATCTATTAAAAGTATACATAATTGTGGTTTATTTAAAACCCAAGAAATATGGAAAGGATAAAGAAAAATGGAAAAATCTCTCTCCCATCCTCTCTAACACTGGGAGGTAATTACTGTTAATTGTCACTTTCATATCCTTCCAGAAATGTTCTTTACACATATAAATATATGTATGTGAACTTTTTAGGGTCATATTATATAGGCTGGTCTGTAACTTGCCTTTTTCATTTAAGGAATCTGGATATCTTTCAACAGCAGCATTTCTACTAGCGGCTACATGAAAGCTTCCCCTCCATGTTTCACTTAAATTGCACAGATATTTTTGGATAGACTTTTACAAATGAAATTCCTTGGTGGAAATTATGACATTTTAAATTTTGAAATAGAAACAAACTACCCTTCTTAAAAATTCTGTAGTAATTTACACTCAAACCAACCATCCATCTCCCAAATTTTGTCAACATGGTTTATCTGTCAAATCATCCTTCACTATTTGAAGACAGTTATTAATTCAGTTGTTCCATCAAACAGTATTTATTATACACCCCTGCTTGTCAGGGACTGTATGAGGGCTGGGTTTGCTCTAATCCATTTGCAGACTAATCACCACTCTTTAGGAAAGCTAGTTAAAACTTAGATTTCCACTTGCTTCCCGGGAGTTCCTGGTTCAGTGGCCTGTGGAAGGATGCAGGCAGCTCTTTAGTTACTATTGTCGTTTGTTTCATTCAATTCTGTTTTAGCAGTGACCCAGGTGCCTCAGCTCGCTGATAAGCAGCCAAAAATCAAATCTTGCTACTTCATTCTCAGGATATAAATGCCTTCTGGAGATGAAGGTGCTGGAAACAGGGTCTACTTCCCCAAGGCAAAAGATGGGGAACTGACTGATCTTTAGTCTAAAATACAACTTTGCGGCAGGAACGAGGTTATTACTCCCGCTTTATAAATATGTCCCTTCCATTCCTGTTGGTCAATGACAACACTAAAATCTAGGGACATAGAGGTTTCAAATAAATGGGTTGCCTTAATCCACTAACCAGCATCCGGGACCAGGATGCCGCTAATAAACCAGATTTTCAAAGCTATTAGCGCGACTCACGCTGATGGGCACGCGCGCCCCCTAGCGATCAGCAAGGCCTCAGTGCAATTGAGAAGTTCTTCCCTTGGCCAATTTTGGCCTCTAGTCCCGCCCCTTCCTCCCGGAGCAGAAGTTGATTGGCGTGCGGCGGGCTATATCTGAACGTGAACGTGGACTCCTGGCTCCCGGGTCCGTGTGCCAGGCTGGTTGGTTCTTCAGGAGCGGAAGGTCCGGGTGCGGTGAGAACACTTCCTCCGGCCTCCTGGTCTCGATTTCCTTCATCCGCGGGGCGCCATGCCTGGCTAGTGCCGTCCCCTCCGCTGGGAATTCCAGCTTCCTCCCCAGATGCCTGGCTTGGGCCTCACCTGGGGATCCCCCGGAAGCCCTCGCATTGCGTTTGGGGAACTGGTCCCTTCGGGTTTGGGATTAAGGATGTGTAGCAGTCTCAGCCTTGCGTCCTCCTCGGGTTGGGTTTCAGCATGAAACCCATGTCTGTATCTGACAACCGGATTAAGTGCGAATGAAATGAATGAGGCCTATGCTGGGTGGGGGATGGGCTTCTCCTTCCCGACCCGTCTGCTACCTTATAAAGAGCATTTGCAAAGAGCACTTGCTGGTCCAGACTCGGGCTGCAGTTCTAACACTGCTGACCATTGCTGCCGAACAAATTCCTCCTCCTCCTGTCTATCCCTACTTTCATCATGGTAAAAATGTGAGAGGGTTGGGCTCTGATAAATGCAGAACGCCACCAAGGAACTAGGCAGTGTGACATTTAGACACAAAAAGACACCCTGATCCCTGAACTTAATCACGTGGGAGGATGCTGAACAAATTACTATTTTTAAGAAGTGGTGGGTAACTGGGTGAAATAAGTCAGTTGCATGGTTGAAAGATTAGAACCTTTAGTGAACTTAATGTAGTATTTATTGATGTTGATTTATAATGCACACATGAAATTCCTATGTAATGCTACTTCAGTTCTTAGTTTTTAAAACAGGTAGGAAGGGGGAAGTTCAGTGTGCTGCAAACAGATTTCTTATGGCCTAGGGAGTAGGCTTCCTGTGGCTGGATGTGGAATTGACTGGGGGAAATAGTGCCGAGTAGCAGAGATCTGGAAACTGTAACATGCACTGCTTACTTTAATTGGCCCCATACTAACCCTCAACATACATGAAACAGAAAGCTCCAGCCATTAAGGTAGTGAGAATTAATGTTCTTTGGAATTCTGTGAAATATGTGAAGGCCCAACCCTGTGTCCTAAGTGTTCAACTGCAGACTCCGACCTGAGCAATCCGTATCCACAATGTAGGAGTGTATGACCTAATCTTGAGGGCCATCTTGCTGCCTCAGAACTATCAGCAGTGCTGTCTAGAAAGCAGCCCCTTATCTACCTCCTGCTAAATTATCCAGGCTTGTTTCCAAACCTGTGTGGAGAGGCCATTGTGTCATTGTACAATACTGGATTCAAGAGTTGGGGGTTCCAGTCCAGCTTTGTCCTGTGACTTGATCAGGAAGTCTCTTGAGCAAGACAGTAGAGCCAATTAAGTGCTGCCATAGTCACGTTTAGCACGGGAGAACTTGTGAAAAGGGATACCCAACCAAATTCCCTGGCTCACATGGTTCCTCCATGTGCATATGCTCCTTCAATTTATAGGGGATCAAGTTTGTTCGATTTAGTTTGGTAAACCATTCTATTGTTTTTTCCCTTTTAATGTTTCCCAAAGTGAAAATTCACATATGGCTCTCACCTTAATTTTAAGGGTAAAAGCTAATTATTTTTTTCTTATGCCATTGTGTAACACGTTGACATTTTGTTCAGATGGTGTCAGTGAGCACACTGCTTCCTATTATTCTCCTTAAAAACAATCTGCATTTAATGCCTAATCCTAGCATCCTGTTAATGCAGGATTTAAATATTAGAGCAAAAGATAGATGCTGCTTTCAGCATGTTAACAGAACAATGAAACTGAGGTGAAAAGCTACCCTCCTTGTCCCCACCAAAAAAAAGCCCTTAGTTCTCTTCTATTTCACATGCTTCATTTCTGATTTAATCTACCTGCATAGCTTAGTTACCCTTCACCTTAATTTTTCACACTCCACCTAATCCCACAGATGCATCAGCACAGCTCATTTTTAGCCAGGATTATACTCAGATATCATGCAGAGGGCTTTCTAAATCTTAAGGTCTAGGTTACCACTCCCAACACCCCCTCCCCAGCTCACATCTAGGGGGAAAAAAACCTAGCCATAAAATTAGTCATCTGCATGACCCCCACCTCCCCATGCAGGTCTCACTGCTGCAGCATTAAGTGCATTCTTAGTACAGACTCCAGCTTTGTGTAGTGTTTCCCCCTAAGAGATGGCAAAGGGAAAAACCTTGATGTTGTCAAGGCAGAAAAGGTTGATCAAAGGTTTGGACAAAGGTGAGGTCTTCACCACAGTCACTATTCTCCTCCACCCAAACTACTTCCAACAAAGAACAAAGAGTTCAGCTTTTTATTGAATGTGTTACAAAAGGCATTTAGTCAAAAAGACCAAAGCCCATGTCATCGTCAGACTCCTCAGATTCTTCTTTCTTTGCCTCTACTTTCTTCTCCTCAGCTTTAAAAAAAAAAAAAAAAAAGGAAAAATTTATATCAATCATACATCTCAATACTGAAGTTCCAAATAGTTCCAGGCCCTTCAACTTGCATTATCAAACTATCTTTGAGTCCCACCCATCCACTGTGGCTGTTTTTAGTATTTTTACATATCACTCTTGCAAATTAAGAGCACCTTGCCTTTAATACTTTCTATTCTCCATACTCCCCCCTCCAATGGTTTCCTACCTGGAGCAGCAGCAGTGGAAGGAGCAGGGCCACCTGCAGGGGCAGCACCTGCTGCTGGGGCAGGTCCACCAGCCCCTACATTGCAGATGAGACTTCCAATGTTGACATTGGCCAGGGCCTGCAAACCATGTGCACATACAGGTAAATTAACAGAGAATTCAACTTTCCACTCTTAAGTAATTCTAGGACTTTTCCCAAGGAGACTGATTAAAGATGACGTAGGTATGTCTTTAATCTTGTTAAGCTCTTTGGAGGACACTAGATAAGTATTCAGGCCATCATTATCACCACTTACCAGAAATGACCTGTGCAATGGATGACAGCCAGTGCCCAGCCCCTCTGGCAGCAATCCCGTCTACATCAGTCTTTTATATCCTGACACAGTTAAGTCATCAATAAATGCCACCACACTTACCTTCCATCATCAGGCCATCATACTGGAAAGATTTGATTCGAAAAGCATAGATATTATCTCTAGGGCACTTTTTAAAAGCAGTGACCTGACTTACAGTGTTTCTTTTACCATGGTTTCAGGACATAAAGAGAAACCAGACTGAGCTCAGTTAGGAGATAAACCAAAAACTTAGCACCTAAGAATACAAACGTGAGGGAGTAACACTTAAAGGCATACAGAAAATATGGGGCATCCCATCACTAACACCCAACACCCCAAATTTGCTGCTTCTAATTTTACTACCACCTTACCTTTGCAAACAAGCCAGGCCAGAAAGGTTCGACATTTACACCCGCTGCTTTAATGAGAGCATTGATCTTATCCTCCTAAAACAAATAAAATGCCAATCCATCAGAGAACAAAGCAGAGCCTCCATAAACCTTTCCAAAATACTGTAAAGCAAATGAACACCTGTGTACAAAAGCATATGCATTTCAAATATCCTATCTGTATTCTGCTTGCTTAAAACGGACGTTTTATTACTATCACGAGCAAAAAAAGTGCTTTCGCTCTCCCATGTGCCAAACAGCCGACAAGGCTCACGTCCACTCCTGCCGTCGCCCAGGGCAGGACCTGCCCAAATCAAGCAGCTATTTTAAGTTATGAGTCAAGGCGGGGAGGTGGAGCCGAGCTCACGGAGTCCTCCACACCACGCAGCCAGGCCCCAAACAAGGCCTAAGCGGACCAAAGGGAATTCAAGGCCGACGCGCCAAGAGTAGAACCAAAAGTTAGCATACTATTGGGGGTAATTTCAGACGCCCAAGCGACGTTTACATTTTTCTAAATTAAAGTTTGCAAATTCACAAAGTCGCGCAACGCAGGCCAGCATGTGGCCGCGGGCCCCGAACCGCCGAGCACGTGGACCCAAGCCCAGGGCGCGCTCCCGGAAGCCGCCGCTGCAACAGCCGGAAGAGATTGCCCCCAACGCCAGGGCGAGCGGGCAGTCCGCCGCCTGCAGGCCCACCCCCGCCACCAGCCCGGGGCCCCACTCACCGTGACCGTCACTTCATCGTCATGCAGGATGAGGGCCGAGTAGATGCAGGCGAGCTCGGAAACCGAAGCCATGGTGCGGGAGAGTGCTGGAAAGACGCTGCCGGGCGCGGTGCTAGTCGCCGGATGAAGTGAGGCTCTCACCCCAACGCGGCCTTAGCTTCCTCGGAAGAACCGAGCACCTTAGCGACAGCTGAGGAAAGAAGGCCGCGCGCTTGCGCTCAGCCTCTTATATGCGCCACGCCGACCAATCAACGCCCACGCCTAGCGGAAGAGGTGGAGCGAGGGTCGCCCGCGAAGACCCACGGGAAGCGCCTGCGCACAACGCGCGGGGAGCTGGGTTGCGCGTTCTGAAAGTTGCTAGGCGGCTACGGTCGAGACAGCAACTGCCGTGATTTGCGTCAAACTCGGGGTTGGTGAATAGTAAAGATACGTTTAGGAAAAAGTTACCTAGTTCAGTGGGTGTCACCCCAACTGCTGTGGCGCGTGTGACACTGTTTAGACAATCAGTTAGTGACGTCGCCACCCCCCCAGCCGGCGGGGTGGGAGATGGAGTGAGAAGCTCGCCGCGAGGCGGTGACCTAGTACTGGAGCCGGCGGAGCGGCGGAGCCGGCGCCACAGGACTCGCCTAGTCCCCACACACCGGACAGGTACGTGCTGCTATCTCCGTTTTGCACAAGGCTAAAACCAAGGTGCGGGCCGGTAACTAGCCCAAGATTACAGTTACCTGGCGTGTGGAGTCTCGAAACCTAATTTCATTGTCTCCTGCTTGTATGTGCAGTTGAGTTTGAAGATTACGAGTGAATTTTGTCACCTCCTTTATTTCTTCTCTTTCGAATTCTTTACAACTGGCACCACTTATTACATGATCTGAAGCCTAATTTCCTATCATCAAAAATGGTAATCTTTACGTTTCAAACGCTGTTTCCCTCTTGGGATTTACCTGTTTTCCTGGGAAGGTGGTTCAGTTTTGTTTTGTTTTTTCCCTTTGCGGGAACCTCTTTTATTCAGTCAATTCCATTTTCTCAAAATCATCCCTGACCAGATGTTCTGTTGAAATTCCCCAATATAGGCTAGTATTCGTCACAAATACATATAGATTAATATCCCAAGCTCTTAAATAAGCTTTGCTGAAAACAAAAAACTATCAGACTTTCTTAAAAAAAAAGGTATTGACTTTTCATCCAATTCCAGGACACAATTATAGTGGAATTGGGTGAAAAAAAAGAAAAAGTTATGGAAAAATTCAATCCTTTCCAGTTCCAGACTGAGTCATTCCAAAGCACAGTTCCCCAATCAGTGTAGTACCAAAAAACAAATCTGGCAAATAAAATATGCCAAGAAATATACTAATATGTAAGTAATAGACAAAACTAGCTACAAGTGTAGAGGGAATTCTATGTATCCTGACAATTTTCCTGGAAATCTAAAACTCTTAAAATTTAATTTTACTTAAAAAAAATACCATAACCAAAGTGAAAAATGAGATTAGTCTGGGAGAAGATATAAGGCCCGATGTATACTCCCAAATATTTAAAATATTATAAATCAGTAAGGAAAGACTTAACAACTTGATCTGTTTTGCAAAACGTGAGACTACCCAATTTTAGTTAAACTTTGAAGATGGGACAATCATTAGAATAGTGAAAAGCTGTGATGTCAGAATTGGGCTTATGTGTGTCCAACAGTGATGATTCTAAGTGTATTTGAGCAAGTCATTACCTTTTTTTACCAGTAATTAAAGACACCTTTGCAAAACACTGAGCACCCAATTAACCACAGCTATTCTTTGTAACTAGTTAAGAGAATGATTTCAGCAAAACACCAGTTATTCATGCATTCCCCTTATTTTGTGTAGTTCAAGTTTTTAGTGGGTTCAGCATACTGTTACTTCACACTTTCTACTACTCCCCATATCTCTATCATAGTAAAAACTTCCTCTTAAGGTGTACTTTGAAAAGATTAAGCAGTGTCCTTTAGTGCTATCATGCATTCCGGAAACACTCCCATGACATTGTTATTACTATATTGTTAGTGACAAGTGGGTTTGCCTTTTTTTCTTAACCTTTGAATCTGCTTAAATATCACACCTTCACTACTAAAAAAAAAATCAGTTTAGCTATCTTTGTAGTAAAAGAAAAAAATTAGCTTAAATAGAAGTCCTCACTTCATCATAAGAAAGTATGTTTGCCTACATAAGAACATAGTAATACATTAGATTTACATTAGATTAATATTTTTTCTAAATTGTGTTGTTCCTAAACCATGTTTTTATGTTTAAATGTCTAAAAGAACATGCTTAATACACAGATATATCAAAACGGGTATAGTCAATATAATCTCAAATAAGTATTTTCTAATGCTTTTCTTTTATTTACAATTGCAAAATTCTTTCAATTTTTTTACTTGACATTGTGGAGATTTAAGGCATACAAACATTAATACATTTATGTATTGTACTACAATAGCCATTGTAATGATAACTAGCACCTCTATCACATCACCTAATTATTCTTTCTTTTATTAATTGGAAAAATTAAATTCTTGCCTAGTACCAGCTTTGATGGTTATAATATTGTTTTATATTCATTGTACTATGCAAATCTCTAGGCTTTCCTTACTACTCATTTTAAGTTTATACCCCTAAATGGCATCTATCCTGTCTTCCAACCTGTATGCCCTGATAATCACCATTTTATTCTGTTTTTACATTGTCCACACAATGATAGTATATAGTACTTGTCTTTCTGACTTATTTCACTTAGTATAAAGTGCTCAGGGTGCATTCTCATTGTTATAAATGGCAGGATGACTTTGTTCATGGATGAATAATATCCCATTGTATGTTTGTTCCACATTTTTTTCATATATCAGTGGACATTTAGGTTATTTTCCTAACTTGATTATTGTAAATAATGCTGCAATAAACATGGGGTGTAGATATCAAGTTAATGTTTTCATTTTCTTAACTGTTGGAGAGACCTTCATTCTGTTTTCTATAGTGTTGCACCAGTTTACAGTCAATCAGCAGTGCACAGTGTTCCATTTTATCCACATTCTTAGCAACACTTCTCATCCTTTTCATAATAGCCATTCTGACAGGTGTGATATATGATGAGTTTGATTTGCATTTCCCTCATGATGGGTGATGTACCTCTTGAGCATTTGAGTGACTTCTTCGGAAACATATTTAGTTACATCCATTTTGAAATTGGACCTTTTTTTTGGTTATATGAGTTCTTTATTTTGGGTGTTAACTTCCTTATCAATATATAGTTTGGAAGTTTTCTCTGGTTCAGCAGGTTGCCTTTTCATTTTATTGTTTTATTTTGCTTTGCAAAAACTTTTATTGATTTTGCTTTTATTGTGTGTGCTTTTGGTGTCATATCCAGGAATTATTGCAAAGATCAATGTCAAGGAACTTCTTCCCTATTTTAGGAGTTTTATAGTATTTGATTTTATGTTTTAAGTATTTGATCTATAACTTGAGTGAGTGGTATAAAATAGGAATCCAGTTTCATTGCTCTGTGTATAGGTATTGAGTTTATTCAACATCATTTATTGAAAAAACTATCTTTAACAGTTTTAAGCAGTGGTTTAATTCTGAGTTTGGAAGTATTGCCTCCACAATTTTTCAGAAGCATTTGGAAAGAATCGGTATGTTTGGTAGAATGTGCCAGTAAAGCTGTCTGGTCCAGGATTTTTTAATTTTTATTTTAATTGTTGGGTTACATTTTTGCTCTTCCATATGTGCATATGGTCCACTCACCCTCTACCAAACAACCAATGCTTAGTCCCCATCTGTAACCCTCAACACCCTCTGGTAACCATTCTATTCTTCCACTGAGTTCCAGATTTATACCTACTGTATTTTGCCTGTATATATTTTTGGGTTTTATTTGTATTCCACAGATGAGTAAAACCATCTGAAATCTGCCTTTCACTTTCTGACTTATTTCACTTAACATGATCATCTTGAGGCCCAATTTTGTCCCTTATACCACTGATCCATCTTTTTTCACAACTGTGTAGTATTCCATTGAGTGTATCTTTATCCATTTGTCTGTCGAAGAGCCCTTGGGTTGGTTCCATAACTTGGCATTTGTGCACCGTGGACAGTGGTATGTACATAGACATGGATAAATCAATAAATCTTTATATTAGAGTCTGTATATTATTTGGGTAAATGCCTAATAGTTGTATTGCTGGGTCATACAGAATTTCCTTTTTTATTTTCTTAAGAAGTCTCCAGACTGTTTTCCACAAGGGCTGCACCAAATTGCATTCCCATCAATAGTGTACAAGGATTTCTTTTTCTCTGTATCTTCACTAGGACTTGTTAACTTGTCTTTTTTGATAATGACCATTGTAACAGTTGATAAGTGATCTCATTTATTTGTGCTTCTCTGATGATTAGTGATATTGAATATCTTTTCAAATACCTTTTGACAATTTGAATATTTTCTTTGGGAAAATGCCCATATTTTAATCAGAATTTGTTTTATGGTATTGTATGAGTTCTTTATATATTCTGGGTATAAACTATCCCTTCTGTGATATATGCTTTGTTAAAAATTTTCATTAGTGAGTCTAGCTAAATGTTTATCAGTTTTGTTCATCATTTTAAAGAACCAGAACTTGGTTTCATTGATATTTTCTGTGGTCTTTCCAATTTTTATTCTTATTGTTGTTATTTCTGTCATTTTTCTAATTTCAACATTTCTTATTTTTATACTTCTCGGCTGTGTGAAGTTAGCTTGTTTACTTGAAAGTTTTCTTGTTTCTTGAACTAGGCATTATTACTATGAACTTCCCCCTTAGAACTTTTTCTGTATCCATAAATTTCAGCATTTCCCATTTTCATTTGTATAATGGTATTTTTAAAATTTCTTAATTGTTTTCTTCATTGGCCCATTGGTTACTAAAGTTTAATCCTCACATATTTGTAAATTTTCCAGTTTTTTTTTCTTGTAATTGATTTCTAGTCTTATACCATTGTGGTCAGAAAAAGATGCTTCATATGATTTCAGATTTTTTGAATTTATTAAGACTTGTTTTGTGGCCTAACATGACTTTTCACAGAGACTGCTGATGTGATTGCTTTTGAGTGAATATTATGTATATATTGGTTGTCAGTCTGGTCTAAAGTATTGAAGGCTGCTGTTTCCTTATTGATTTTGTCTGGATGATTTAGCCATTGCTATATGGGTATTGAGGTACCCTAACATTATTGTATCACTCTCTAGTTCTTCCTTTAGTTCTGTTAATGTTTGCTTCTATACTTAGGTACTTCTGTGTTGGGTACTTAAGTATTTACAAATGTTCTATCCTTTTGTTGACTCAATTCCTTCATTGTCTCTTATAACAATGTTTTAAGGTGTGTTTTATCTGAAATATGTACACAGTAATACCAGATTTCTTTTGGTTTCCATTCATATGGTATGTTTCTTCCATCTCTTCACTTTCAATCTGAGTTCTTTCAACTTTTAAGACCTTTAGATGGGTGTTTATTTTTTAATCCATTCATCCACTCCATTTCTTTTGTCAGTTTACATTTAGAGTCATGATAGGCATATACTTGTTGCCATTTTTGTCATTTTCTGACTTTCCTGGTTTCTCTCTCTTCTCCATTGTTCCTTTCTTCTTTTGCCACCTTTGTGGTTTATTTAATGGTATGCTTGGATTCCTTTCTCATTATCTTCTGTGTATTTACTTTGGGTTTTTCGTTTTGATTCCCCTGAGATAATGTATCTTGGACATGGTCTTTTTGGAATGAGATAACAGGTTCTATTAGCTTTTTTTTTCTTACCCATATTTGGGATGCAAATATGTTCTCAGTCATTACTTCTCGAAATACATTCTTTGCTCCCTCTCTTCCTCCTCTTTTGGTAGACCAAATAGCCTTATATTTGTTTTTCTCATATCTGCTGTATCTCATGCTTTAATCATATAATTCTAACTATAGTCCTCTCCTGAGTGGTTTCTGAATTCTTGCCTTCCAAGGCATGAAATTCTTTCTTCAGCTTGATTTACCCTATTTCCTAAGCACTCTCTCTAATGCAGGTTTCATCTCATTCAACAAATTATTTAACTCCTGAATTTCTGGGAAATTTTGGTAAAATTTCAACCTCTTTGGTACAGAACCCCTTTGGTTTACCAATTGTATTCCAGTTCACTGAATTGCTTTTTTTAAAAAGATTTTCTTTACTGCACTGAGGTGCAGGCCAGAGGTGTGGGGTGGCGTGGGGGTGAAAGGATTCACTAGAGACAAGAATGAGAAGCAGAACAGGTGGATCTACTGAAATGCACTGCTGAGGGGGTGGGGGGTAACAGGCGAGACAAGAAAGGTCTGTTGCGCCATGTGTGTTAACCCCCTGGCCAGGGTTCAAACTCAGGCTGTTGCAGTGGGCCTTCACGGATGGCACTGCTGAGACTTAACCCATTGGCCTCCAGGGAGACCCTGTTGAATCGCTTCATAACTGTTTTTAATTTCCTACTAGTTAGATTGCAGTATCTTGTGCCTTTTAATTCCATTGCTGGAGAATTTTATTTTATGATGCCATGTTACCATGGTTTTTCAGTGTCTGACACATGTGCCTCTGTTGTTGCATGCTTAACTGTTACTGTTCAGAGACAGGCTATTAAAAACCTTTTTCCTGAAGGTGGCGCTATAATACAAATTTTGGTTTCTTCTTTACCTGCAATGATTTTAGAGCTGTACTTGGAAATGCATAAAGAAAAAGCTGGCAGCAGAGTAGGGCTTAATTCTGCACTTACCACCTGGGGCATTGTAGTGCCCACAATCCAATAAGGGGGTCCTTCAGTGGTGGTACTTTTGAAGACCAGGAAAAGTCTTTTTGCAGAAATCCAGAGGCAAGCAGCAGGAAATTAATTTTTTCCTTCAATTTCCTGTTGTTTTTGTCTGCCTCTTTTTCCTTCTTCCTCCCCAGAAGTTGATGTTGCTGGAGTGAAGCAGGACCTTTCAGGTGTGACTGGACACATCTGGTGTTCAGTCCTTACCAGCTTTGCTTTCCATTCCAACACCTGTGAGTGGTCACTGTTGTCACCAGTGGACATCCCACTGCAAGTGTTTTCATAGAGCGGACTGACTCCTTGAGGTCCTCCTGTCTCCAATCTCATCTTTGTCCCACTTGGATGTCCTGCCTGGTTCTCCCATCAGGCCTCACAAATTTTATGTCAGTGGTTTTGTACTTTGTTTCACCGCCTGCCCCAGTCAAGACAAGTGGGCCTCCCCTCCCTTCGATCTGTAGCCCCCTCCAACATCCTAGCCACTTACTTTCTTTAGCATAGTTATGTAAAAATCTGAATATTCTGGCACTTTAGTTTGGTTGAGTGACCAATAAAGGGAAAGTGAAAAAAGGAGTGACACCCAAATGCTGTTTGTGATGCCTTAAGTATAAAACAGTCTATATATGAAGAATTGTGCATGACTGTGGTGTTTCAGTGGGTCACTTGTAGAATCTGGGAGAGGATTCCTAGTTCTTGGCAAAGGAAATACCTCTCATTTAAAGCTGTTCTTTGTACCCTAAAACAAGTAGCCCCAAGGTGAGATAATCTCTAGTACTTTCATTTAATTAATCCCACAAGTGCGTATCAGCTAACGTGTGAGACAATATGCTAGGTGCTGAGTACATGCTAGATGAGTTTCACACAAGTTTGTATTTCTTAGTGCTTTTTATTTCAATTCTTTTGGCATAGCTAATGGTCAGAAAGTGAACATATTTACACATACAACTTCCTAAAATGGTTTTATTATTGGCCAGTCACTGACATCTTTATCTTGAAAGTTTGAACTGTGAAGTATGTCTAAAGTGCATTCTTGCAGCTAAATGAATAGCAGCATTTATTTTGTTTATAAAACCTGAAGAAATATACAGACAAGTCAATAAAAAAGTGTGATCTAGATATTCCTTAATTAGCCAAGATGAACACTTGCACGAATTAGTAAGAAATGTGCGTGTATGTATATATAAAGGCTTAAAAAAAGTTCATACAGCAATAAAAAGAGGCCCCCTCTGCTATTAATATTAAATATGGCAAGGTATATAGAAATTTTGTTGACTCCTTTAGTTGTCTTTAGCGCTGTAGGGAGATCTCAATCTAGCCAGTGTTTGATGTATCTGAGGTCTGTGATAACCAACGAAGCTTGAAGAGTCCTGACATGACTTTGGAGAAGTCACCAACACAAATAGTCTTTCATTACTGAGACTGTCAGTTCATGGTTTCTTACGCCTAAAACATGAAAACCAGCATTTAGTGTTTGTCAAGTGATAACATTTTATAGCATGCTAAAATGGGAAAAGTTCAAATCCTTCTGAAAAACTTATAAAATGGTTATCCTACTATTAAATTTAAAATCTTTATTATTTTACAGTGACTTTTTTCCAAATTGTCTAAGGAATACACATGTTAAAAATGGCACCTAGGCTTGTTATTTGAAGAGGTCTTACTCATATTGGGGGAAATGGCAGAGTCTGTCTTTAAGAGAACTGTAGTTCCTTTCCAGTGAGCGTGTAACAACTAAGCACTTCAGGTTTATTCTTTCCGGCCTTGCTCTATCATCCCAGACCTGAGCCTCCCCTTCTTATAGGTGATGTCAGTTCAGCCTCTGACAGCTCTTTGAGCACAGGAGAGCATGAACAGGAGTGAGCAGTCTTCATTCCCTGCTGTTCCTACTGCTCTAAATGCTCTTATTAAGCCTTCTGGGGTTCTGAGGTAAATGAAAACCATGTATTTTCTCTTACCACAAAAATGAATGGTAGAATAGAAGGGAAAACACAGAGATGTGTTAGTCTGTACTCACTTGGGTTGTGCATGATGCTGATACCCAGGTCCCAGCTGGGAGCCCGCTCTCATCTCCACAGCCACAGAACACTGATGGGAAAATCACAGAAGAGGGAAAGGTCAGTCCACCAAAGGTTTCTTAATTCTGCAAAGACACCTGTTGTACTACCAGTCAGAAACTGCAATTTCTTTGATAATAGGCAACATAAATTGTGAGCTACAAGATAAATTTTCTCGTGTCAGATAACAAAGAGGGAATTGTTGAGAAATTTAGTGGACAGAGCTTAGCCTCCTGACCCTCGCCTCTTTGTGTCTTCTTAGGAATAACAGTTCTGCAAGGAGGTTGTGTTCTGAAAAGATTCCCATCACTTAGGGTTTTTTGTTATTCTGGGGTTAGACACTTGAGTATTGTCCCTCTACACTGAAAACAGGGGGCTTTGAACTGAAAGTGGTATCAGATCTCAGCTATTCATAGAACATGAAAAGCTGTAGGGTATAAACCATGCTACCCTCGTTTTCCTTTAAGCAGAAAAAGGTTTAATTTTTCTCCCTACCCTCGTTTCTACATCAGTCCATTCAGATTCTGTGCCATCTGGTTGGGCAGGTGCTACTGTGTCAGATCTTCGTTTCCGACTAGAGAAGTAAAAGAACAATTATTTTTGCATCTGAGAAGAAAAATGTTAGAAATAGGAAATACTGTATCTACACTCCTTATATATTTCTCAAAAATGAGCAGCTAGAAAATGACAGTCCTCTAAAGGAATCCATTTGATGATCACTCACCCTGTTGGTGATTCTTGTTTCAAAGTCTCAATATCAGTAAACTGAACAGATTGTCCGCCACCCCTTGTTTTATAAACATCACCCTAAAGCCAAGAGAGAAGTCACTGTTACACTTTGATAAGTCCAAATAGTAAACACATTTCAACTTAGACTCACTGTTTTATAGAAATTGTCACATAAAACCAGATGGTGCTGGGGACTACTGGATGTACTATTAAAATAGTTTAGAAATGTAAATTTGATAATCTCTCACAAACCAAAGTTCAGTACAGTGTAATTAATAATATAACTGCAGGAAAAATAAGTTGTTTAAATAGATTGAACAAAGAGGACTATTACTCCTGGAAATTTTGAAATGGCTTAAGGCATGCTTTCTTCTCTAGGTATACCAGCCCCCTTCACATTCAAATGGTATTACAGTCGTATGACTATAGTTACAAGATCCATTCTTTAAATTAAAATGAAAGATTTTTTTTTTACCCAGTCCTGTCTGTTCTGTCCCTGATTGTTCATTGATTCCTACTGTAAGAGTGTACAGATACTTGTGAGAGTTATCCAAAACCCTAAGTATTTTGATAGGTCAAATTTTTATCTTAAAAATAGAGCTCTTTGATGTCTATCAGTTTAAGATTACTTTTTAAGTAGTGGTTAAAACTAAATATAAGTTAATTAACAGCACAAAATAGATCTGGAGTTCCTCTAACCTGAGAATCTAAGCTTCACTCAATAGAAAACAGACTTAGTCCCAGTTTAGCAAATTCAGAACCTAGCAGTTGCTTTAGTTTTCTAGCAAACAATAAGATTATGTCAAATAATCATTTATGTTCCAGTTGACACTGCCTGTATGTCAAAGGAAGAGAAAAATATTTTTTTACTTTTTGTGTATATTTTTTCCTGTGTAAATTTGTTTTTACCTTAATTAGTTTAGTTTCAATCTCCCCATCGGAGGCTAGTTCCTGGTGGGTCAGCATGTACTTCTCACACTTAGCTAGTGCCTTTTCATTTGCAACAGACACTGTGATGGCATGAGGGACATGTGGCTGCATGACTGTTTCAGTTTGCACGTTAGAGGCAGGCTTATGATCTACCCATCTGTCTCCCGCAGAGCGTGATCGTCTGTGTCGGAGACGAATTGGTGGTGCATTCTGATCAGGTTGAAAGAGGAATCAAGAAACAAGCATAACCCAGAATTAATTTAAGGGTATTATTAGAAGTGCAGCAGGTTTGGCTATGATACTTGATGAAAATACCAAAGCAAACACAAATCATTGCAAAAGCCAAATAAGTTATGCAAGTAATTTAAATGTTTTGTCTTTAAACACAAAACCAACAAACATCTTTTTAACACCAGCTTGTATAGTATGTATTCTACCAGGAATCTTCCCTTTCAACAAAGAATGAAAGGAAAAATTCTGATATTGCTGCTAGTCTCTCCTAGTTGGGTGGTATTCGGCATAAATAATCACTTTGCCTTCTCAGTCAAACTCCAGTAGCAGTGTCTACTATTGTGAGGTGATCTGCTAAGTCCACAACTGTCAAAAGCATCAATAAGACTGATAATCTCCTTTATACAAAAACAAAAATCACTACTTACAGAAAGACAAAAATCTTAAAAAGCTGAAGCAACTATTTAATACAAAAAACTAGAGAGAGAATTAATGAGGATAAAAAATACTTAAGTACTTTTCATATAAAATTGCAGTCTCAAAATGGCACTTAATGACAAATCGAACATATATAGTTGTTAAATTACAGCAACCACCTTCCCCCAAACATTTTATAAAAGTTCCAAGAACCCAAAAAGGTTGTCTCAAACCAGCCTCTATCATATAATTAAAAATTAGTGGCTTCCAGACAAATATCATGTAAATTTGGGGGAAAATATTTCACATATAGGACATAGCTAATAGTTTTGAAGCAATGAGTTATGTTTGGAATTTGGAAACATCTCCCATTTGTAAAACAAAGTAAATGAAAGTCTGTCATAAGTCAAACTCTTCAAAACTGGTCAGGTGTGAAGATCCCAATTTCAAAATGCCAAAATCTGGAGAAGCGAAGCATTTTCCTTGGATAATTATGAGAAACAAGTGAACACTAGTGGCAACCCAAGTCATGACATTACAAAACATGGGCAAAACAGTTTGCACTAAGAATTTATGCGTCTCATAGCAAGCAGGAAACTTCATTCTCCCAGTAACCGACAATACTAAACAAAATCTGGCTCTGTGGCCCATTTAGCAAAGATGATTGTTTTCTTGAACACTAAGCATAAATAATTCTGAAACAAGTTCATAAAGATGTGTCCCTTACAGACTACTATCATTTATAAAGTAAATGATACAACATTTCTTCTACTGAGGTATAAATTGTTCAATCCATCTGCCATTTTTGACAAACTTAGAAGAAACAGATACTAAGCCTAAACGTTTCTGCTGCACTTCTAAAGAGATTCTAATTTCAAGTGAGAAATTAAAGACTCTCTAGTAAGTCCTCTTACATATCTTGCAGCCAGATTAAGCATTACATTAATGTTGATCAGATATAAGTAGGGTCTCAAGTAGTCTGCAGTCTAGAAACTTCATGAAATCAAGGGTATTTGTTAGGGTTGATCAGAAAGACCAGTCACCATAACTTGCTTCCAAAAAAGATTTAAAGCAAAATCCACAAAGCAAAGAACTTTCAAATTTGCCTTGGTAAATACCTTATGATTCATCACCATCCTTTAATAATCAGGAATGCAGGCCACCTCAGTGAAATTTGTATTCTAAATTATACAAAGAATCTAAAGTAGATATTTACTGTAAATTTGTTTAGGTGAAAAAAGAAAACTTCAGACTTTACTACATATAAATTCACAATATGAACATGGTTCATTTTTTTCAAAATAAAGGAGAACTATTAGTCCTTAAGAAAATACACACAAATTTGTTTATATATGCTTGAATGAGGCAGAGCCCTTGTAAATTGAGATAAAGGTCTTGAGATTAAAAGCAATTTATTGGACATGCAAACCTTTGGTAGGTACAAAACAAGTGGCCTGGACTCATAAATAAATAGATAGATAAATAAATAAGTAGACCTAAGGGCTCTTTTATATTAAAAGAGATTAAAAACAATTACATGGAATATATTCACTTTTAATAGGATCATTACTGGGATAACTAGGTGACTGTAAACAAGACTGTATATTAGGATATTTAAAAGTTTGGAGACACAACTTTGAAAATAGTTCAGAAGTAGCAAAAAAAATTTCTTATTTTGGGGAAGGAAAGCCAAAAGGGGAAAGTGGAAACAGTGCTCTGAGGCACTTGCCACTGGCTCTGTGCAGGCTCGTGGCTGAGCGCTTGATGGCTCCGTGTGCTCATGTCACCTGTGTGAGCATGAGGCACCACTTCTGCTGCCAGATATTTTAATTAGGCTTTTCAGATGAAGAGCTAGGCCTCCATTTCAGAGTGGTTTAATCTATCAAATTAACAAAAAATTAGACCATATTTATGTTAGTTTACCCATCTTTCCATTGAACTTCCTGAACAAATTTAACAAACAAACAAACAAACAAGATTAAAATCTATCGCTACAATGCTTAAAATTAATACTGGCACCAACCCTGTAGCAACGATCCTCTTCTATTTCTATCTCACTTCTGAATGTAGGAACCACCTCCCTGCCTTCAGTCCAGTACATCCCCCGCCTTCTGTCTGACACGATACAAGTTTTACTTTGTCCTGGCTCCTGCTGCCTACGCCTTGCAATAGATGTGACATTGAGAGGTGTGTTGTACGGAGGTATTTTCTGCTCCCATTCCGAAATACAGGAAGCTACAGAAATGCTGCTGCAAGAGTTAGAGCGCCTATGTAGCTGTGGCTGGCTCATGAGTTGCTGGCCGTTGGAAATCTGAGCAATATAGTTACTAGAAAGCTAAAAAAATTGAAAAGAAATTAATGAGCAAGACTGAAAAACAATTCATTATTTTTCTACATTTTATCACATGAAGACATTTGTACTAAACTACTACAATACTAAATTTCTAAATATAAAAGTTTCAGAACTGTATGTACTATAAAGCAGAAAATTGATTCTCACAGAAATAGCCATCACCTAATCTGAACACATTTTTTTCTTGAACTCATTTATAGTACAACTACAAATAACTTACAGGCATAGGTGATGGAGAAACAGATCTCTGAGTGACCCTTTCTCGATCCCGTTCTCGAGAGGGTCTCTCTGGCTTTTCAGTTTTGGGTTCAGTAACAATAGCCTTCAGCTGTTTCAGCTTTTCGTCTTTGACCCAGAGTTTATTTTGCATCTCCAGCTGTTTGGCTGCCACGCGACGCTCCTGCAGGTATCAAAGGTAATATATATTCCTATTCAGTTACACCAGACAAGCACACCAGATTACCTAACATTTTATTTCCTAAATTCTTAACTCAGGAGGTTTTGCGATTTTCTGAGCTAGCTATGCTTCATGATGCAATTTGTCATGAAAGAGAATAAACTGAATAGTGGTAACTGCTGCCACCAAAACCTTACCCCAAATACAGACTCTCAAAACACTACAGTTTAAAACACCGTCCATCCCTAAGGGAAGCACTACAGACGACACTCACACATTCTTTCTCCCACTTCATTGTTGTTTCTGTCACCATGCCTTGCAACCGGGCTTCTAATCTACGTTTGTCAGAAAATTGTCGCTGAAGTTTCTGGTTCTGGGTTTCAAGTTCGTGCTGCAGATTGCGCTTATCTTCTTCATAGATTGTAGTTGTTTTCTCTAAAATCTCAATCTGGGAAGTTAGATCATTATTTTGTAAGTAAACATTTCATGTAGTTATAAAACCTCCCAATTAGGCTCATGCAGTTTTCCTCTTAGATTTCACCTGGATTTTTCTACCTCTTTTCCTAGTGAGGGACTTTAAAATTCCTCACTGAAAGACAAAAGTATAGTATTTCATGTGAAAATTAACTTTCCCCTAAAATTAAGGTGTAAAACTATTTTTAAGGCTATAAGGTGAACAAAGAATAGAGATTAGCTTCTCTCTGCAATGAATGTGTATCCTGTAAATAATACACTATAAAGGAAAGGACAAACATATTGAAAGTTACTGTGTCAATAATCAAGTTGTTACCAAAGCTAAATTCTAGACAGGTCTCTAGAAGCCCATTTGAGCACTGAACATTCTCTTTAGCTGCTAAAGTCTAACTGGAACTTAGAGTACATTAACCCTGTTTGCTTTTCACTCCCATTTCTTCTTTAGGTTGAGATGAAGATTTGTTAATAACTGAGAGCTGTGGTAAGCAGAGGTTACAGACCCTTGGAACAGAACAGCTAAGTCAGAAGCCAGCGCTAAATGGTCAGCACATAACATCACCATAATAATGTTGTAACATACCTTATATTCTAAAGTTTTGTTTTTCTTCTCCAGTCGTTCTATTTCCAACTTCTGCCCCGAGATCACCTTTTCTTTTTCATTTAGTTTTCCTTGAACATAGTTCTCTTTATTTAAAACAGCATTGTCAAACTCTTGCAACAAAGCTTTAAAAGTAATAGCTGAAACAAAAGCATTCAGGTCAAGTTTAATCCATTTCCAAAATAACCAATAAAATCAACTTTTACTAGCCAGTACTATATAAGATGTAGCTGTGCAGCAAATCTCTTTTAATAAGTTTGGGAGTAAATATTTGGTTTTCAAATCTACAAAAAGACATTGCATAGATACTTTATTACTAAAAAAAATGCAAATTTTTCATTTTGCATCATAGAACCCCCTTTCCAACTCTATAATGTAATTTCCTTTGAAGAAAAAAATTGCAAAATAGAAGTAACACTAGATTTAGTATCAATTAGATCCTAACTGAGCCCCTATAATACCAAATACCACTTATCTAACATCTTTCTCAGAAGAAGACTAAAATGAATTGATGGCGATGAGGTGTAAATGCAGATACTTTACAATTACTATGAGTAAGCCACTCTTCTACATGATTTTAATACCTTATCCATAAAAACAATTATAATCCCCATTCTCTAAACAGGGGAGCTAAAAAACATTAATTTGTGCCAAAATAATTAAAATTTTATATTAAGTACCTTGCAAATAACTAGTAGGAACTAAAAGCATTATTCCTTTGTGTCCGTCACTAATTCGAAAAAAGGGAGAAAATACACAACAAACTTTTTCTTTTGTTTTACCTTTTGGAGTAGAGAAAAGCTATGAAAGCTGTGGGGAAATTTCTAATGCCTGGAGCAGATGAAAATGCAAAGATAAAGTTGCCATTCCTTAATGATCTACCCTTCTATAGAACTCAAAATTCTAGGTGATATTAATAGTTTTTTCACCTGCATTCATACATAACTGAAGGAGGTGCTAGTTTCAGAGATCAGTTAAAATAAAGACAATTTACTTTCCATCCAAGCAATCATGGAGACTGCAACTTTCTGGTGTTAAATGATTGCAGTTTATTCTGTTAAAAAGAAATGACAGGCCCAAAATGGAGGCCCAGGTGCCAAGCCCACCAAAACTTAATACCTAGCCTAACTGGTTACAAGCCCCCTATAGTTTCAGTCTCTTCCAGGAATGTAGCCCTAACCGATCCGTATGAAATTTCTGGTGAGCAACAATGAGGTAAGTTTTTCCATTCCCCAAATGAAGGAAAATGAGCTCATGAGTCACAAGATCCATTCCCCACAGGTAGGTCACCTGAGCCTGAATTCCCTCTCACCTTATACCTTACCCTGTTCTGCCTATGAAAAACACTTTTCATTTTATACAGCTTTTCCCAGTGCCTTCCTACTGGCTAGATGGCATGCTACCACTGACAAATTATTTAATAAAACTATAGATTTAAAAAAATTAACTGAATTCCATTTTTATGATTGAAAAAAGCTCTTACCTTGTTTGTTAAACTCATCAACCATCACTTGTCGTAGGTGATGTCGTTTCTCTAATGCTTCAATCAACCTGGGAAGAGTTTGCTCGTCATTGATATCCAGAATTTCACATGATGGCAATGGTGGGAAACCCTGTAGAACCACTTCTGTAACCAGAAGTTCTGTGTTGAATATAAGAGAAAAAAAGCATATTATAAACAAGATAATTTTTGAGGTGTCGTAATCAGATACTGCCTTAAAAGTTATAAAAATGGAAAAGGGGGGGAGAGTGGTTGATGATATGTAACACATCTCATACTTTGGCTCAAAAAAATGTTTTTTATTCTTAAGGGGAAGGGAAATAATTCCCTTATGAGATTGGCTTAAAGGAGAAAAAGGCTAGTCAGTGGGCAAATGACGTCATAACACCAGATCATACCATCTCCAACTGGACCTCCCCGAATCTGGTTTCTGTATCTCCTCCCAGGTGTTAACCCACATATTGCTTTGTCTACCGGTCTTGCCACTTCAACTTCTTGGGTCACTTCTGCAAATCTCATAACTTGCTAATAAAAAAGATTTGTCATTAGTTCACTCATGTAACTAATAGTTTTATATCAATTTCTTAAATGTTCAAAATGTCATTCTCCACATTAAAATAGTTGTTTTTACTGGAAAAACTCTGAGTTCTAAGGATAAATGAAAATTACCAAGCTTTCTTCATAATCTTCCGCCTTTGGATTCACACACACAATCATGCGTACTTTTCCTTCCCCATCAAAGTAGTTCTTGAACAGATGGGTTAACTTTGAATCTCGATATGGAACCATCTATGAATACATTCAAATCCAAAAATCATAAGGCAAAAAAATGCACACAAACAAAAATAGACAAATGATCAAAGATTGTCACTGACCTTATTAGTTCCATACATTTGGTTTTCTCTCAGGACTTCCATACATGTCCTTAATGTCATTAGTGACTGATTAATGTTACCTTGCAGAAAAAATACACACAAAAAACACTTGAAAACAAAACAGAGAAGCTAGTTTGGCAGTCAGCCTGTAAAACACCTACTTCATAGAACTATTAGAAATAACAAGTAACAGGGTCCTGGGGGCTCAATTTCAAGAGCTGTGCAGGCATGATCTGCTAGTATTTTAGGAAATTTTTTTTTAATATTCATTTATTTATGCATACAAGAGCTGGGGTACAGGCCAGAGGTGCAGGAGGTGAGAGGATTCACCAGAGACAGTGTGGGGAGCAGAACAGGCAGATGGACTGAAACACACTGCTGAGGGGAGCAGCGGGCACAGCGGGAGAGGTCTGCTGTGCCATGTGGGTCCCCTCCCCAGCCAGTGGCAGGGATCGAACTCGTGCTACAGTGGCTGCGGTTTGCTTCATAGTGTGTTGCTTAACCCACTGCGCCACCAGGGAGGCCCCTTAGGAATATTTTAATAGCAGTATTTCAGAAGAGGTGAAATACCACCCTTGAGGGATTCTATCAAAAGATGCATATATTAAATGCAGATGTTTAATATCACATTAAAATACTTTTTCTAAAGCATGGCCATTTCAGGCTACATTTAACAGTCAAGATCCAACCATTTCCTCTGAATTTAACCAAAGATTCCTTATATCTCTCTGACCTCTCACTTCTTTTGTTTGGATTTCTGAGCGAAAGCAAGCCTGACAAATTAAACCCCAGTGATTCAAGAGACCTCAATTTACAGAGTCTCTAATAGTACATAAAAATCTGTTCATTCTGGAACCTTGAATAAGGTCATCTAAAGGCACACATTCTCATCCTTGGCAGCCTCTCAACTTCAGGCTTAGCTGTACCCCCATGATAGTTCAAGATGCCTGATTTCTATATCTTAACCTAGCTCAGTTTGTTTGCTTCTACCATGTTCTCCAGAACCCATATTCCTGTTAACAGACATCCTGCATCCTCACACCTCACAGAATGACCCATCATCTGTCCCTAATGGCCAGGGGTTCTTCACCTGTGGTTCATATTCAAGGGTACATTTCAGGGAGGCTTCATGATTGATTGGATGGAAAGTAAATTGTCTTTAACTGATCTCTGAATCTAGCACTTCTTTTAGTGATATATGAATGCAGATGTAAAAACAATATTACCTATGATTTTTAATCAAAACCAAATATTTTTTACTCAACTGTATGACAGATATTTTAAGAATACTTTTTAAAATGTATTTCAATTAGTTTCCTTTGTAACCCTCTGTATTTTATCTTTCACTTTCAGAAATATTCCAGGTGTGCCACAGGCTTCACCCTGCACCATGATGCAGAGCCCTGCAGTCTTCCCCTTCACCTCCCCAAGAAGGTAGTCCTTTCCCCCCCCTTTTTGAGGAAAAGTTACTTGTTTTCTCAAGCATAATATTTTATAAAAATGGTAAGCAGAAAATGGACAGCAATACTTTCCTATCTCCTTGCTGCTGCCTTCAAATGTTCCCCCTCCTTTCCCGCTCCTAGGTCATTTTGGTGTCTGCAGAGGGAGCTTGCCACATGCTGTCAAAGAGCCCCATATTCAACTTCAGTAAAAACTCTACCACTGTAACTGCACAACCATGCCCAATCCAGTCCCTAAACCTTACCACTCAAAACTGCACTACCTCTAGGTGGTCTTACGTCATATCATATACCCCAGCCACAGTCTCCTTTTCTAGATCTTGCGCCCTGACTTGTCACACCTGTTCCTCATTCACAGTAACAGTAATAGTGCTTTCTGTTGTTTCTCCCCCAAAGTATAGAACCCTTGGATTTCTGTTTTTGCTCCCAACCCAGCTAAAGTTCTTTCCCATAAAGGTTAATCCTTCCTCTGGCATCTGATACAGACATGCATGTGTGTGTGTGTATTCTAGTCACCTCCTAACGTCTCAAGTCAGCTAGCTACTACAACCTTTCCTGGGCTCTTTATCATTGCACACCTGAGGAGGTATGGACCTATTTATTCCCCTAAGTCATTTATATCAATAAAGGGGGGGGGGGGGAGCAAAAAACCTAAGTCTGTTTAATTGTCCCTCAAGATTCTGCTCTCAGCTGTTCCTTTCTGTGTTCCATGAATAATCTCATTTCCTCCATTACTTCAATCACTTCTGTTAGCAAAACCATAAACCTCAGCTCGTAGTTCTCTCCTTCCGAATCCACGTATCTCTGCATCCAGTTCTGGGACACTTCCACTTGAATGACAAGACCATATCCAACACAAAGCACATTAATTGCCAGTCTGCACTATCAAACTGCTGCTCCACCAGAACCCTCCTTGATTTGTCCTCTTCCTTACTTGTCATATCCATGTCAACCTACTTCCTAACTGCCTGTGGTTTTGTCAGACCTTTTGTTAGTCCTCCAGGTCACATAACAGTTAATCTGAATTACTGCAAAAGGCTCTTGACTACTATTCATTATCTCTAGACTTGCCCTTGGTAAACTAATTCTTGGCACTGGGAAATCTTTCTAAAAGATTAATCCTTCATTGATTTTAAGGGGGCACTGTAATACAAGTTGAAATACGCAAGTTTCCATTTGAACCCAGGATCCAATTTTGAGAAAATTACTTAACCACTACCAACCCATTTCCTCACCTGAAGAGTGGGTGATAAAGTTCCAAAAATTCATAATCAAGAAATCAAGCCTATTCATAGAAATACACACTAGTCCCTTGGTAACTGGTAGCCATCATTTTTCCTTTACAATAAAATTCACATCTTTTTTAATATGACAAGACAAGGATCTTCATGACCTTGCTTCTCAGTTGCAACATGTTTACCAACCCCCACCCTCCACTTAAGCTACCCTGACCTCCCCCACACCCTCTTTCTTTATTCTTCCAGGACTTTGTCTGTCTAATGAGCAGCTGCCTCCTCTGTCAGGGATGCTTTAATCTTATCCTCCTCCATACAATTTACTCAATTCAAGAGTCCATGCCGACTTCCCCAACCCCTCTTAGGCACACATCCCCATCTGGATGAAACTCCTACTCTAGTCTCACCGCACCTGTGCTCACTTCATCTCACGCAACTGAAACCCCTAGTCATCTGCCTGTCTCTTGGACTCATAGGGCAGGACTCTATCCTTTTACATTGCTCAATTCTGGGCACACAACTAGGTACTCAATAAATGTTATTAACATTAAACTTAACATGAATGACTATAATAAATGAAAGGTTTAAAAAGAAACCTACAGATTTCCTTTCAATTGGGTTTTGTGTTCAAAGATTTTCCTCTACCTCCAGAAACTGATTTTACTACTATGAATGTTGGAATAACTATTAAATCATGTAACTTTAAGAGAGGAGTACTAATTAATACTAAGCAATATATATAAGACTCAGTCTGAATATAACTTACTTTTTCTTATTCTGAAAGAAAGGGTATTGTAACTGAAGATACAGCACTAGATCACTAATCTTAGCCTCTAAATGATCACCCTGATAACAGTTATACTTGAACCACCTATCAATAAGCAGATGAAAAACTGGCACTGCAAGTTTTTTCAGGTTTCAATAATAAGTAGTAAGTACTATGCACTGCTCACCAGCTTCCCGTAATCTGTTCCCCTCTGCTTTTGTACGGTTAGTTCTTTCGCTTCCAGCCAGATCTACCAAGGACAACTGGCTTATAGTGATTTGTTCTTTTTCCTGAAAGGAAGATCAGTCATAATGCCAATTAAGTAACTGTTTTACAATGGCCTTTATATATATTCAGATCAATAAATAAAATTAAGTCTTAGGATTATATTATTTGCACAACATAAAATCTATAGGACACTTGTGGGGGGGGGGATGTATAAAGATACACTGGGGATGTAAACGACAGTTTGTCATTGTAATGACTGTAAGTACCGTAAGAGCAGGGACTCTGCCTTTTAACCACTTGGCCCAGCACCCTGGACATGCCTAGCACTCGGCAGGAGCTCAACAAATGTCTGTTAAGCAGTGAGTCTATCCTAAATTTCAATAATGGGTATTTAATGATATAATAATTTCAGAATACTTGAATAGTCAAGAGGTACATAAAATACTTTAATATTAGATATGATTCAAAGGAAATCTGGTACATATAAAGACTTGACTTAAAAGTATTTTCTAGCTAACATTTATAGAACGCTGGCTATTAAGCCAAGCATGGGACTAAGAACTTCACATGAGTTACCACTTTTACTCCACACAATATTAGAAGTTTATTACCGTTATATCAGAAAGCTAATTAGTAGAAATCAGAACTCAAATCCCGGCTGTCTTCTATACCATGCTGTACCATCTCCTCATGTCATGTGGAAACTTTCATGATACACTTTGAGTGGAAGTACACTTTAATAGCTTAAAGTTATTAAGTGATTAATATGCAGACTCAGATGCTCTAACTGGTAGCTTTTTGGTATGACTGGGCCAACAGTAAATAGTGTTCAGCAGATGGGAGGTGTCTACTGGCCTCTTGGCCAAAAGAAGAAAAATTTAGAACTGGCCATCTCTGATTTGTACCATTAAAACCATTAATTGAATTTCCTCATACAAAATGAGTCTTTGAGATAAAATAGGAAATCATATGTGTTATCTTCTCTTTAAAGAAAGATTTGTAAACCTTTCCAACAGCAAAATTCTAGGTTCTAAGATTAGTTTCCCAAAATCCTATCTAATGGAACAATTTTAAAAAGGTATCACCTGCATATATATCAGTTCTAGAGCAGTCTTCATTTGTTCCCATTAGAACTCTAATTGTAAAAGTTAAAGACTCATAACCAAAAACAAACAAAAAACCAAAACAAACCCCACACAGTACTTACCTGTAAGACATTGTCTCCATCTGCATCCAAGGGGGCCTGAACTAATTTAATGTTGAACACGCTATGGGAACGGCTGGACTCACGATTCAAATGTGTGTTTGCAATGCGTCTCTTTTTCTGACCTATGGGGACAGATAAATCATTGATCAACCTGAATGCAATCATTTCAGTACAGATGCTTTCTACTACATCACAAAGTATCACTGTAAGTTATAGTAGCAAATCTCAGGGTTACAGTTACCATTTTATATTTTTCTAATTCTAGTTCTGTTTCTAACCTCTCCAGAAGACTTCAAAAGCCTCCTCAGTAGATTTCACTTCTACTTCTGTACATCCTGCAACATACATGTTATGGTTCTTATCTTCACGAAGCATTTTAGATTGTGGAATTCTATGGGAAAGAAAAAATTATTAGTTTCCTAAATTATGAGCTACTTACAACTTAAAACTGGCACTAAATGCCAGGTAACATGACATCCATTATTATAATGGGAATGAGTCTAAGCAAGACCCCAGAAAAAGATTAAGCTTATTAGGATAAATATATGGATGTATAGTCAAGATTAGTTATATAACAAGATAACAGGAATCTATTTTATTTGAAAAACTACTCTAATTTGTTCTAAGCATAGGAAACAACACTAAGCAATTAGAGATCAAAGTAGTGGAGCAACATCACATGCACCGGGTTAGCATCAAAATCTAGCATTTTCCTAATTTTAAAAGATCACCAAGAACTGGTTCTGACCTCAGTGTCAGCAAAAAACATTCAGAGTGAGTTTGGTATATACCAGGAGTGGCAATCTTCAAAGTGGCTGGTAGGATGGAGGAGGATAGGAAAGGTTGCTGCCGGTTCAGCATCAGCCTTGTGAATGGTGGGATAGACACCTGAGCCACCATCACTTAGTAAATGGCAGATTTTTCGGGAAACAAGGGCCTCAGAGGTAGCCGCCTGCCCAGTGCCAATGGAAAATCCCCAACATGCAAATATGCCACAGATGCCAACCACTAGTATAACCCTTCTCATGAAGAAAAGAGTCAACACCACCATCACATACATAAAATCTGTGCTCCTCATGGGCGTGCTGCAACTGTTCCACCTAGCAAAGGAATAAGGAAAAGTTACTGTTTCTACAGCAGCCAACCAACAGGATGTATGCAGAGGATGCCACTTCACAGTGCGTCATACCATAACCCTCCACGTGTACTATTCTGCCAGCTGTTGTACTAGAAAACCCTAATCACTAACCAGATCAAAAAAAGCAAGCTAAATGGCACCCTAACAAATTAAATTTACATCCAGTGCCAAATAAGCACCTTGTGAGTTCATTAGTTACCAGAACGGTTACAAGACACACAGAAAGTCAGGCTTCCTTTTGAATAACTACATACAACCAAGACAGACTCTTTTGGAACTAATCTCACCTAGAACAAACCAAATAGAAACGTAGCATATGCACAGACATGAAACTGGTGGCAGTATCACAAAAGTTGTGGAATATAGGTATACACAACTGAAACAAATGGGAAAATAGAAAGTTTTTAATGTAAATAAAAGAGGATCTATAGACATCTGTTCTTTATCTAATGATTTTCTAAAACTAGCTATCTCTCCAATAATGTTCTTCTAGACATAAACACAAGTTAAATCAGACACAGGTCTTCATGTTATTTATGGCCCTAACAAAGACAACATTGGACTAAGAACTAAACCATTAACTCAAAAACAAATGCTAATTTTAGACAGGGGAGTCTAGAGTTCATGGTAACATAAATGCAGATTCGTTGTTTGTGATGCCAGGCTATAATTGGTCTACAGTCTCAGCAGAGCAAGACCCAAAGAAATCTAAGTAGTCGTCAAACACTGGTGTAAAGACAATACAGATGTCACTCTGTTAATGATGGAAGGTTAGTTGTATAGACAACAGCTTTAGGCTTCACTCTGTAGAGATCACCAAGACACAATGGTGAAAGAGGCTGTGAACTCCCAACACAAGGAAGTCAGAGTTGTTGAAAGGTAAGCTCAGGGCCATGTCTAGATGGACACTTCCTTTTATAGTGAAGGTCCTTCTCAGTCTAGCTCAGGGACAAGAGTTTTCAAAAGCTAACGTCTCATAAATTTCCTCTTCTCTTTTGAGATGTCATAACCCACCAGTTCCCTAATAAAACTGCACATCTAGGTAATAATAAAACTATTCATTGAACACCAACTATATGATATACAAGTAATGTTTCATTGTGAAAACAAAAGTATTAGCCCATGTAAAGGTGAGGACATTAAGGCTCATTGAGGTGAAGTGACTTCCCCAAGATGTAAGCAGCTAAGAGGCTCCATTTACTTACTTAGGTTTTATAGGATCAAATGGTACCTCTTCCAATAAATCATATATGTAATTGTTATATATTTCAATATAAGAGACAAATACACCATAGACACTATCTTCATCAACTTCTTCTGCTCTGCAAAATTCTTGTACATTTATCATATCTGCAAACTCTGGATCTACTTGTCGTCTAAAAAAGAAAAAAGCCAAAAAGTTTGATCTTAGGCACTGTGAGTCAGTATTAAAAGTGACAAACCACAAGACTAAAAGATTAAAACAAATGACCTGCCATTACAATTAGAAATGCAAAAGACAACTTCACTCATACTCAAGAGTGAGCCAGCAACACCCCCACATCCTCCCAGACACACAGCATAGATTTCTGCTCCTCCCCCACCCGGGGAACACATCAAGTCAGTGGCTCTAGGCAGCGCGGTCAAAATCAGAGAGCGTTTAAGCCAATTGACTGAAGAACATTCCTCAACTCTGCACTCACTAAAGTCAGCTGTCAGGTCAACTTTTGTACTTCATGGTTACCATTTACAATGCCTGAGGAAAACAGTAGTTCTCATAAGTCAAGCTATGCACAAACGCAACTCCTTACTTGCTGGAGGGGGTCTTTGGATTGGGCATGGCTTCTCTTTTCTGCCGTTCTAGTAAGGCGTCAACTTCACACTGTATGTCCATGCTATTCCTGTCATTAGACTTAAAAACCTGAAGTGGGAGCAAAAAGCAGATGATTTTTAAGACTTGACTTTAGTGAGAAACACGTTTAAGAAATAAACGTAATATTTTTAAGCCTATTTAAGATTTAAAAATCCTGTGATTTACTTCTCAGCACTACTATACCACAGACATCTGGGGCCCTGCCTCCAAACAGAAATGATCACAACAGAGGAATTACACTTACGTATCGTTTAGCTTGGAAAGAGCCTATACTGTTAAAGATCATGTTCAAACAACGAGGAAGCAGCCCTCCTTCCCCTGGAGAACCAGTCATTGTATGTGTTTTTCCACTTCCTGTCACACCATATGTAAAAAGAAGACCTACAATGCCAACAAGTCAGAGTTACACATTAAAAGTCACACTGGGTTATCTTAAAATATTTCACTTGTACTTCTTCACTGTATTAAAAAACACGTTAGGGTCTCCCTGGTGGCCTAGGAGTTAAGTCTCAGCGCTATCACCGAGAAGGCCACCAGAGTGGTCTGAGTTCAATCCCGGGCTAAGGAGCTGACCCACATGGCGCAGCAGACCTCTCCTATCTTGCCTGCTGCTCCCCTCACAGTGTGTTGCAGTAGATCCGCCTGTTCTGCTCCCCACTCTGTTTCTGGTGAATCCTCTCACCCCCACACCTCTGGCTTACACCCCAGCTCTCCTATGCAAAAATAAATAAAATCTTTAAGATATAAAGTTTAAAAAAAAAAAAAAAACAACACAATTTAGCACCACCCTGACAAAGCTGAAAGTCAAGTATAAACCAAATAGGCAAACATCAATGAAGTTTTATGAGGAGAAAAGAGGAAAGCCCAAGGAAACTCCAATAATCATACCATTTTTGCCGCGAATGAGGTCATCTACCAAAGGGTTCGCCACAACATCAAAGAGCTCCTTCTGGGTTGTATGAGTGCCGAATACTTGTTTAAATGAATACTGAGTCTATGGAGAAGGGAAAAATAAAGCACTTAAGTGCTATCCCACTGTGTCTATACTAGAAATACACGAGCTAACCCTTATTCAGAGATATCTTCGTGATTTTAATTGCTTCTCTGGGTTGCATGAATTTCTTGAGGTTTTTGCTTCATTAATGTCAAAGCTAAGTTTGGTACATGAGTGTTCACGGGAATTTATTATGGATTATAGCCTTTGTCAGATGGCCCCTTTTGTCCTGTTTCGTGCCTGCCGGGATGTGGACAGCATGACCCTAATGTCCCAAGCACTGCCTTAGCGTAACAGTGTATTGCTTCCTTCTTACAACCTCTGATCTAGGTACTGTTATTCATATGTTCATTTTTTTATAACTTGTTAAAGATCACACAAATAGGCTAACTTCTCAACTTTATGGAAGTTTTAAATTTCAACCCTATAAAACAGCTTTAGAGTTCATAAAAGAACAGGAATCTCAGAACTGAAAGGATCCATATAGAATAGTGTCAGCAGGTTAATCAGATGACTTCCAAGTCCTCGTGAACAAATCCCTTCTCTCCGGGTGAAGAAAAATGAGGATCAAAGGAGGAAGTTGTTAAAACTAAAACTAGTTAGTGTCAAAGCCATTTCCTGTCTGGTGTCCTTTCTACTGCCTGTCTCTGAGACAGAAGGCAGTGAGAACTTTTAATCCCCACTAAATCTGTACTCTTTATACATTACTTGAAATTAAGTCTAATAAGTGAAATTCAGTAAGTCTGTTGTCAAAAGTTTTAAATCTTCAAAGGCCCACTCCTACATGAAGCCTTCTCAGACCATTCATTCACTCTTTGTTTTGGGAAAACAGGACAGGTAAGGTGTATAGCCGTTGCACGCCCTTACATTATACCAGAAGACCGTAAACAAGTAAATAAACCCACAAATTGTGGTTAAGTGCCATCAAAGCCGCACTCATTGCGTAGATCAGAGAAGGTGGTAAGAGCTGCTACATCTGATGGAATTATCTGACACACTTCCTTGATGAGATACTGATTTAAGCTGAAACCTGAGGATGAGATGCTGAAGCATAATGGAAAGTGAAGTCCAGGTCAAGGGAACAGCACTGAGGCAGGATTCTGGCTTACCCAAGGATCTCACAGGACCCAATGAGTACTCAAGGATGAGGGTGGAAAGAAGGAGGTAGATTAAGTAGGATCTTGCCAATTAAAAGGCTTTACTCTTTGAAAGGCTTTAATCAGGAAAGTGGCAAGACCTAATTGTGCTTTGAAACATGGCTCTGGCAGCTCTGTGGAGTCTGGAGTAGAGAAGATGATTCAGAGTGGAAGCAGGCAGTGCAGTCTGGCTTCAGCACAGCCAAGTCAGTACTGACAGGATATGGTTAGACCAGTCCCCCTGGGAAAACTGTTTTCCAGTCTAGGAGGGAATCAGTAGAGAAACAGAGTACATGTTCAGAAACTCCGGTAGCCACTGGACATACAGCTAATGGAGCATCACAAGGTCAGTACCATGTGGCAAAGCTATACAAACCTATCGGTCACCATGCACTGAAAATAAAAAAGCTGTTTCTTTACCACAAATAGCTTGAGAAACACTGGTTTCAGTGATTAACAGCAGGGCCCCCGACCAGGGTGGCGGCAGTGGTTATACAAATGAAAGGTACATCCTGGAGTGAAATAGACCACTGAAGAGAAAAGTAGGAACAGGGTTTCTGACTTGAGCAAGGACATATGATGGTGTCATTTATTGAGAAGTCTAGGAAGGAAATGATTTAGAGGGGGAAACTTTTTTTTTTCAATAAAATTTGAGATAACTGTGATATCCAAGCAGAGATAAGTATATATTCAAGGTTAGAGCTAAAGGAACAGGATAGAGATTAAACTTTCAGAATTACTACCATATAATCAACATTTAAAACCATGGATAAGTATAGTAAGAGAAAAGAACCCTGGCATAGCATAACCCAGTATTTAGAAGTTAGAAAAGGAAGAAGAGTCAACAAAGGGTGGCCACCGAGTGGTGAGGGAGAGGAGTATTCTTAGGAAGGAGGATGCAGCTGAGAATGGATTATAATGAAGGCAAATAGGTGTTCATCAAATTAGCAGTAAAGAGGAAACCGGTGGGCTCTACACAATGTGTGAATGGCAGCTTAAAGTGGAGACAGCAGTTTGAGAGGTATCTCTTCTGCATCCCAGAGCCCATCTCTTCTAGCACACCTGTCTCTGTTACATAAATGAGGGTTGCTAGTTTACCATCTGTGTCCCCAACTGAGTTGTAAGCACCATAAAAGGACTGTGTCTTATTTTTAAAAATCTTCAGCTTCCAGGTTAATGCAAGATATCTGTTCAACTAAACTCACTTTGCTCACTATTTTACTAAAAACATAAGAGATTGATACAAATATGCAATGCCTATTAAATATTTTGACTTCCATACATAAAATTCTGTGGGTATATAAAACTGTCAAGCATAATCATATTTCACATTACATGATACCTAAGATTTAAAAACAATATCCAGCACAAGCAAAAGCCATCTTCTAATTCCAGTACACCAAAAGTGTGTCTGTACATCCAGAAATTCAGTGGTGGTTATAGCAAGATAAATCTTTCCAAAAAAGTGGAAACACATGCATTCTGTTCAATTTTAAAAATGGAAAAGCCACGCAGGAATGAACATTGAGTAAAAACAGGTTGGTTCTAATCCGAATTACCTCCTTATAGTCTCCATTTCGGTTGAGTCTATAACCCTCAGGAGTATGAAGCTGAAGCGTCGTGCTATTGATCACTTCTAAACAACTCTCCTGGTCAGGACAGCTCAGGGGGCGCACCCGGCAGTACACCTGAACATACAAAAGGCGCTCAGAGGAAAAAAAGTTTGACTTTTTACCTAACTTACCCTTAAGCTTCTAGTCATTCACTCCATAAACATTTGGTCTCAATTTAGGAGAGCTATATAAACTTAGACCAATGAAAACCAAAATCTGCAATTCAACATTGTCAAATGCAGATATACTAGACAGGTTTTAAATATACATAAAAACACATCTTGATAGCAAAAATAAGAAATGCACAGCTTCTGTTCATTGTATTGGTACAAATTTAAGTTATGCTTTACTATTAAAGAAATCTCTAAAAATAACATCACAGGATGAGAATTACTTGAAATTGGAACTGGATATCAATTAAAACTTGCCAGATTAACACATATATAACATATAAAATGGGAAATTGGTCTTCGTGATAAAGTGGAGGAAAATCTTTTCAGCTCTATATAAAGCATCTGGTTCCCTCAACTTGGACTAAGGAAAATATTTTGGTACCAATGAAGGGGAGGGTTAAAATATCCCAGAGCACAACTTCTTTCATTTGCCTTTTACTTTTAAAAGCAAGTCCCCAGGCCTGAAACTATTAAAGTACATACATACTAGAGAAGTATACATATGAAGTATATACAATTATGTGTAATCATTAGGTTAAATTAAACTGTTCTATATACCACAGTCTTTTTGAAACTTGGTCCCTAAATGCATTAAGTTTGGGGCTTTCTTCATGAAGAGTGCTATCTTAGCACAAACATCCTGAAGACAGGGAAGGTTGCTCATCTGAACAGAAATGACCCCTTGCCCAGAAAACATGAAGAATTTTCTGGGATAGCTGAAGAATATTTGTCATTATCTAACTTTTCAAATTACAGTCAGTTACTGGAAATTGGCAATAGATAAGCAACCAGATTTTTTTTTTACTATACTAATTAAGCCTACCTTCACTAAACAATTTCAAAGCGGGAACCAGTCTTACTTAACTTAAAAATTCTACCGCCACATCTCAGTCATATGCACACATAAATTCCTGGATCTTACCCCAACTGGGTCTTTAAGACTCGTCTGGGATCCTTTCTTCCCTAGAGGTTTCCTGGGCGTCTTGGTCCTCCTGGTCACAGATTTTTTTTAAGTTATTTTCAGTTCAACACCAGCATGCAATATCCTAAATTATAATTCATAAGACTACCCACTGGGATCTATAAAAGTATGCTTTGCCAGTTCCAAAAACATACTACCCCCTCCCCATAACATGAATAAGAATTAGATGAGTAGAAATAAGTTCTTGGCATTCATAAAAGTGGTACTAAGTGGACCTACTTAGGTTTCGTATGGTTCTATATTTAAAATAGCTTCCATAAGCGACAATTTTACAGCGGCAATAAAAATTTGAAAAAAACTACAGATCATTGACCACGCTTATCTTGAAAGGCATGTGTATATGTGCACATTCACTGAAGCAACAGCCTTTGCCAAGACATACTGACAAGCGACTAATTTCAATAAATTAGAGAAAAGCAGTTGGAGGAATCCATGCTATCATTCAGATTTAGGTCAGTACTCTTAAGAATTCTCAAACTATCATTCTTTGTCCCCAAACAAAATGTAGCAATAGAAGAGAAAGATTTTGATTTCGCCATTTCTTTAGCTTGCTACTTCCCTACACACACCACACTTCCATAGACTAGAGAAAATTAGTTAACACGAAAATTAAGTATAATTATTTGCTTGGGCTATAGATTATTATGGCGCAAATAGTTTCTCAACATTTTCCCAGATGAAACAGAATCAAATTAACGTTTTGAGTAGAAAATATTATGGTAGGTTTACTTAAACTCAAATTTTAAAAAAATTAAAATACTAATACTGGCCTCTTAACAAGTTGCCCTTTGCAAAAGACTAGCTACATGATGAAACTAGACAGCGAACGCTTTGAACAAATATTTCCTTCCCCAGTAGCCGCCAAGGTATTGTGCCCGCCGAAACTGTCAAGAATTCCAGAGGAATGTGGGAGGGTGCATTTGTGTAAGGTGGGAGTTGTCGGAGGCCAAAAATAGAGCAAAAGTAATGTAGTTACCGACTCACGTAGTCTCATACTCCCGGCCACCGGGCTAGGCTATGAAACCCGCAGCGCTCGCGAGTGGCAAGGCTTCCCGGGGCGTCCACCCAAGCAGCCCCAGAACACAACACGATCCCACAAGCCAAGCGAGACGACCCCGACCACCGTGGCCTCCCCACCCGCACTAACCCGGCCACATGCACTCTGCGAGCGCCGGCGGCCGGGCGGGAGCCGCGGCCGGGCGCAGGTGGAGGCGATCCGCCCCGCGCGAGCGCGTCTCGGGACAACTAGCGCCCCCCTCCCGGCTTCGGGCCGGCCTTCCCCTGCAGCCTGGGGGAAAGGCGGCGCCCCGGGCTCCAGACGGCGAGTACTGGGAGGAGGTGACACGGAGGGGTCTCCCACTAAGCAGCCCAAGCAGGGGCTCTCGTTTGGGGGGCGTCCACTTTGGGGGCCGCGGGCTGGGTGCGGAGAGTTCTGCCCGCGGACCGAAGCGGCCAGAGGAGACGTCCGCCTCTGGTCGGCGGCTTGGTACTCACGCTGGCTTCATGGCAGCAGGCTCCGTGCGGCCCGGACGCGCACGCGGGACGCCGGGCTCGATCGGACGGGCTGGCGGGGACCGGCGGCCACAGGGACGCGCCGCGGGATCCCGGACAAGGAGAGCCGGGCGCGGCGCTCCTGCAAGTCTGGCGGCGCAGCCGAAAGCCCAGGTGAGCTCGCGCCTGGCGCATTTCAAACGGGCCAATCAGCGCCCGCCCGCGGGGAAGGACTGGGTCCTCGGAGGAAATGACGCCTCTTCCGGAAGTGGGGCCCGTCTCCTAGGCGACCGACGCGGAAAGCGGGAAAGGAATCTGGCTACCTGGACTACTGGGTAGGAGAGTGGACCTCAAATCTAAATGAACTCTAACCCGTGAGGGATTATGTCCTACATCCCAGGAAGTCCAGAGGAAGGGCGACTCCAGGGTTGATTCGGCGATGCCGTTTTGGGAGTGCCCTGTTCTTATGCTGTGCCCTGCGCAGCCTCAGATGCCCTCTGACTTCCCAATCACATCATCTCGACTTACTCTATTCTGAATCTTTTCGGGGTTTCCCTGGTCTGGTTACTCCAGGTGTTTCCTATCCATAGACTATTTTATCAGATTCTTAATCCATAAACTGATCCTGGATATTCAACCCAGAACTGATTCTGACACCAGTCCTTGCCCCTAAACTGATGAGTATCAAATGCGCGATCTTGTAATTCTTCCCCAACTCATCGACCATGTACAGAACGAGACAGTGGTGAGGATAGGCAGTTTAATTTTGTTGACCACTATTGTTTGACATGAAGATGGTTCTGATCGTTGCTATTAAAAAAAACATTTATAGTGAATAAACTTAGAAATACTTCATTTAACACAGTGCAAGTCAATCTGTAGGAGAAATTCCTAGAAACAGAATTGCTGTGTCAGATAATTTTCTCATATAATGTTTCACTGCTAAATTGTCTTTCATACAGATTATCAAATATACTTACCCACCAACTACATATGAAAGGGCCCATTTCTCCACAATTCCCAGACAACAAGATGTTATCACACTTTTTAATAAATGTAATAAGTGAGAAAGAATCACATTGTGGCTTAAGTTTTCATTTATATAACATGATGAATGAGGTTGGGTGCCTGTTCGTATATTCAAGAGCTATTGTGTTTCCTTCTCTAAGAACTATGTTCCTATCCTTTGCCTCATTGTTCTTTTGTTTTGTTTTTGCTGATTTGTAGAAGTACATCTATATTAAGGAAATTTTTTCTCATTCAAAAGATGTTAGCATGTTTTATAATCATTTTTCAAAGCAAGGAAATAAGTGGCACTGTTTTACATTTCTGCAAATACTCTAACATCTGACTTAACAGAAAATAACTAGCAGACTTCTAGTATATATTTTGTGTTCAGTCTGTTATCACAATACAGCATATGGCCTCTAAAAAAATTGTACAGAATGAAAGTGCAAAGGTAAAGAAGGTCTTAGTAGTATACTATGAAATTAGTTTTTACCCGAGATTTTCCTAAGAGACTTGAAGATTTCCAGAGTTCCATCAACCACAGTTGTTCAAATATTTTTATAGTTTGTATTTTGGTTTTTATTTTATTCACATTGTTTTGTGACAACAAATGTATCAGTCTTTTCTTTTATGGCTGTTTTGTGTCACATTAGGAGAAGCCTTCCCCATTCAATGATACCTTTTTTGTCTTATAATGGGGTTGTTCAAAAGTCATGACATATTTTTTCTATATTTTCTAAGCAAAAATGCATATGACTTTTCCAACAACCCAGTATTTCTTTCCTAGTTAGTACTTAATCGCTTTGTTTTTTATGTGTAAGTCTGAGCCATCAGAACTTTATTTACTAACAGCCTTCAGCACCTTTCCACTTCTCTTCACCCACTTCATCAGTGAACACACAGGTCCAGCAATGTATTTCTCATAGTGAATGAGTATGTTAGCAGTGTTGTAGGTAAGACATAGCCAGATCAAGTGGGAAACAGAAAAACTTAATTATAATAAATAAACTTTATTTTTTTTCCTACATAGTTTAAGAAAATTGCATAGTGTAAATTAGAAGAACACCTCTAAGTTTGGAAATAGTTCTTTACCTGTTCAGCAATAATGGATTGCTTACTAGAAAATCAGCAGGCTGATTGCAGAGGATGGCATTCAGCTCATGGATTACAAAGTGCTGTCATACAATGTTAGTGGGTGCCGTACATAAAAAACGGTCCCATAACCAAAACAAATTTGGGCCACATGAGATTCAAGTGAAGGATTTCCCCAACATACCTAATGCCACCATTCTCCACCTGCCTTCCTGCCTTCCTTGGAAACACTCACAAGCAAGGTTTCACACAAAACACTTTGAGGAAGATTGCAACAGACCAAAGATTTAAATCACTTTGTACTCAAAAGGTTTCAAAAGCCCCACTTGTAATCTAATCAACAATTTCCAATTCCTTTCTTTAGAAAGATGGAGAACTACTCTCTAAAAACCAAATAACGGGCAGTAAAACTATGAGTGAAGGCAGGCAGAGCTGACCAGGCGGCTCTTTCAAACATACTCAAGTTTTATCACCACTATAGTGTCTGACTAATTTTAGAGAAGAGTTTCTTAAGCAGGGAGAAAGGGAAGTACATCCAGTTAGGACTAGGCCAATTCCCTTTTGAGGCAGTGCCATGTTACCAGTTTGTAACCACTGGGATTGTCACATTTCTTAAGTGCACTGACACATTTTAAGCTTCGAGAACTGCTACAGTAAAAGACATCTTTCCAGTGAGGACTTCAACTGTCAAGTTTTTTCACTTTCCAGGTGGTCAGAGCAGAACTATACCCAAATTAGACTGAATATGTCCTGATAATTAATATATTTAAATACATCCTCACTCCATTGTAGATGCTTCCAAATAGGTACATTGCAATTGTTATAATATTTTAATTTGTAACACTGTCCACAAGTCTCCAACAGAGAAATTAACCAAACTATGAAACATTAGATCTCAGTGTGTTAACTTCTCATTTTCATCTTTTAAGTGTGATGAAAAAGCAACTTAAGCAAAGATTAAAAATCTAAAAGTCCTTCAAATGAATCACCCATTATCTTTCAACTATTTCTAAGTTAAATTAAAAACATTATTTTACTCTCTATAAACAAGAACATTAAAAGCCTTCATGTCCTGGGCGTAAATATCCTAGAATAGGATATTTAATCTTTGTACCTCATCATAACATCAAAGTTACATCAGATGATGTGGAAGTCCACAGACCCTGCTGGCATAGAATTCCACTAACAATGTTGGATGGTTGCAAAAAAAAAAAAAAAAAAAACCTTCACACAGCTTGCAATTAATGTACCCAAAATTTGCCAGCCCATATAATTCTATCAGTCTGCCTCTCTGGAGGAAGTAGATTAATAATGAAACTAATGAAATAATATTTCTTGACCACTCTCATCCAACATAAATTGTTACTTGTCCTCAGAGGATTGGATGATGAGCTATTTCAGGCCATTTAAGGGTCTGGGCTAGTTAACCCTGGAGGCTGGAGTCTAAGTTATAGGAGTATTCCTGAGTCAGCAACAAGGATCCTACATTGTGATGGAGGCCCCTGAAGGCCTTAGCAAGTACAGATCAGGGGTCGATGGGCCTCTGTTAAAAATTGTTTTGCATCAGCATTCTGGAACCCTGACAACCATGAAATACTGAAGAGTAATCAGTAAGGCAGCACGTGAGAAAAGGCTGTGTTTTACAGCACTCAGTGCAGAGAGTGCTGTTGTGGTGAGTTGCTAAATTTAGACCAGGACAGGCCCAGTGCCTTCTGGAATCACTCCACCAGCACTTCTAGAGTGACCTGAGGCGCTCCTAAATCCACATCGCCTGGGGACTTGCTCTAGCGTAGCTCTTCTCCAGGAAACTACCATTCAAATTAGTAAAGCGCAATCTCCTGGCATCCTCAGGGAATCTGCCTTTCGCACAAACTCACCAGCTGTTTCTGAGTCACCGCAGAGCTGAGAATCACGTCTGACCCACCCTTTGGCAAAGTCTCTAGCTTCATCAGTACATGGAAGATGAATGCTAAAGTTTGCTGCCTCTTTGAAATGCTAAAGCAACATCAAGTATATGCCATCCCCAAATATATCACTGTCATTGCCAGCTCCCACCATGAAGCAGTTTACCTGCACTGCATAACACTGTGTAGTATCAAACAAGAATGATACAGGAAAGCAGAATGGACTTAAGGGGAAAGAGGGAGTAGGGTAAATGAAGTGATCAGGTTTTTCCACCCTCCCACCATTAGTGTCAATGATAGACACGTGCGGTCCTGCACGCCTGCCTGATGGCAGGTACCTGAAGTAGGGTGTGAGCATGCGTAGGTGGGCGCACCTTTGCTGAGAGACTGAGCATATTATGGCAGCGTCACAGGGACACCAGCAGTAAAAGGTGAGCAGAGCAGAAGCAGCATAAGAAGCAGTAGGCGTCGTGGAAGCAGCAGCAAACAGCAGTGGTGGTGGAAGTAGCAGCAGGTGCCCAGAAAATAAAGATTCACCAGGGGCTAGGAGGCCAGTCTCCTGGCCCCCCTGTACCCCCACTGGCCGTATATCTGGTGGCCTCTAATGCAGAAAGATTAATAAAAGCTTGAAAAAGCCACCGAGGGCTCTAGGACTCCTCCTTTACCCATCTGCCTGGATCATAGAGAATCTGTCTCATGCCCCCCTGCCTCTGCAGAGGGCTATTCCATTCAAGAGATGGGGAAAGAAGACCTTTCCCCAAAACAGATCTCCACTATCTGGAAAGCTTTTCCAGTCTCTCCAACTCCCATAGCCCAACTCCTTCCTCCTCGACTCCCCCACTGACCTTTCCAAATCATTTTCTTCCCAAAGTCATTGACAGGCAAGTGTGGGAGCTCCTGGGAGAGGCTTTGTGTTGAACAAAGCAAGTTCCATTTTGAACGAATACTACTACCTAGGTAGTAAAGCTTGATACAGCTGTTCAATTATAAAGCTCCAAGAGTCCTAGCTTAATCTAACCATTTAAATGGCACCTGTTTTAAATTTAAGACTTAATGAAATATTCATGATTTGCCTGAATAAGTACTTACTTCAACCCATCTGTGATTTAAAAACCACAAATATAGAATCAGTGCACATCTAGAGACATTTCCCCACTTAAATACCTTTTGGACATGAGCCCACTCAAAAATGCCAAAACACCAAGCACGACCATATCAGACCGTCGTGAAAGGGCATCCCACCAATCATGGCAGGCAGAGTGTCACGGGTGAGTGTGGACGCTGGGCACGAAAAGCTTATCATGCGGTTCATCTTTCTTTCTTAGGTAGTTCTGGCTCCGGAATCCGATACAGAGCAGCTGAGAAATAGATTATGTTGCTGAGGCTGAAGATGACGCACAGAAGCACAGCTCCGGAGATCTGAGAGAAGGACAGGGGCCTGGAGGTGGCCAGGAGCCACTCCTTCCTCAGAGTCTTGTCCAGAAGTATGGCCTCCATCTGCATGTGCGTGGCCATGATCACACACACGTGGAACAGCTGGTGACTGTGACCTGCAGCAAGCACACACACGATGAGCAGCGCTGAGGCGGCGACACCTGAGATGGCACGTCTCCGAACACATGATGCAGAGGCCAGACACGACGGGTCACGCATTGCCCGGTCCCATCTATATCACGTGTCCAGAACAGACAAGTCTGGGCGGGGGGAGTACATCAGTGCTGGCTTCAGACAGGGGGGGGGCTTGGGGACTAACAGGACATGGCTTGAGGGATCTTACTGGGATGATGAAAACGTACTTAAACTGGGCTTCCCTGGTGGCACAAGGGGTTGAGTGCTGCACTGTGGGGCTTCCGCAGCTCCTGGAGCGTGAGTTCGATCCCCGGCCAGGGAAGGGACCCACACGGCACAGCAGACCTCGCCTGTCTTGCCCGCTGCTCCCCTCAGCAGTGTGTTTCAGTACATCTGCCTGTTCTCCTCCCCTCTCTATCTCTGGTGAATCCTCTCACCACCACTCCCCCCACCTCTTGCCTTTCCCCAGCTCTTGGATGCATAAATAAATAACTCTTTAAAAAAGAAAATGTTCTTAAACTGGTTGATGGTGATGCTGGTCCAACTTGGCCCAACTTGGTAAGTTTACTGAGAAACCACTGAAATGGGGGGCTGATGTGATAAGAAAAATGAGCTTCCATACACTGATTTTTTTTAATGTAATATGAGAAAAGCTAAAAGACGTCCAGAGCAAAACAAGCCCATTTCAAAACAAGCTGTGTGTCAGCCCTGCCTTCCACAGGAAAAAGTCGGGCAGCATGTTCTGCCTGAGGTTGGCTCTCCAGAGCCACACTGCTCAGCTCAGAGTCTCACTTCAGCGCCCAAGGCGAAGCCGTCACGTGTTCTGGTGCTTCTCTCCTGGCTGCTGACTAATCTCAGGCATGTCTGGGGCTCCTTCTCCCCTACCTGACCCTGGCCCGACAGTCCTGCGTGCACTGAGTGGGGAGCCCAGGAGCGGGCGAGAGGAGTGGGCAGGACATGCTGATTTGGTGGCTGGTGAGAAAAGGCACCGTCACCCAGGGTCAGGGACTGCCCTGGGGCCAGCCCTTAGGAGCCACATGCGAAGACTCAGGTCTCATGGGTTGAATTGTGGTCCCATCCCCCCAGTGCATATGCTGAAGCCCCATCCTCAGCACCTCAGAGCCTGACGGCCTTTGGAGCCAGGGCTGGTAACGAGGTGTCCAGCGCCCTAAGGCAGCCCTTGGAAGGGCGCTGTCCTTGTACGAGGCGAGCACATGGACGTGCGTCCTCAGAGCACAGACGGCGTGGACATGCGCAGGCCCAGGAGCCGGAGCGCAAAGAAACCCTGCTGACACCTCAGTCTCAGACTTTAACCCCCAGAATTGGAAGACAGTAAATCTTTGTTGCTTGAGCCGCCTCACCTGGAGCTTCGTTAAGGCAGTCCCGGCAAACGAACACAGCCGAGAGTGGAACCAGGATTCTCCTGTGCTCAGCTCCCTTTGAAGAGTTCATAGTTATGCCCCTGATCTCTCCTAGAGGTTGCTCGATAACTATGTCCCAGGGAGGAACCCTGCTGAGTGGGAGCAGTCAGGAAGAAGCACGTAGGTAGCTGAGGCTTCTCAAGTGGGGGGCCCCTGGGGCAGGGGCGGCAGCGCCCAGTCTGCATGCCCACCAGGAACTAGGTGTATCTGCAGGTGCAGCCCCTGCTTCACTCAACCTTGCTAATGGGCTGTGTCTGGTGCCCAAATCTGGGTGTGACACGACAAAGTGGCTTCTTGCCAGCGGAGAGGGGCAGCTGGCTGCACCGGCCAAAGGCGGCTCACAGCTGCTTCCAGGCAGGCAGGAGATAGAGAGCCGGGAAGACCATCAGCTCTGACGCTGCTGCAGGTGGCTGCCGTAGGGACAGCGATTTCAGGGGGGCTTCCCCTGGGCCCACACGGCCCCTGCCTGACTGCACTTCTACTTACCTGGGCTGGCGTCTGAGGGAGACCCAGCTATGCGCGGAGGGTGAACCCCCAAGCCCTTTATTGAGGATCTGTCCTTAACTGGTGCTGGGCGCAGTGACCCTACAGGTGTGTTTTCTACTGTGTAACCTGTGGCTCGAGGGGATGGGGTAGGGCAAAGAAATAAAACGTGGTAGACAAGCCAGGGAGTTCGCAGAAGACTTGAGACACACCCACCCTACATGAGGGCAGTGGGCCTGGAGGGGATGCAGAGGGCAGGTTCCAACCGCCTGGCCTGTCATCTCCCTCCTTTCTTGAAATCTCCCCATCCAAGCATTTTGCTCATCTCTGCCCCTTCTGGCAGGAGAGAATAAGCAAGGAGATAAAACTAACAGATCAAAGCAAACCTGGCCAGTGCCTTACTTGGGAGGAGACAGTGAAACAGGCCAGGGAGGCCCATACTTCCTGCCCATGAGGTGGGAACAGAGACTGAGCCCTGGGTTTTCCTGATCGCTGATGGACCTGCCTAAGGAGCAGAGGCCCACGGCTCCCCTCCCCGCCGCCAGTCCCAGGGCCAGGATGGGGCAACACAGTCTAACGCCCTGGAACCAGCATGTCCCCAGATGTAGGCGAGGCAGCTCCTGACTCCTGGCCGCGTTATCCCCACACGAACAAGACAGAGACAGACGCTTCCCTGTCAGCGCTGTTCCCTGCCATCAGGCAGCCTGGCCACCCGTGCCCTTTCCTTCCTCCTCTCCATGTCTGTCCTCGTGGTCACGGAAGCACGGGATTTCACTTTCAGGGGGAATGGCACACCCTGGGACTGCTCTAGAATCCCATCCCAGCCCCCCTGCTCCCCATGCCCCCTCCTGCACCCCACCTGGCTGACCTCTGGCGCCACACATCCTGGCCTTGGCCAGCTGGCGATTTCACTCAGCTTGGCCGGTGCCTGGAAAGCGTCCTGAGCAGCTGCTGTGCCCTGCTCTGCGCCCTTCGCCGCTGCGTGCCCCGGTGAGAGGCAGGACCTTCCCGAATGGCGGAGCAGCAGGCAGCGTGCGCTAAGGTCTCTGTGGGCCTGCGGGAGGCCCGGCACACACTCACCGATGTAGTCAAAGCAGCCAGGAGCCAGGCACTCGGGCAGGTGCGCGGAGTAGAAGAAACAGGCCAGGAGGGTCATGGCCATGTGCTTCTGGTGGTATGAGGCGGCTTCACTCTGTGCGTTCTCCCCGGGGAGCACGAATAGCTGCAGGCATTTAAAGAAACATCAGGTCTCGAGAGGAGGGTCTCTTCCGTCTACTCACATGTCCCCGTACCCAGGTGTGCGACCTGGAAGGAGGCACTCAGGGATGAGTCATCAGTGGAAACCAGAGACAATGGCACATTCATCCCCCAAAGGACCTCAGGAAGTCTTAGCAGAAAAGAAAGGAAGGAATGGAAAATAAGAGAAAAGGAAAGGAAAGCAAGAGAAAAATCCAACTCGATACATCACCTCTCTTTTCTCTGGGTGAGGGGCAAGCAGTGAGAAGTGGTGTGTTTGTACTCTCACTTCTAACCTGCCCAGCCACTGAACCGATGACCTAATGATGGTTCTGAGGCCTAGAAATCCCCAGACAGCCCTTTTTCCTGGAAGACCCTCTGAGCCATCAGAAAGCATCAGTTTCAGCCACTGCGCTGTTCAAGTCCCGCTTCCGTCTCACTGTGACAAAAGGCGCCGGGGCCCCAGGCCAGGCCGCACACGTGCATGGTCTCACCAGAACCCCAACAGTCCTCATAAGCGTGCTGTTTCCTCACTGTGCCCGTGAGGGAACCAGGTTGAGGATGCCATGCAAACCACTAGTTAGCAGTGAAGGCAGGATCCGAATCCAGGCAGGCTGCCTCCAGACCTCACAACATGCCCGCAGACACCCCGCACTGCCCACCGGGAGCCGCGTGCTGGCGAGGGCGCAGCCTGTGCAGGCCTGCTGGTGCGTGACTCGTCCCCTCCGCTCGGGTCTCCTGTGTGTGGTCCATGCATTGAGAAAGGGATGGGGAGAACGGGCACATCCCCATCTCTGGGTCTCCCCCAGGCCCACAAGAGACCTTAAGCGCACGCTCAGTGCCCTCGCCATGGCCCAGCTCTGCCCTCCCCCTTCCTCCGTGACCCTGCCACCTCGGCCTCAGACCCACAGGCTGCCCCAGGGTCTCACTCTGTGCCATCACTGCGCCCAGCAGACCTGGTTTTGATGAATCCCTGCTCCACCCCGTGAAGGAAGAGATGTTTGCCCCATTGACAAAAGAGGAAACCGAACCTCAGAGAGGCGCCAAGCCCTGACTCAGGTCACACAGCCAGCGAGCAGTGGGCTGGGCTTTGAGAGCATGTGGATTTTGCCCCTTCTGGTCTCCCCTCCTACACCTAATTCCCATCTCCCTTCCTTCATGCTTTTCCCTTCAATACCAATAATATGTTAATGGATGGTAATGCATAATCATTGACTGGGCTGATAGGGCTCTTGTCTTCAGCCAGTACTTTATACATTATCTTGTGTGTCCTGACAAAGGGGTTATTACCATGCCCCTTTTAAAGATGAGGGAAATCAAGGCACAGCAACAGCAGCTAATCTGCCCAAAGACTTTGCAGCGACTACATGTTAGAAATCTTCCTCCAAGCCCGCTCTCCTACTCACTCTACTAAACTCTAGGCTGCCTCCCCTGCCCAGTCCTCCAAGATTGCTCCTGAGCCGCCATCAGCACTGGCACTGGCCCATCGCCTGTGGCTCATCAGAGCCTGTGTTCACACTGCCCAACCACTCTGCAAGTGCCAGTGAGGGCCCCGGGCCTCGGCTCCCGTGGCCCACACAGACCAGCGTGGTGCTGTGGCCTCAGGAGCTCAGCAAACAGTCTCTGATGTCGCTGCTAGGCAGAGGGAGACAGAGCTGGGCCCTTACCCTGCAGAAGATGGGGAAGGAGTCCCAGATGTAGGGGTAAGCGAAGGCCATGACACGGAGCACTTTACAGAGCCTGGGATTCTGGACTTCAAGAAACCTAAATCAGGCAAGAAAAGGGGGGAGGGAAAAAGAGTCTCAGTAAGTAACACTCGTGCACACACGGTAGCTCCCAAGGGTGAGCGATGAATAGAAGGCTCGTTCTTCCACTGCCGCCCCTGCGGGCAGCAGCCCCACACCGGCCATTTCTCCCCCACCCATGGCAGAGACTCAGCCTCTAATGTGAAAAGACCTTGGGGGGCCACCCTGTTCCTGAGGAGCAAGGGAGCACAGACAGCCCGTAGGCGGCACCGGGAAGTCTTTTACCTGCCAAGGAGCCCTTTAAGAGCCAGTGACCACAGGGACCGGACACGAGTGGCAGTGGAGGGGCGAGCCCACGCTAACTAGTCAGTGGGGTAGGTGGTCACCGTGCAGGAGCCCAGGCACAAGTCAGGCCTTGACTGCCTTCGGGAGCCTCTGGAACAGTCAATAGCACACACTGGAACGCTGGGAAAACTGAGTAAACATGAAGTCTGTCCTCCCTTTCATCACCATCCTTACTCGCTCACCTCCAATCTAAAGGCAGAAGAAGTGAACATTCAAAGTGGGGGTGCTGACCCCAGACTCAGCACAATGGCTCAGCTGGCTGGGCCCAGCCCTGGGAGGGGAGCTGCTGAGAGTGTGGAGAGCCAGGAGGGAGGCTGAATCTCCACACTAAATGTAGCCCTGACCTAGGGGTTGGGGAAGAGGCTGCTCAAGGCCAGGTGGAGGCCAGGTGGTGTGAAGAGCCAGGGCACCTGCGGTCTGTGTGACAACGGAGGTGCTCATGCCTCCCAGACCCCCAGTTTTGCCTCATCACACTGGCCCTCAGCGATGGGGTCCATATCATGCCCTGCTTCCCACCTCTGAGCTACAGACTTCGGTCTAGCCCCCCACCTGCCTCTGTTTCCCCAACCATGGTCCACCACTCCCCTCACCAGCCTGATCTATTCTCTGGCCAGGGTGCCCTGTCTCCTGTGAGCTGGTGCAGTGACCTGGTGACAAACCCCACTGCTCCCCAGCTGTGGTGTGGGGCTCCCACGTCCACCTCCTGGGCGGGGGCTGATCCGCTTAGGTCTGGACGCTGCACAGAGCTCAGAGGAGCGTCCGCCAGGCTGCTGTGTTCTGCCCAGCCCTCAGGGCAACCGAGTGTGGGAATCTGGGTAAAAGGCAGCTGACCACGGGCCCCCGAAGACTCATGGGCTCCGGGGACAAGCTCCAACCCAGCTCAAGCCCACCAGTGTGACTCTCCTTCCTTCCCCACTTGTGGTAGATCCAAGCAGCACATGCAGACACTAGCTGGAGAAGGAAGAGAAACTCAAGGAGGAGGGAGAGAAGGGACCTCACTTCATCTGCCCCCGCAAACAATAAGCCCAGCCTTGAAGTAGACAGCAGTCCCCAGAAGGTAAGGCTGCGATTTCATTCCAGAACCCTGGCTACAGATTCGAATCCTACCTGTGTCCATCGTGACCACGTGACCCCAGCTACACAACTCCCGTGCACCTCAGAATCCCCATGAGTAACACAAGCGCACCTGTTCCCGCTCCAGCTTGTACAGGATTTAATGAAATGCTGCTCACACAACCACACAGCTCTGAATAACACTCACTAAATGGCAGTTATTTTTAAAATGTATGTTGTGGAATCCATTCTCTCCCCCTCCCCAGTTTGAAGTTATTTTGTACCAGAAAGTCAGAACAGGCGGGAACAGATAGATTTTGGGTGATCTGTCTGAAGTCAGATGAGCTAGTAAGAGGCAAAGCTAGGGTTCAGACAGGGTCACTGGGCTCCCCACTTCCACATGCCCACCCCTCCAGCAGGCTTGGCATGTCTCAGACCACTACCCAATCTCTCCTTACCTACACCCCCTCTGCCCAAGGGGCAAATGGAGCACATCCGTGAACCAGGGCCAGTTCCAACTGCCTTCTCAGTATACCCCACAGACCCTGTGCAGCCATGCAAGCCCGCTCCCTCCCTGCCTGTGCACTGCCACCACCTGTTCTGAGTTAAAGGAGGCTCACTGTTAAAGCAAGCTCTTTCTGTGGCCACTTACACAGGAAGAAAGCTGGCTGTGGCTGGCGAGGGCCATCCCCCAAAGCATGGATTTCCTGTGACTTGAGACAAAGTGCTTCCTCAGGGGCAAATGAACCAGCCTCTCCAGCTGCAAATCCGAGTCTACAGGGGGAAAAAGGAGAAAAGCAGAACAGACAGAGACAGCAACCGAGAATAAAAGGCAGAAGGGTCAACAGCCAGAGAAGGGCTGCCCACGAAAAGTGCAATTCCAAATCAGGCCACAAGGTGTCACCAAATTCAGCGAGTCCGAGAAGGCGGGCTAGGGCCACAGAATCCTCCAAAGCCCTCTGGGCCCAGGTCTCCAAAGACGCGTCTGGAATAGCAGTCTCCGCACCCCAGGGCTGAGGGGCTGGTTTATACGGAGTCATGCCTCCTCTACTCAGAACCAGATTGTCGGTAATGCTGGACTGCAGGAGAAACCTCCATTCAGAGAAGATGGCTGCAATACCAGTCTGTTCTAAACCCTGATACATCTTTTCACAACAAAGCCGAAAGGATTAGTAAGCTAATTCTGGAATTAGTGTTTGAAAATAGTGGGCCTTTGGAAACACTCTGCTGCAGAGGCATGCATGTGTGGGCGCATGCGTGTTCACAGCTGTTCTGTTGCTCTGAGGGGCCCCTCACAGGCACATGAACATCGCCGCATGCTGGGCCCCTGGCCTCAGCAGCCCTTTGACAGATGGCTGAGCCCCGCCCACCCCACCCCCCACCCGACTCCAGATATATCTGCTGAAGGTCCCACCTCCAGCTTGCCTTCCGACCCCTCCAGGCCCATTCCATGCCCTGGCACCCCGCCCTGATAGCCCCGCCCTGCTAGCCCTGCCCTGGCAGCCCTCACACTACAGCAGCACTCACTTCCCACCAGGCAGAAAATTACTCTCTCTCCCTCACAGCACTACCACAAGGCATTTCCTCAGCAAGCATCCCTCAGAAAACCCCCAACCATCGGATGCTTCGGATGGATGAATGAGAAAGTGCCCAGAGTGACTGACTCATGATGTCCAGTGAACACTGTACTGCTCACTTCGCTGCAGGAGGAGGCGGCCTCTCAAGGCTCTCGACGGCGGCAGGTCTGAGCACACGGCATCTCGCCACCCTGCCCTGCTCCTAGGGCCACAGAGAGGACACGCATGTTCTCTGATGTACAGAACAACACAGGTCTCTGAAACATGCTCATCTGAACTAAGTCCCATGGTAATAGAGACCAAAACACAATGCAGGGGGCGCCCACAGCTCTCTGCTGCAGCTCTGCCCCCGTGGGGTCTCCTGTGATGGAACGGACACACCAGGACCATGCCTTTAGGGTACGCTGGTGACTTGAAAACTACCTGTACTCAGGGAAGGAAAAGGTGGTTTCTGTTACTCCTGGTGGCCCCAGGGGCTGAGGGACAGGCAGCCAAGGCTGGGGGTAGGTTGGGGGAGAAAGAAAGCAAGGAGAGATATCTGGGGAAAGACAATGAAGCACTAACATTGCAGAATGCTCAGAACAGAAGGAGTCAGCATGCCTTTGTCCAAGTTTCAACCCTGAAGCCCAGAGCGGGCAGTGTCTAGCCTGAGGCACACAGCAAGTCTGTGATCCCTAGGACCGCAGATGGCCCTCCACCTGCTTCCCTGGATGTCCATCAGTCAGTCTGGGCACTAGTCATCCTTCTCACTCCTTGGACACTCAATATGAAGACAGGGAGTGAAACAGAGAAGGACGGATCTTGGGAGAACAGGGAAACCACGACCAAGAGAAGGCAGGAGGACAGGTGTGAACTAAGCAGATGGTCCCAGAGTGTATGACAGCCTCCTTCTTGGCTGTGAGCACGTGGTGTCCATTCCTTCCTTTTGTCCAGCCAGCCCTCCCTGGGCCCCCTCCTCAGCAGCTATGAACACCACGGAAGCCCTCTTCCCTAGGAAGAGGACTGTCCTTCATGGGCACTGGGTCGGTCCTCAGTAGGACACAGGAGACACTTCTGATCCCCATTCCGCCTTTGGGGTTCCTTTCTAGCCCTCTCCCCATTCCAGCCTTTCAGCCTCTGGGCTCCTGATGTTTCCTGGTATCATCCCCTCCTCCCCAGGTGAGGACCGCTGTGTCCAGGCTGCTGACAGCGTCCAGCTAAAGTAGTCAAGCTGCCTCAACACTCAGTCTTGATGTCACTTCTCGGTGTGTATCTAAGCGGATCTCATTTCGCACCATCATTATTTGTTTATGTTAGACTCTGTAATGCTACACTCCAAAGGCCATTTCCCCTGCTCTTTAGAGGAATGATGACTCCATCTGGGCCATCTGGTCTTTTGGAGGTCTGCAGTCCACCTCTCCTGCATAATGGGCACTCTCTGAGGATAAAGACTGTACCTCACCCCACCCCACCGGGTGTTCCCAGACCTCAGTATGTTCCTGGAACATTTAAGGAATGTTGAATGGTTCAGTTGCATAGAATGGGTGGGTGGGTGGATGGGTCAGTGGGTGGGTGAGTAGATGGGTGGGTGGGCAGGT
>JAGFMF010012177.1:3072393-3186159 GCA_019455555.1 Galemys pyrenaicus | reverse complement strand
GTGGGTGAATGGATGAGTGGGTGGGTGGGTGGGTGGATGAGTGGGTGGGTGGGTGGATGTGGGGATGAATGAGTGGGTGAATGGATGAGTGGGTGGGTGGGTGGGTGGATGTGGGGATGAATGAGTGGATGAATAGATGAGTGGGTGGATGCACGGATGGAGAAGCCCCAAACCAGAGCATTCAGAAATTTCCTGGCCAAGTTATCCTGACAAACAAGTTTCTCCAGCAGTTCCAGGCATGACACACCCAAAAGACCTATTTATTGTGTCTCAGCAGTCAGGGAGAACTCCTGGCCAGAGAAAATAATCGACTCTGGTGTCTTGCAGGTGATGAGGGAAGTTTAAATAATGCAGTAAGTGTTGCACGGATGGGTCATGGGCGTTCCAGGCAGGCAGCCCTAGACAGTGAACTCGGGGACTTTTCTCCCACTCTCCCACTCCCACGCAGCCTTCCCTGCCCCTTCGGCTCACGGCTCACACCTCGCTCTGATCCTAAATTCCAAACATCAGAGCTCACCAGACAGCGCCAGACCCGGTGTGTCCCATCAGGAGCCAGGCCCCCCTGAGCCTGTGCACCCAGCGCAGCCTGCGGAGCGTGCCTCATCTCTTGGGGTGTCACGCTGGCCCCCCTCCTCCCTGTCACCTGCACTGCCCTCACAGCTCCGGCCTGGCACAGAGGCTGTGCTTCTAAGAGAACTTTCAATCGTCAGAATCCTTGAGGGCTGGGGAAGAAGGAAATAAACACCCCATGTGCCTGGTTCTATTTTCTACAACATGGGCAGGCCCAACCTCCCAAGAGTTGGGGGGAGTCCTGTGACTTCCAGAAAAAAGGAAGAGAGCATCCCCCCTCCACTCCCATGCCTGGTCCTTCCAGGGAAGGAAGCCACACAGGTCAAGAATGAGACTGCGCTAGAAACGAGACTCAGGCCCCTGAAAGCAGCTCCAGGCTCCCTGCCTGTCTCAGGACAAGTGAGAAGGAGGCAAGCAGGGCAAACACCACCCCACCTCCCTGCCCCCCCCCCCCCCCCCCCCCCCCCCCCCCCCCCCCCCCCCCCCCCCCCNCCCTGCCCCCCCCCCCCCCCCCCCCCCCCCCCCCCCCCCCTGCTGACAATCTAGTCTCCATTTTGAAAGAAAACCAGTTTGCCCAGTTTGGGAAATTTGTGTACTTCCCCCTGGGTTCCACAAAACCCAACCTTCCGGCAAAGGAGGTTGGAGGCAAAATCCTTGCTGAACAGTTACAGATGCAGGCAGCCCGTTTCCCCAGGGCAGGGCAGTGGGGGCGGCAGCAGTGATTCCACAGTGCAGTGGGGGGACCCCAGCTCACTGGAGGCTCAGGCGTGGCCTGCTAGCTGACCTGGACGCACTTCCTAACCCAGCACTGAAGGCCCTGGCTGGGGGAGAGCCTGGCACCTGGCACTCTCCAGCCGGAGCTGTCACCCCACATCACCATTTGAGAGCGTTCCTAAGTCATTTAGGGAACCAGGGCTGTGGGCAGTCATTTTATGACAAGCTGGATGACGTAGCGACATTATCTGCAAAACAAATGTCCTTGTACTCACACTCCAATGAGGCTGTTTTAAGGGAAAGGGGGAAAAATTAGAGGGAACTGGAGCCAGTGACCTGGGCAGAACTCATGGCCAAGGGCCAGTTAGACATCTGAATACCGGGTCAGCCGCTGCCTATCCTGAGCTGGCCTGCAGGTCTCTATGAGCACAACGCCCACCTAGGCTGCTCATGGACCAGAGGTGTGCTAGTTGCCCTGGGAATCCTTCAGGTAAGGCGGACATGCCACCCCACTTTATAGATGAGCAAACTGAGGTTCAAAGCAACCTGCCCAGGGACAGGACCAGGGCACTAAGACTTTCACAACAGCAGAGCATTAAACCAAGCAGGGCGCCTTCCTCATGGGGGTGGGGGAAGCGGGCGCGGGGTCGGGAGCCACCGCACAGACTGTGTGCCCACAAAGCTGTTCCTGTCCAACCACAGAAAGTCCTGTGGAACTGGGTCCCCGCCCCAGTGCCTGCCCTGGGCCTGCCTCTTCCGCTGCCCACCTCCCCCGTGTGACGAAAGGGCCAGGTACCTGGAGTAGCAGGAGAGGCCGCTGCTGACAATGGTGTTCAGCACCGCCAGGCTCAAGTAGTAGTCGTGGAAGGCGGAGCTCACCAGTGCTTCGGGGAACGCGTATGCAGAGTAGGCAATGGCTGAGCCTGGGGGAGAAAATCAGCCTTGGCGAGGAGGGGGGACGCTGACCGTCCACACTCCTTGGAAGACCACGCCAGCATCGGGCTGAGCCCGCATCATGCTCAGACATGAGCTGTCCCCACCAAAAACACCTCCATGCCTTTCCCTGCCTAAACCCTATCCTGACACTTCAGTAGGAGCCAGCTCTGCTCAGACGCTCAATACACATCAGCGCACGCATGTCGTCTTTACAACCACCAGCAACACGCTGCACTTAAACAGACACACAGAGAGGTTTAGTTACCCACCCAGGGACACACAGCGAGAAAGCAGCAAGCCGGGCCTCCATCCCGGCAGCGCCGCCCAGTCCCGGCTCTCAGCCGCAGGCTCCTGCGCGTGCGCAGTGCAGTGCTCCGCTCTGCTCTCAGAGGGGCTGCCTGCGCCTGCCCAGCCGTGCTCCTGGCAGAGAGGCCGGTGTGCGAGAGGGAGGCCCTTGCCCAGGCGAGGCCCGTCACGGCAGTGGGCGGTGGGTCGTGGGCCGGCAGCTGAGAGGCTGCGCTGAGCCGGTGGTCACTGTGTGTTTTGTTTAGCACCCATGAGCGAAGGGTTATCTAAGAACTTTCTAGATACCTGCCAGCTGCAGCTTTTATCTGAAGGGGTAGGGGAGATCATGGTCCTTTCGCACAGGGCCAGGTGTGCTCCACCTAGAGAATGGGCTGGGCCAGACGGTCTCTCCAGGGACCCTACCTGCCGAGGTCTCTTCTGGGAGAGGCCATCCACAGGCCCAGGGCCTGTTTCCAAAGACTCAGAGAACCTTGGAATCCTAGTCAAGGCTGAAACAGGCCTCAGGCCATGCAACTCCTGCCTCCACCTTTGATCCTAATTGGCAGGCGGGATCTAGTGAAACCACGTCATGTTACCAGGGTCAGCCAGGCAGAGGAGACTGAGAACCAGGAGGCACGGTGTCCCTGGAGACCGCAGTGGGGGACGGCCTCCAGCAGCACACACTGGCTGCTGTCTCAGCCTGATGCCACGGGGGTTTTCATCTGGGCAGAGTGAAGGGGGTCCAGGTGTGGGCCAACCTCTGGGGGACAGACGAGCAAGGGAGCAGATTGGGCCCAAAACTGCAGGAAAGCAAACTGATGAGCCCTTGAGGCTGGGGATTCTGACAAGTGCTGAGGGCAGGGAGGGCTGTCCAGGAAGCACGAATGCAGAGGCCTTAGGACACGGGGAAGGAAAGTAAACGTCCTCTTTGGGCACAGGGAGCGAGGAAGGTTTCGGAGAGAGAGATTAAGGTGGTCAAGCCTGAACCTTCACAGAATGGGCTGCGGGGAACAGCTAGAAGCAGGGACACCACTAGAGCAGGCGCCAGCCTCCAGGGACCAGGGGATTCCTGGGGTGGGGGTGAAGACGGGGAGACTGGGGTTACAGCTGATGGAGCTGGGGGTCCAAGGAGGAAGACACCTGCTTCCTGAGCTAAACAGAACTTCCTTTGGTGTTCATAGAACACCCCGCATCAGACACGACACCCCTCCCAGCAAGGAGCAGGAAGACCCCATCCTGGCAAGGCTGAGACCAGAGCCATGTGGGGGTGGTCTGGGCAGGGGCCCAGGAGGTTCCAGGGCTGTAGGGAAGGGAAGGGGGTGTCCCAGGAGGACAGCCTATGGGGAGGGGGCAGGGGTGAGCACTGATGGGGGAGCACTGATACGGAGAGCGGCCAGTGGTGGAGGGGAGCTGTCAGGGCAGCGGGCTCCATCAGGTGCCAGCTGGGGGTCCGGGTCGCCTGCCCTCATTGTGCCTCTGATTCTCACCATGGAGCAGGGGATGACAGTCCCTGCCCCGGGGACTGCTGTCAGGGTTAATGAGATAATTGTGCTTCTGAGGGCCCTCTGGTGCTTGCTAAGTCCTACGTGCTTCACATACAAAACTCATTTAATAGCAGCACATCCTGTGAGGAAGAGGTCATGTGATCTGGTGGATGAGGAGTGTTGAGGCTTGGAGAGGTTAAGAAAATTGCCCAAGAGCATCTAACTCCCCAGGGGGTGCGGTCGGGCTGCAGGATGGGGACCACAAGCACACGCTGTGCTGCCTGCCCCCTCGAGGGTGCCACCCGGCTCGGAGCCTGCAACGAGCAGCTCCCCCAACTGCTGGCCTCGTGAAGTCTGGGGCGGAGGTGGAGGGCTGCGGAGGGCTGCGGAGCTGCCAGGCTCGGGAGTGTGGACTCTGGGGCCCTGACAGGTCTGAAATGGGAGGGGCGCCCAGGTCAGAAGATGGAGAAATCTGCACGGGGTGCATCTGGGAGGCGGAGAGGAGACTGCGGTGATGGTGCAGGAGAGAGGCCTGAGGGGTGCAGGTGGAGTGGACCCCAGAATAGGCAGGAGAGACTCGAATGACCTCACTAACTGATCAGACAGGACAGTGGAGAAGGGGAGGGTGGGAATGGGAGGAGGGAGAACTTGAGGATGATTTACAGGTTTCTGACCTGAGGGGGTTTATGTGGGGGTGGGGGTGGGGTTGGAGGATGTGCTTAGGGGGTGAGAGACAGGGTTGGGAGCACCTTGTTCAGAGGTGTTCGAGGTGCATGGGCATAGGGAGCTGGACTGTGCAAGAGCAGGGCCCCAAGCTTGCGTTCTGAGCTCACCCACCTGAGAGGGGGACAGAGGAAGGAGAGAATAGAAGGTGGGGGGAGAACTGGAAGACTGGAGGACACAGGGCCCATTGGGCGGAGGGTTTGAGGAGCACGGAGAAGCCTTTACTCAAAGGCTACAGAGGGAGCCAGAAGAGGCAACCCGTGAAGCCTGGGACCTCGGGGAAACCGGGGGGCTGCTGAGGCATTGGCAACCACAGCTCTAGTGAGTGGTGGGGACTGGACAGCTGGGCACTAAGGAATGGCTGTGCAGGGTAAAGATTTGTGTACATGTATATGGCGTGCACATGGCTGTGTGGACACATGTGCACGTTTACATGTATATGTGTGCACAGACTCACATCTGTGTGTGTATGTGAGCACAGCAGTCCCTTATCAGCAGGAGATGTGTTCCAAGGCCCCTGCAGATGTCTAAAACCGCGGATGATACCAACCCTATGTATCTTTTTTTCTGACACATACATGCCTATAGTAAAGTTGGCAAATAAGGCAAAGTGAGATCTAACAGCAATGATAAAGTAGAACGATGATAATATATTCTAGTAAAAGTGATGTGAATGTGATCCTCTTGTTCTCTCTCAAAATACGTATACTGGGACATAATACTTTGATACTGTAACGGATCATGTAAACCAGAGTGAAACTGGACAAAGGGAGTCACCGTGTGTGCCTGCGTGCATGTGGACGGTATGTGTGTGTATGTGTGTGCATGTCTGGAATGTGTGAAGGGAGAGAGTGAGGAAGTAGCATGGAGGTGAGCTCCTCGGGGAGACCGTCTTGGGCAAGGGAAGGTCACGCCTTGGCATTTGCCACCAGAACAGCATCGGGAGGAACAAGAGGCTGGACCTGGCATCTGGCAGACAGGCACACTCCCACGGCAGGAGCAGGAGAGAGAGGACATCAGAGCTTAACAAAAGCCAAAGAGAGCTGAGATGTCAAACCCGACCCACCAGCATCAGTTCGCCGCTCTTTTCTGTGGCGCACTAAACAAATCTCTAATGCTGAAGCCTCAGGACAAATGGGGTTTGTGGAGCACCCCCTTCTCTTCCAGGCATGACTGGACAGCTCTGATGTGTGGGCTGAGGGAGCACGTTGTTCAAGCGTCAGGGATCTTGGGAGTCAATTGTTAAACAAAGTCATCAGTAAAACTTAGACGGCAAGAACTTAGAACTAAATGAATCACATTAACAAGGGTAATCAATTCGGGCAGCGCCTCAGTCTGGACACTGGTGCACTGGGCTCTCTATGATGGGCGCTGCACGTCTCCCCACCCGTACGTGGGTGTCTGAAGTCAGCCCTGGTGGAGTATTTACACCACACACATCAGCTAACACCACAGGCCACGGCTCTGGTCCCCAGAGAGCTGGGGTTAGACTTCCCAGCTCACCTTTGGACGGGTTCCTTGCAAAACACTCATCAGCAACCTGAACGGGCCCTGGCATTCCCCAGACCCTCCTGCCGGCCCACCAGAGGCTGACGGAGACCCCAGCTTTAGGGAAGGCATGGGCAGGCTGGCTGCAGGAGCAGGAGGGCGAAGGAGGTCCCACGTACCCAGGCTGAAGAGGTTGACGGCGCCGTAGTCCAGGAAGTAGCAGATGTGCCGGGCATTCTTGGACATGGAGCTGAAGGTGTGTGCGCAGCTGGATGCGAAGGGGTACACACAGCTGGTGCCCATGTACACGAGCAGAGGCCAGGAGTAGCTGTCATTCCAGACGTCTGTCACATACAGTGCGGTTACAAACCTCCACATGAAGAACCTGGAACACAGCACCACCTCAATCTTCCCTGTCCTCGCCCAGCATCTCCTGCCTTCCCTTCCCCTGAGGGTGGCCCATCCATCTGACACGTGCTCATTTGATGAGATGCCATGAGTGAAGGAGGACGTGGGGGTTCATTGGGTTGGAAATGGGCAGGAGGGGTGAGGAGACAACACTTAGGCCTCTCCAGTACCACCTCCCTGCTACAAATGGTGCAGGCTCCCACTTCCAGCGTTCTTGTCCATGTGAGTCTCCAGCTCTGTCCGTGTGCCCTCGGAAATGGGGACCACACCACCTCCCCAGGTAGCCGGAGTGTTGCAAAGCTCCTCACTGAACTGACAGAGACCCCTGGGAATCGATCTTTATTTGATCAGCCCGAGTTCCCCTGTCAGGACCACATAAATCACACCTCATCAAGTATCTTCAAAACCTCCTCCCACCTCTTTCAGCTTCACACTAACTCACTCCAGTGCACTCAGCCATTCTCACAGGATCCTGATCAGGCCTGGCCATATCCTTGTGGTTGATCTATGCCCCCCACTAGGAAGGCTCCTCAAAGAGAAGCAGACCCCGAGAGGAACGTGCAAGGCTAGAGGACACAGGCCTTTGTTCTCCCTCCTCTTCCACATGTTTCCTCTACCAACATCACAGTCACGTTTCCAAGCCCTTAGTCCTGCAGCCTTGTCTCAGCAGAGCTCAGCTCTCTGGGCTCCACCTCCACCGTCCTGCCCCAGCTCCAACCTACGGCTATGCAGGGGTGCTGCCCGCAGAGCTGCCTGCTTCTGGAGAGCCCCTGCCCACCCACTCCCCGGGAAGGAGGCGACAAAGCTCCTCACACAGGGGCTCAAGGAGCCTTGGCCACGTTTGCGATCTCTCTCCCACTGCCCTGGCGGAAATAAAGCTTAAGCTATCTGCTGTTTCTCAGACACACGCTCTTCTTATCTGTTCATGATTCCCTAGTCCCACTCTGCTCTGGGCCTCTTACTCTGCGCTTTGCTAAGTCCTGCCAGCTACTCTGTTACTCCATCTGGATGGTCTCCTGGCCACATTGCCAGCTCCTCAGCACAGCCCAAGCAGCTCAGATGTCATCCCACCGGGATCTGGGCACAGCCTGCCCACAGGCCAGCTCCACTCTCCACTTTTGGGCACAGGCACTGGCTGTGAAGCTGGTCTTCAGCTCCCACCTTCCTGGCGACTCCCATCCTGCTGCATGCTCCCCCAAACTTTGTTGTTAGCGGGTACCCTTAAAGAGATGCCTGGCCAAGTGCCCTGGGGCTGCCATGGTTCCAGAACCATCTCAAGCACCCACAGTTCTGTGTCCATGTCTTTTCCTTCGTCTTCTCACAGTGGGAAGATGCACAGGCTGCCACTTCTGTGTCATGGTTGGGGAAGTGTAAGCTCAGAGGTACCATGGCTTGCTCGAGCTAGGGACGCCTCAACCAGGGCTTCTGGAAGCCCAAAAAGTCCAAAGATATGATGCTTATCTATCAGATGAGGCACTGGAGCAGGAAAGACTGGGGAGACACCTCGAGTCCTCCCCATAACACCTGTCTTAAAGCTCACCCCTGCAGCAGGACCTAAAATCTCCACACCCAAGCACCAGGGAGGGTCCCCAGCATCCCAGCCTGGAGTCTCAGTTCTCCTAACTTGAGCTGCGTCTAGAGAAGCCCAGTGTCCAGAGTTCCTGAATGAGATGGGTGGGTCAAAAGGGCTGGAAGGTACCAGGAAGGCAGCAAGTGAGTCCAGATGTTGAGGGTCTCATTGGTCATCTGGAAAAGGCTGAGGAGACAGGCAGTTGCAGAACTCTGTGGATGCCGGTAGCCAAAGAGGATGCCCTGTTCATGGAAGACCTGCAGCAGGGAGAGAAAGGGGCATGAGATGACACGCAGGGGTAGCAGGGGAGCCCAGGCGGAATATCTCTGGTAGGCGGGCTGTGCCCTTGAACTTGAGACCGGAACCTGACCCCAATCCTTGACCTGTCAAGCTGCCCTTCTCCTTTCCTCGCACCCACCCTCTCCTCCCATAGTTTCTAAATCCCTCTCCCCTCTGTCCCCCAAGGAGACTGCAGCCAGCAGGAGGGGAGAACTGAGGGAAATCCAGCCTGTGTTACACTCCGATTTACTTTTGGCATGAATATTGCCTAAGATTCTGGTTTTGCACCCTTGGCCTGGGGCCTACAGCCAGGTAGGTCTTTGGCTGCCTTCGTGGTTAGTTGACATATAGGCTGTCTGTCTGCACCAACATGCCCCAGATGTCAGGGGCTGGTGGGAAGATCTCTGCAGACAAGCCCCAGGTGCCAGATAATTTAACCAAGGCGCTTCACAAAGGCCTTTGATGATGGAGACTATGAGGGCATCAGCCTCGGCTGAGGGGAGGGAGAGGGCCAGGCATAGTGGGCGCACACAGCCACCCCCATGCTACGGAGCAACCTGGGAACATCTACATGACCACCACCAGGGACTGGCCAGGTGAAACTGGGGGTATCCACCCACCTGCGTCTGTATAACACCCACTAAGAATGGGGACTATAAAGACAGCAAGGCAACAGGAACAAAAGCTCAAGACACAATATTAAGTGAAAAAATCAGAGTGTGAATGGCGTCCCCGCCTGGATTCCAAGAACTATGGATGCTCAGTGCACATGGCCGGGCAGAGGCGGGGAGCAGGAAGGTCAGTGCTGCACCCACCAAGGCAGCAGGCTTGCAGGAGGCCCTTCCCTTGGGGGTGCTTTAGATCGGGGCTTCTCAATCTTGACATCATAGACATTTGGGATCAGGCACTTCTTTTTGTGGGGGCTGCCCGATGCGTTGCTCAGCACTGTACACAGTCCCTCCCTAATATACACTAATATACCACTTGCCTGCCCAAATTGCTCCAGATATTACCAGTATTCTGGGGGCAAAATCTCCCCCAGGCAAGAGCCACTGATTTAGATGAATGGTGTTATAATCTTTGAGGGGTGAACTGAAAAGGCATCATTCATCGAGGCCAGAAACAACTGTGATAAAATCAGAGATCATCACAAACTTGAGTCACGGTCCATGTCAGTGCAGGCTCAGAGAAGAGTGATCAGGCTTGTCCGCCCTCCCGCCATCAGTGTGATGATGGACCCCTGCGGTCCTGCATGTGTGCCTGAGTGGGCATGCGCAAGTGGGTGCACCTGGGCCAAGACACAGGCGTGTAAGGGCGGTGTCAGAAGGACGCCAGCAGAACAGGAGCAACAGGGCAGCATAGCAGGGGAGAGACAGAGGCAGAGAGCAGAAAGAAGCAGCAGCAGTAGAAGCAGAGATGGGAGGCTAGAGAGCCCAGAGAGTGCAGAGGCGCCTGCCAGCCTCCTGGCCCCCGGCCCCCTGCCTGCCGTGCACCTGGTCACCTCTGAGATAACGAAGCAATAAAAGCCTGAAAAAGCCACCGAGGGCTCCAGGACTCCTCCTTGACCTGTCTGCTCGGAATCAGCGAGAAACTGCTCTGTGCCTTGCTGGCACCACAGCTAGTTAAAGAGATTTCTAGTTCTCTCCCAAGGGCGGTGGGAATCCTGCTTGCAGCTGCCCACCCCACAGGCAGCTCACAAGGACTCGAAAGGGCCACAGCATCAGCCTCGGGCCCACGTGAGGAGGATGCCAGGCGTGTGGAAGACCTGCTGCAGATACTTCAGGTCTTTTATTCTGCTGTTCACGTTTCTTCTTAAAAAAAAAAAATTAAAGTAGCAGTGGCTTGTTAAAATGCTAAGTCTCACATTATTATTTGCAGATCCCATGACTCGGGCTGATCCCATGACTCAGCCCTGCTCAGCCCCTGGTATGTGGGCACGCAGGGAGGGAGCTGGGCTTAGCACAGCCTGGACTTAGTGACAGCCACAGGAGGGCAGTGGATGGACAGGAACTAAAGTCGGGGGAGGGGGAGCACCCACATGTTCCCCAGGTGACCTAGATGTGACCTCTGTCCTCTCTTTGGCTCTATTGCCAGGTCACATAGACAAAAGCACAAAGGGAAGAGGAATGGGAAATCCTCAAATGGGACAAGTATCCATACTGAAGGGTCTGGCTCTGGACCTGGGGAGGATAAACCTTTGCACCAGAGCCAGTGTCAGGTTAGAGTAAAAAAACCTGCTTCCCTCTAACCTGCTCCCCTGACTCCAGACTTGTGCGAGGCCCACTAGCCATGCCCTGGGGCAGGATTTAAGGCAGTCAGGTGGATGAAAGAAAGGGAGTTTCTCTGTCAGCAGTGATACTTCCATCTGCCCAGACTCTCCCCAACTTGAGCCTCAGTTTATAAGGCCAAATTCCTAGGCCACCCTGAGTCTCTGCACAGGAGAAGGAGATGCATTCTCCCCATCTTCCTGCCTCAGCAAAGCGGAGTAAATCTTAACAACGCATGCTCCATAAAGCTAAACAACTGAAACATTTGAAAACTATTCTGTATTCACACCCACCTGACCTCCAAAGACAAATTACCATCATTGCCTTAAGTTCTCCTTGCTAAGCGCCCTTACGTTAGGGCACCAGCTTACTTCACAGCAGAACTGATTTGTAGGTTCCACTGTGCATCCCCGAGTGCAGACTGGACAATTTAGAGTGAAATGAAATCAAATTGTGCGCAGCCTAGTATTTAGAAGTGAGAAGCCGCAGGCACCCGGTGGAGGGCCACGTCACGAGGTCTCCTTTCAGCATCTGCCACGGGCCCAGCTTCCAAAAAGGGCCTGAGCTTCTGCCAGCTGATGTCTGAAATTCCACTGCGACTGTTTTAAGCCCTTGGTTTTTCTAGCTATTAAACTGTCAATCACCTGGGGGAAATAATAGGGCATTCTGGCTCGTGATAAATATAAGCAGATTTTGATAGCTGGCAAAGGGCAGAGGCTAGGGGGCGGGGGAGGTTGTAAATACATGGGCTCCCCTCAAGCATGTAGCCTTTTATTGTCCTCACTTCACAGAAAAGGAAACTAAGGCTCAAGGAAGTTAAGGCATTTATCCAAAATCCCAGAAGCAGTGGGAGCAAAGCTGACACCTCGCTGCAAACCCAGATCCCCAGCCTCTCACAGTGTCATCAGGCCGTTTGAAGGGCTGCGGGCCTGCAGGTAAATCTGCACTGGCACATGCTTCTCTGAGCCTCAGTTTCTTTAAAGTGGTGTCCTGGGCTGGGTTGTGTCCCTCACAAAATTTATGTGTTGGACACCTAACCTTTAGCAATCAGAATCTAACTGTTTGGAAACAAAGTCCTTAAAGAGGTAATTACGTTAAGATGGGCCATTAGTGCGGATACAGGGGAGCCTGGGGAGGGGACATGCAGAGGGACACTCTAGGGTCAGAGAACTATCAGGTCTTTCCACCCTCCCGCCACTGGTATAATGATGGACACTTGTGGTGCTGCACGCATGCCTAGGTGGGCATGCGTAAGTGGGTGCACCTGAGTTTGGACACGGGTCATATGGGTGGCGTCATCAGGACACCAGTACCAACAAGCAGCGAGAGTATCCAACGAGCAGCGGGAGAACAGAAGAGCAGCAAAGCAGCCGAGGGGTGAGATGGGCTGGGTGGCCTGCCAGCCTCCCGGCACCCCAGCCCCCATGCCTGCCATGTACCTGGCCACCTCTAACAATAAAAGCAAAAAAAGCCACCGAGGGCTCCAAGACTCCTTCCTTTACCGCACCCCCCCCCATCTGCTAGAACCATCTTGAACTTGCCCTGGGCCGCCTTCCTGCCGCTACAATCGGCCACATTGAGGAGGCAACATGGTGGACGCCATCTGCAAACCAAAGCGAGGTCACAGAAGGAACCAGCCCCGTCGGCTCCTCCAGCTTGGACTTCTAGCGTCAGAAGCGTGAGAAAGTTTATGTCCGTGGCTTAAGGGTTGAACTATGGGATGTCGTGTAGCCTGAGCTGACTAAGACCAGTGGTGAGGTTGGGAGCAGAGTCTTCAAGCCAGAGCCTCTCCAACCTCTCCAACTTTCTCCTGCAGGTGTCTGCCGATCACCTGGGGCGCTAACGGCCATACTCCCCCACATACACTGGGGAGAGAGCCTCCATCCTAAGAAGCTCCTAGAACATGCTGATACCGCGTTTCCCCTGGGTTCACATCTGGGCTCCTGCATCAGGACTGTGCTGGCACCACCCCACCCAGATCCAGTCCAGAAAAGGAGGTTCCCTTTAGCAAGACGGACAAGATGAACCCAAAGACATGGACACGAGAAGTCCGGTCAGGGGACAGAGGCCAGCCAGGAGTCCAGCCTGGTGTCGATAAGCAGAGGACCTGGAGAGAACAAGGAGGGAAGAGGGCAGAACACCTGCAGGGTAAATGGAAGTTAGGTTTTTCCCGCCCTCCCCCCATTAACATCATGCTAGACCCCTGTGGTCCTGCACGCATGCCTGGTGGTGGGCACTTGGAGTAGGGTGTGGGCATGTGCTAGTGGGTGCACCTGGGCCAAGAGACTGGGTATGTAAGGTGGCAGCAGCAGAAGTAGCAGCAGAATCAGAGCCCAGAGAGAGTGAAGATTCGCCAGGGCCTAGGAGGCCTGTCAGCCTCCTGGCCCCTGGCCCCTCTCTGCCTGTCGTGTACCTGGTTGCCTCACTACAAATGATGTAGAAAGATTAATCAAACTCTGAAAAAGCCACTGAGGGCTCCAGGACTCCTCCTTGACCTGTCCACCCGGAATCAGAGAGAGCCTGCCCGGTGCCATCCTGGCGCTGCACCACCAGTGGCTCATCGAGTACAGCCTGGGCCAGAGTGCGTGCCTGCAGGCTCTGGGATGCTCAGACACTAGGCCTCTGCTCACGCAGGGCCGTGCACGTTCCTGGAGGGAAGGACACTTACGTTCTAATTTAAAGAGCATAAAACACAGTTTGCACACAACCCACATGCAACCCTAGAATTAGGCTGGTTTAGGGTAGAGGTTGAGATAATAGCCAGTCATTGTTGGTATCGAGCAGTTACAGATAAATACCAACTTGGGACATTGAGATGGTGTGCTTTAAAGCATCAGTGTCAAATATTCACTCAGGTGTAAGGATGCTCTTCATACGTAAGACACAGTATGTTGGTAAATCTCACCTGGGAAACATACATGGGTAAAAAGGAATAAAACATATCACTATCTAGGCTGGAGGAGACAAAATATGTCAGCATAAAAGAAAAAGAAAACACATAGAATATTTTTTAAAGTAAATATTATTCTGTCAGGTAGAGGCTAACAGGCTGGAAATTCCCTGAATGACTAGCATTATTCAGAGTGTTGACTTACAGAAGAAAGTGAGGAAATTGAAACAATGAGGCATTCCACTACTTTTATTTGTTGTAAAAGTGCACTCTTTGATTTAAAAACTAAGAGCACAAGTTTCGATTTTAGGCAGCAATTTAAAAGTCTGCTATGGGCAAGCTTGTGATAATAAGTATAACACAAGCTAGAAATTCTGTGGTGGATTAATAGCTCCTCAGAGATGCCCACATCTGATCACTGAACTTGTGAAAACCTGTGAACAGAGCGAAGGGGTATTGAGGTCACGGGTGGCATTAAAGTCACTCATCAGCTACCTTTACAACAGGGAGGTTATCTGGGTTCTCCAGGTATGGCCAGGGTAGTCACCAGGGTCGTTAAACGTGGAAGAGAGAGGCAGAGAGGTGGGCACTGCTGGCTGGGCGGAGGAAGGGATGGCTGATACTCTGACTCTAGCCTGGAGAGGCCCTGTCAGGAGGCCCTGAAGTTCAGGCATCTGAACTACAGAACTACAATAATCAATGCATCTTCTTTCTATAAGCAATCACAGTTGTGGTCCTTTGTTACAGCAACACTAAAAACTGATACAAGGTCAACAGCTGACCATAAATCCAAAAGCATTCTTAGAGCCGGAACTCGCAGCTCATGATTTCCTTTTCTTAAGAGAATTGATAGCTTCCTTAATAGGTTATATAGACAGCAGTCTCTCCAGCTTCCCCAAATATGGGATGTCTTCTGAAATACATATCAAATTTGACCATAAGCTATTCTCATTCACATAATGCAAATGCCAAATAACTGCCATAAAACACAGATGTAACTTAGACAACAGACAAGATGACTGAAAGAAGTCAGTGAGACAACAGAAGGTTCCCAGATATAGAGCAAACCTCAAATTTGGGGGGAAATGACACTCATTTTGAATCTGAGCTCTCCGCAGATATGTATTTTAGAGCTATAAGGAAAAGTCTACAAAAACAAAACAAAAACTAGGTTTGGCTATCTAATTTTTAAAGACATTGAAAATATATAATTATTTTAAAAATATGTATAGGAGTTTTCTAAACTAAAAGAGCCACATGTAACATCTGCAACAAAAAAGACATTCCAATAAAGTAAAATACAAAAAAGGAAATTAATGTCTGTGGGATATGAAAAAGCTATTCACATACAAATAATCCTGAAATTAATTTTACAGAGATTATTTTTTCTGGGTATTGTAGACTGGGGAATAATTTTGGCTGATCAAAATTCTGCTATTTTAAAAATTCGGCTGTTTTTGAAAAAAGAGTCAAATATATGGATCCAGATATTGTTCTGAGAGTTGCAACAGTCATATAAAAGATGATGACTCATAAAATTAAAATATTTAATAATTTTCCCATTTAATTATAATTACCATAAGAAATCCCATTATATTTAAACTTGATATATAACATTTATGACTCACTTCTGATGCCAAATGTGACTTTAAGCATGTTTTTGAATAATCCCAGTTGCTCTGCCTCAGCAAAACTGAGCAGAAACTCAGCAGAAGTTTCTCCCAAATGAAAGTAATTTTTAAAAAACCTAAGAACTATAATGACAAGAACCATGTTTAATTTGGCATCATTGTCAATAGAATATAAACTCTGAGATAATGTTGATACAACACTATAACTCCTTTTTTCTGAAATTAAGGCAAGAATATAAATTCTATAGAATAGACATGTACTAACAGATATATTTGCATGCTTTTATTACGTACCCAAACATCACTAACCCATCAGTATGATATCCAGATTAGCACCGTAATAATTTTTAGCTGCCTTTGATATTTCGCTGATGTTAGCTGTATAAAAATTCCAGTTTTAGGTGTTTTTTCTGTCATTACAAAGGGACGTGTGTCAAGGTAGAATAAACCATTTTTAATTTTTTTAAAGATTTATTTTTTTATTTATGCATACAACTGGGGTATAAGCCAGAGGTGGGGGGTGGTGGTGAGAGGAGTCACCAGAGACAGAGTGGGGAGCAGAACAGGCAGATCCACTGAAATGCACTGCTGAGGGGAGTAGCGGGCGAGGCAGGAGAGATCTGCTGCTCAATGTGGGTCTGTTCCCTGGCTGGGGGTCAAACTTGGCTGCAGTGGCTGTGGATAACTTCATAGTGCTTTGTCTTAACCCCTTGTACCACCAGGGAGACCCCAGAATAAACCATTTTATTTAACTGTTAGCTTCCTTTGTAAATTTTACATATTTAGACATAGGGCCTATGGTGTCTATTTGTTCTCCTGACTTACACTCAGCACATGTTAGGGGCAGACCTGCTTTCATTTGATCCTCTGAGGGCCCTCAAGATAGCGCTGTCAACTCACTTTCCAGCTGAAGAAACTGATACTCAGTGAGATGAACTTTCCATATTATTTTATAAAAACAGTAGCAGAACCAACCTAGTCCAGAACCAACCAAACACGAGATGTGTTTGCTGGACTGTAACGCCTGTGCATGCTTCATAGCCTCCAGTCAAATGATCTAGGGATTGCTGCAAACATTTTATGGAAATGCTAAAGCTATAGAAGTTTTCAGAAGGCAGAGATTACGGGACCCAGAGGGATAAAGAAGGCCCTGGAAGGACAGCTGCAGGAATCCTGGATCTACAGAATGCTGGTCAATCAGAGGTATTGAAGGAGCCTATTCAAATGCTGGGTGAAGACATCATGTGCTAGAGAAAATGTGTCAGCAAGTTGGCACAAAAATGAGGAAATCACAGCACCCCAAATTAAGGAAAACCAGGAACCCTGTGAGGTAAGCCACTTCCATCATCAGGGCCTCTGTTGCAGGCTTGTGCAAAGAGATAACACCAAGGGCTCAGCAAGGGCAGGGAATCTAACAGATCTCCCCAAAAAAGCCAGAACTCTGAAGATGAATGGATGTGAAACAAATCCCACCAGGCCAGAAGGAAACAATCAGGAAAGTTGTCTGACTGAAAAAACATCTCGTGAATTCAAAACCACCACCTAGACTTCATATAGGCTTTTGGTCCAATTCCACATCACAAAACGTGTAAGTTTTAGTCCAATTCTGTGATCCAAGAAATCACAAGTGGAAAATTTAAAGTGTTGACAAATAGACAGAGGTCAAAGCTTTGTAGTTCTCTGGAGTAGGGAACAAAAGGACACACAATCCCTTCTGAAGGATTTCTACTTTAATCGAATCAGATCCACACTTAGAAACAAAACACCATGCATGGGAAGCAGCAACAGCAGTGGATAGCAGGAAAGACCTCAAAGAGCAGATGCTGAGATATAAAGTAACTATGTTCAATATGTTTAAGGAAATAGATTAAAATATGAACAAGAAACAAATAGATTTGAAAAAAGCCAAACTTTCAGGGGCCTCCCTGGTGGCCTAGGGGTTAAGTCTCAGCACTATCACCACTGTGCCCTGAGTTCGATCCCCGGCCAGGGAGGAGACCTAAATAGCACAGCCGACCTCTCCTATCTCGCCTGCTGCTTCCCTCAGCAGTGGATTTCAGTAAGTCCCACTGTTGTGCTCCTCACTCTCTGGTGCATCTTGTCAACTCCATGCCTGTGGCCTGCACCCCAGTTCTTCTATGCAAAAATGAAAAATAACATTAAAGAGTCTAAGTTTCTCACAGTTGAAATAAAAAGTCACTGCAAGGATGACTAGCAGACTAGACCAAGCTGAATATGAATTTAGTCAACTGAAAGTTGATGCAAAGAAAATATCCAGAATGCAATACAAAGAGAATTAAGAGAAAGAAAATATGAAAATAAAGCAAATAAGAGACATGGAGAATATTTCTCCCAAAGGGAAAATACAATGATTCGGTGGTGATGTTTTAAGACACAATTAATAAACTTCCAGAACTGTGGAAACTTCCAGGAGATCCAAAAAGAGCTGAGGATGGCTGACACGCTCACCAGGTCCTCTGTGCGCTTTCTACACTTCTCAGCCTTTCCCGCAGCTGGAGCTGGTATACACGCTTTCTGGTTAACATTATTTCCAAGCCAGAGCAGTAAGCAGTAGTTGTCTTCTTGTAGCGGATGTCACAGTGCACTTTGGAAGGCACTCCTCCCCGCTCAGAACAGTCATTTATCCCTCCACAGTAAGTGCTTTTAGTCAACACTCACTACTTTGTCCACACCCCGCTCCTGCCCAGGGGCCACGCCCATCTGCTGAGGGTGGTGACAAAGCCCTGGCTCCTTGAGACAATTCTGAAGCGTGGACCCCCTTGCAGAGCTCCCTGAGTGATCCACTGACGCTTCTGATGCAACTTCTGCTTCTGCCCAATCCCGCTTTCCTCACTTCCTTGCAGGTGCTGTTCCTGAGAACATGCCCCGGTGAGCTGCCTGCATGCAAGTCTGTTTCTGGGGAATACGACCTAAGATGGTGCTCCTCTTCCCCTTCTGTGGTGACCTGGGAGGCCACACGGCCCAGCTGGCATAGCTACGTGACTGACGGCAGCTCTTCCCTCTACCGGGTCCCTCCCAGCTCCCTCTGGACCACTCTGCTAGTAATGCTAGTGTGAAACTGACTGGGGTGACAGAAAGTCTCTGAGTTCTCTGGAATGATTTTGAAACTCAGCAGAGGCCAGCCCTTCCTGCCTAGAAGAGTTATTTTTGTTAATATTGCTGGAATAACCACTAAACCGATAAACTTAGTGCACATGTCTAGTATAATAAGTATAAAACAAGTGGGGGAGTGTTAAAAAGCAAAAGGAATACAAAAATGTGATGCTCAACCCAAAGAAAGTAGGGAAGGAAGGACAACTAAGCAGAGAAAACAGGACAAATAGAAAGCACATACGATGATGGAAATAGATGTAAATATATCAGTAGTTGTAAATACAAACACACAGAACTGCCCAGTCAAGTGACAAATATTGTCAGGCTAGATCAAGTCCGACTGTGTGCCCTGTACACAAGACACAGTTTAAATAATGTAAGGACAGGGACAGGTTACAAGGAAGGAAAACAATCAAACAAATAAAACCACACAGCCAGAATCACTAAAAGATTATCAGACAGATTCTGAGATATAAAAAAAAGCACTACAAAACAATAAGCCCTTCACTTCACCCGAAAGATACAGCAATTATCAACTTGGATGTACCTAAAAACATAGCTCAAAATAGACAAAGCAGAAACTGACTTGTCTACAGGGAGTAATCCACAAGTCTGCCTCCTTTATGAAAGATTTTACATTATGGATCACTCATACAAAACAAAACAAGTAAAAATATAAAACTCTATGGTCTTATGGACATAAGATCTGACAACAGTCAAGAGCATACATCAGAAGATTTGTGAAAAGTGATGACACGCTAGGTCACAAGGGTAGTCTGAGCAAATTTCAAGATATGGAGTAATACAGAGGGCATCCTCAGATGACAGTCAAGTTAAGGAAATGACATAAATGTTCCACACATTTGTGGATTAAAGACACACTTCTGAGTAACCATAAGTCACATAAGAAATCAAAATAGAAATTAGAAATTAAGTAGAACATGTGGACTGCAGTTAAAGCAATACTTAGGGGAAAAAATGCAGGCATGAAATTGCTAGCATTAGCAGGCATGGTGACTAACTTAAGAAGTTAGAGCAGGAACAGCAAAATAAAACCAAAGTGGAAAGGAAACAATAAAAATAATACGGACATTAGAGAGGTAAAACACATCATAAAGACTATTGAACCCACACCTGCTTCTTTTCAAAGATTGAAAGTGACAAGACTAATTATTCAAAAAGAGAAAAAGCAAAAACCACACGACCATGTCAACAGACACAGAAAAAACATTTTACAGGATCTAATAGCCTTTCTTGATAGGAAACAACTCAACACAATAGAAATAAGACTTTTCAACAAAATAAAGGCCATCTATAAGAAACACAGTTAGTACACATAATGGTCAAAAATGGAAGGCTTCCCCCCAGATCAGGAAAAATCAAGAATGTTGGCCCTCACCATTTCCATTCACTATTACAATGGAGGTTCTAGTTAGGTCAATTGGAAAAGAAAAAGAAATTAGCAGGAAGATTTAAATAGGAAGAAGCAAAACTCTCTATTTGCAGATGACACACTCTTACACCCAGGATCTCCTAGAGGACTCACTGCAATCTATTAGAACTAATACATGAGTTCAGCATGGTTACAGGATAAGAAATCAACATTCACAACTCAGCTTTATTTAATAGCAATGAAGAATCTAAAATAAATTTAGGGAATCATTCCATACACAACAGGATCAAAAAAATAACAAAATACTTAGAAATAAATCTAACAAATAAAAGTAACAAATTATTTTAATGTGCAAGACCTGTACTGAAAACTATAAAACATCAACTGAAAATAAAGGAAGACACAAATAAATGCAAAGTTCATGCGGCAAAAGAATTAATGTTATCAAGCTGGTGATACCAAAATGATCAATATTGAACGCACTCCCTATCAAAATTCTAGCTGCCTTATTTTGCAGAAGCTGATCCTAAAATCTGTATGGAAATGCAAGGGACCTGAACAATCAAAACAAGCCTGATAAAAGAACAAGACTGAAAGACTAACATCTCCCAAAACTTACTACGAAGCTACAGTAATCAGGATAAGTGTGCTATTGACATAAAAATATGCAAACCGAGTAATGGACTAGAAGTTAGAGTCCACAAATAACCCTTCCTATTTACAGTCACTTGACTTTAAATAAAGGTGTCAATACAACTCAATGAAGAAAGAACAGTCTTTCCAAAAATCGGTGCTGGAACAACTTGGTACCCACATTAAGGAAAAACAAAAACAAGGAATAAATCTGGACACACCTATCCCATACCACATGCAGGAATAAACTTTAAAAATGAATCAGAGAGGGCCTCCCTTGTGGCACGGAGGTTGTCTCAGCACTATCAAACTTTTGTCAGCTACTGTGGCTAAGTTCGATCCCCGGCCAGGGAGCTGACCCACATGGCACAGCAGACCTCTCCTGCCTTCCCTGTTGCTCCCCTCAGCAGTGCATTTCAGTGGATCTGCCTGTTCTGCTCCCCACTCTGTCTCTGGTGAGTCCTCTCACCTCCTGCCCCTGCACCTTTGACCTGTACCCCGGTTCTTGTATGACTAAATAAAATATTTTTTAAAAACGAATCAAAAACTAAATATAAGAGATAAGCTTTCTTGGAAGAAAATATAGGAGGAAATCTCCATGACCTTGGATTAGCCAAAGATTTCTTAGATGTGATACCAAAAGCAGAGGAAGAAAAGAAAAATATCAAGTGCCTCCCTGGTGGTGCAACGGGTTGAGCGCCAAACTGTGAAGCATCTGCCGCACTACAGGGAGAGTTCAATCCCCAGCCAGGAAGGGAACCCACATGGTGCAGCAGACCTCGCCTGTCTCGCCCGCTGCTCCCCTCAGCAGTGTTTCAGTACATCTGCCTGTTCTGCTCCCCGCTCTGTCTCTGGTAAATCCTCTCACCTCCCGCGACTTTGGCCTGTGCTCCAGCTCTTGTGTGCATAAATAAACAAATATTTAAAAAATAAATAAATAAAAAAGAAAAATATAAGTGCATATGAAATGAAATAAAGGCATGTTTGCCAGTCTGCAACTTGGAAGTGCAAGGTAGCTAGTGCAAAAGCAACTGGCTCAAAAAGAAAGGGCGTTTGGGTGAGAACGAATATGCTGATCTCTACCTGGTATGGTTAGGGCAAAGAATCAGAATTACCAAATGAGTCAGCAATTCCACTTCTGAGCATACACCCAAAAGAACTGAAAGTAGGGCCTCAAAGAGTTACTCTTACACCCATAATCATAGCAGCATTATCACAATAGCTAAAACACAAAAGCAACCCAGTGCCCATCAAGTGGATGAATGTATAACCGAGATGTAGGCTATACATACAACAGAATATTACCGAGCCTCAAAAAAGAAGTAAACTCTGACATAGGGTACAACATAAATGAACCTTCTCTTTCTCCTCTCTTCTCGTCCCCTCTGCTGGTATCCTCGTGACGCTGTCCTTATACACCCGTGTCTCCGCCCAGGTGCGCCCACTCGCGCATGCCCACACCCTCCTTGAGGTGCTGCCATCAGGAGGCGTGCAGGACCACAGGTTCCACAACAGTGAGGGAGGGCCAAAAAGCCTGAGCACTTTCCATTTGCCTTACACTTACCCACCCTCAAATCTCACCCTACATCTCACCCCTTTCCTGCTCCTTTCCTCCCTCATGAGCGCCATGACCTCTCCTCCTCTGCAGCTGGCTGGCCCTCTGAGCACACACCCTACCTCTCTGGGCAGCAGCAGGGCCGGTGCGCGTTTCAAACCTCCCTGGCCAAGCTCTGGCCCGAGAAGGGCAGCAGCCCCCAAGGCTGTCCTGGTCCCTGGCAGAGCCACGCCTCGCACACATGGACCGTCAAGCAAACGTTCCTGAGTGAGTGAACCCGGGATGCAACCTGTGTTCTGCCAGTCACGACCACAAAGGCTCCTGGGTCGAGTCGGCTAGTAAAACACACCCAGAAGGGACACTTAGGGCCCAGTGAGGACGCACCCGGCCACCTGCTCCACAGTGTGAGCGGTTTTAATGTGCCTGTTACCTGCCACGGCTCACCTCTGCCCCCCAACAGCTCTGCCCTCTTCTGACTTCCCTCAGTGCCAGTTTCTGGGCTCATCCGGCTTTGCAGGCTTTAAAGAAGAGTCTGGCAGCTTGTCTCTTCTTCCATTCATGGCACTGGAGCTGCTTGGGGTTGCTTTTCCTGGGGTAAGTCCCAAGGGCTTGGCGGGCCACTGAGCGGAAAGGAACTCTCCCCTGTCTCCAAGCCCCTCCAGGTGAACCACCCTGCCAAGAACCACCCACTCTTCTTCAGTCAAAGAGGAAGGAAATTTGACACCAGAGCAAGGGTGTCACGAAATTATGCTGTCTTTGAGGGGAAGGAGGACTGCACCAGCTTGCCCTCACCGATGGCAGCGCGGCCTCACCTGAGACTCACGATAAGTGCGGGCTAGCCACAGCCCAGGTGTTCCAGGACAGCTGCTCCTGCATTCCCAGGCCCAGAGGCCACTCAGGGGCAGGGCTAGAGCCCACTCCTCCTGTCTCAGTCCAGCCTGACCCGGGCCTCCTGCTAGTGAAGACAACAATGGCACAACCCGAGCCGACTTTGTCCCTGGCCTGCTTTCGAGCATCACGAGGGGCTTAAAAAACCTACCCAGGGCCCTCTCTGGCAGCACAAGGGGTTAAGTCCCAGCACTCCGAAGCTACCTGCAGCCACTGCAGCCCGAGTTTGATCCCCAGCCTGGGAGGGGACCCACATGGTGCAGCAGACCTCTCCTGTCTTGCCCACTGCTCCCCTCAGCAGGGTATTTCAGTCGATCCACCTGTTCTGCTCCCCACTCTGTCTCTGGTGACTCCTCTCACAAACACGCCCTCCTCCCCCACACCTCTGGCTTGTACCCCAGTTCTTGTATGCATAAATAAATAAATCATTAAAAGAAAAAAAAAAAACCCTTCTATCCAGCCAGGAGCTGCTGACTTCATCTCCAGCCTAAATCTGTAATCTCAATGATAAATTTGCTTTGGAATAAAATATAGACGTGACAAGGAAGGGTTACAACTTAAACAGTTGCAGGACCACCTCCACTCCCAAGCTGGGTACAGGCGGGGATAACAAGGCAGGTGGCTCTGATCCCACAGGCCAGTCTGGCAGGGAGTCCCTGGGATGAGTGGGCCTTCCACGAACAGACTGGTGAGAGACCCCAGTGACCAAGGTCTGGCCACACCTGGAGCTCAGCCCCTGGAGCAAAGAGCACATACCTGTGGCATCTGGTCGATGCTGAACAGCCTGGGGAGCTTCAGGCTCAGCATCTTGGAGCTGGACTGAGAAGGCTGAGAAAGCCGCTCCTGTCACCAAAGTTCTGACATGCCTGGGGTGCCTCTGGCCAGCGGGCCCGGGCTTCTTCCCTGCAAGAGAAGAGCGTCAAGAAATCAGTGAGTCTCCAGCTGGATCACGACTGTCAGCCTAAGTGCAGAACAAACATTCGTGATGGCCAAGTAATCAGGCTTCTTCGAAGCGGTGACACTATCAGGAGACTGCTGAGTCATTTACTCCAAAGGTGCTGGTGGGAGGGAATGCAATCATAACTGGGCACTCAGAGTGCAGAGCTGGAAAGGGCCACAGAATTACCCAAGCCCTCGCGCTTCACGTGAGGGTCAGCGAGGTGGAGTGACCTCCTGGGTGACTCACTTTCCAGTGCGTACAGTCAGCCCCTGGGCCCTGTGAGCCCAAGTCTACCTCACCTGGTGGGCATGAGAGGCTGGGCCCCCAGATCACCCAAAGAGAAGCGACTTTCCCAGAACGCTGGCGGGAATGTGGTTGCCGGGAGCCCACCAACCAGAGCAGGCAATGTGAGGCACTCGGGAGTAAAAACATTGTTTAGCTGCAGGGTTAAGAGTGCTTCACAGCTGTGAGTGACTCTGAATGAAAGCCGAAGCCCTCAAGACCGGACCAAGACAGAGAAAAATACCAGTCTTGTTCAACAAAGAGAAGAGCTAGGAATTTGCATCGTTCACACCTCTACCACCACAAGCCAAAATCCACAGCCTCCATAGAGTCCTTCTCTCCCCCCAGAAGGGTTTTGTCTCTGCCTGTAAACAACATTGCCTGTGCTGGCCTCCACCCCCTCCTTTGGGGAGGACCCCCCCAGGATGGCTGGAAATTCAGGGTGTGGCTGACACAGGCTGGGCCTTCAGCAAATGCTTATTTAATGAAGCAGTGGTGTTGATGCTCAGAACAAAGTGTGCTTTGATTTCTGTGGTCTGTTTATATTTTTGCTTCTTATTATAGTTATTCATGTTCTATGTGTTATCTGGAGCTATGTGGCAAAATACAATGTACTTATGTTTCATTGTCACAAGTGAGCTTGAAAACAATGCAGTAGGCATTATTCACAGGCATTAAAATGTGCTCATGACCTAAGCATCATCCATCAAGAGATGAATGAAAAAACAAAATATTGTCTACACATAATTCAGTATTATTTAGTCTTAAAAAGGAAGTTCTGATAGAGGCTACAATTTAGATGAACCTTGGGAGCATTATGCTGAGTGAAATGAAATAGTCACAAAAAAGACAAATATTATATGAGTCCATTTATTCAAGATACCTAGAAAAGGCAGATTCACAGAGACAGAAAGGGAGAGTCCAGGCTGGGGGGAGCAGGTACTGGGAGATATTATTGTTTGGGGTACAGAGCTTCTATTTGGGATGATGAAAAAAAGTTCTACAAGTGTGAAGGAGTGCTAGGATACAACACTGAATGTACTTAATGCCCCTGAATTTTACCCTTAAAAATGGTAAGTTTTATGTTGTCCATATTTTACTGTGATAAAAAAGTTATGTAATATTTCCAAATTATAGAAAAATAGAGAAAATAATCTGTAAAGCACATGCATACTTACCCAGGTTAAAAAAACAAGTCACGACTTTGCAAACAAATGCTGCTAATGTGCGTGGGCCATGGCATGCTTAGTTTCTCTAGTTCTCCCAGGCCTGAAGCCTCAAGCCTCTTACAGGTCACAAGCACCATAAACTCACTTTGAGGCAGGACAGGAGGAGAAGGGCCAGTCCCAGGAGGAACTCAAGCAAGCGCAGCCTCAGACAAGAACAGAAGCTGGCCCGCCACGAGCCTGCCGACAGTGCCTGGCTTTCCCTGCGGCTGATTGAATGAGCAAGAAAAAGCAATGGCCCCCGTCCTCACAGCACACCTCCCGTGAAGGCGGGCCAGACCAAACGTACAAAAGTGTGAAGTCACACCAGGAGTGCACGAGTCACCCATCTCTGCGTTCAGCCACTGCGAGTTGGAGAAAGGGCTAACTGTAGAGCTGATTAATCTCTGTGGGCTGCAGCCCCTTGGAGGAAAAGGCAAGACTGTAATAGAAAACCTGTACAGAATAGAGGAAAGCAGACATCCTCCACACCATTCTGTTCCTGCACGGCAAGGCAAGCAGCCGAACAGGACCGGCTTGTCCCCAAGAACTGTACAGAGATGAGACAGAGATGCAGGCAGCCAGCACAGGTCACGTCACCTGGGAGGCGCCTCACGCGCCTGCAGCAAGCCTGCCTCCGCTTCGTGCCCCTCTCCGGAACCCCAGGACAGAGCACAGCCGCTCCCGGCCCACGGTGCTGACTTCAGGCCTCCACGTTGGAAGGCCAGTTTGACAGTTCCTGTGCAGCCCAGGGCAAGGAACTTAAAACCCTGAGAGTTGGTTTCCTCGCTGTGCAGTGGGAATAACTGCCGCGCTGAACACACAGGGCTGACACGATTCAAAGAGAACCCGTGGGAAGGGTCTGCCATGGAGGACTGGTCTGACAAACACTTGCCGTTTTCATTAAATTGCAGATAGGAAAATTATTTTTTTATTTACAGACAGGAAAGCCAAGGTGTTGAAGTTCGGGGGCTGACCCAAGGCCACCCAGTTAGTAAGTGGAATAACTACAGCGTGATTACTGGTTTGCCTGAAGGCCTGTGGAGGGAGGTGGGTGGCAGGTGGGTTCTGACGCTTACTAGGTTGCAAACAGAGACTGGAGAGTTTGACCCTGCATTCTGCGCTGTCCAACCTTATACCCAGAGACTGCTCTGTGGGGGAGGGGGGGTGTGGAGGCTGTACTAGTGAATAGGGAAAAGAGAGCAGTCACTTCTACTCCTATTTCAAACAAGAGGTTCACATCTCTCTGAACTATAATGAAAACATAACGCCCTCTCTTTGAGAATGAAAATGTAAGAGAATTTTTAACCAGAGAACAGTCCTTGGTTAAAGGGAACTAAGTCCCAGCACAATGCACTAGGACTTAACTTCTCTTGGCTACTGAGAGAAGATGGTAAATACAGAGTGTTTGCAAAGAGGTTTACAAGCGAGATGCTGAACAGCGGTCCTCTCTGCCAAAGAATCAAGTACAAACAAACTCTCGGGTAAGGTCAAACTTGACCCTGCTGTTTCAAAAGTGGGCAGTGTCTTATGTCATGTTTTCCTGCCATTTGTAGGAAGGAGGACTCTGCATTAACACACTGTTGACATGGGCAGGTGAGGGACACCTGCAGGGGGACCGGCCTCGCCCTTCAACCCACGCTCCTCCGCCCAGCCCGAGGCTGGGGAGCACCGGAGTGCTCTGAACAGACTGGTTTCTATAAGGTCCCAGCTTCCTGGGCGGGGCAGGAGGATCTGGCTAGAGAGCAGTAGCTGGCAAAGCTCAGGCCAAGGGCACAGAGAGCACAGGATCTGACACCTGTGACCCTTCTGCTCCTCCCGCCTTGCCTCCCGGCGAGGGCGCCTGTGTTACTTGAGAACAGCACGCGGTCTGTGGAGGTGCCTGGTGGAGTCCCCGTTCTGTCAGTGTGCTGGGAGTCTCTCCCAGAGGATCCCCTGGGTCCCACCATGGGTGACTGAACTTGAACCTAGGGGAGGGGCAGGTGAAGGCTGTGGACAGTGTCTAGAACAGCCCAGGCACCCCGAGAGTCCTGTTTTACGTCAAAATACATGTGGAAATGACTGTCACCTGTGCATCAAGTGACACTATCAAGAGAGCAAAAAGACAGCACACAGCATGCCAGGCATCTTTCTGGTGAGGTTATTATCCAGAATATATAAAGAACTGCCAGGCTCCACGACCAAGAAACAAACAACCCAACTTGGAAATGAGTAAAGACTTGAATAGATATTTCTCCAAAGAGAATATACAGGTGGTGAATAGGCACATAAGTAGATGTTAAGCATCATCAGCCACTAGGAAAATCAGATCAAAACCAGCATGAGGCGCCACGTCACACCCAATGGCATGGCTACTATGAACAAAGAAGAAACAACAGAAGAGTGTTGGTGACAACGTGGGGACATTGGAACCTTAGTGCACTGCTGGGGGGGTGGGGCTCAAAAGGGCGCAATTGCTGTAGAAAACAGCATGGTGGTTCCTCAAAAAGTTAAACATAGAATCACCCACTTCAGGATATAGAGCTCCCCAAATTACAGACTCGTGCTCACAGCAGCGTCATTCACAGTAGCCAAAGGAGGAAAAACCCCAAGTGTCCACCAGCAAATGAATGAACAACAAAATATGGTACATCCACACAATGGACTATTACTCTTTCTTAAAAAGGGATGAAGTTCTGACATATGCTACAACACAGATTGAAGTTGGAAACATTATACTAAGTGAAATAAGTTGACACAAAAGACAAATGTTAGATGATCCCTTGTAGGGGGTATCTAGAATAGGCAAATTCATAGAGACACAATATGGAAGTACAGGAGTGGGGCAGACGTTATCATTTAATGGGTAGGCAGTTTCTGTTTAGGATGATGAGAAAGTTCTAGAAATGAATATTGGTGATGGGGCACAACAATGTAAATATATTTAATGCTACTGAATTATACACTTAGATATAATTAGATATGTTAGTCCATTCAAACTGCTGGAACAGAATACCTTAGCCCTAACACACATCTATTTCTCACAGTTCTGGAGGCTGGAAGTTCAATCAGGGTAGCAGAATGATTGGATTCTGGATTGCATATGGCTGACTTCTTGCAGCAGCCTCCTGTGGTGGCTGGGGTAAGGGAGCTCTCTGGAACCTCTCTCATAATCCCTGTCTAATCACTCCCAGAGACCTCAGTCCTAATACATGGGGCATTGGGATTTCAACATATGAACTGGGATGGGGGCAGGATGCAAACATTCAGACCAGTATACACACACACTGTATACCACATAGAACCTGTTGCCACAAAGCCCTACCTTTGACTAGCACAGCTAGCTCAGCCACCACCCTTCCTCCTGTTCTATAGATGAGAACCCTAGTGAGGAAATCACTTGTCCTCAGTCACTCAAAAGGGACCCTACAGGGCCAACATTAAATGAGGTCTTTGACCGTGAGAACACAGGTGTGCCACAGGGCCTGAAAGGACCGCTGTCTCTCCTCCTCCAGTGCCAGCTCCTAAATCCAGCAGAGGGAGAGAAGAACTGTGGAGGGCCAGCGGGGGGTGGCCAAGGCCACGCCTCAGTCAGCACCTGAACCCCAGCAGGCAGGGTCAGATGCCCATCTCCACAAAATTACAAGCACCTTCCAAGTAGTCACTACTAGGTAAAACACCTTGACAGCCAAGGCAGTGTTCTCCAAGCTGCAGGTAACACCTCTCCATAGGTCACGAGATCGATTTTATGTATCATGACTAACATTGAAAAATAGAATAGTACAGAAAGTAATAGAACAAAATATCACTGTGTTGCAGGAGTCCAGCAAGTATAGCTTTGTGATACCTGTTTGTTAAATTATATATATTTGCTTTGTACATTGTAACAAGTACCCTGGATCACCTGTGTTTGGAGAACATTCAAAAAGCGCAATTCCAGCCCCTCAGAAGTCTTCTGATGAAGTGGACTGGAGATAAGGGACCTGGGCCTCAGGGTCACCAGGGTCAGGGCTCCCCTGTGCCACCTCCAACATCTGTCCTTGCCTAGACTAATTCTTTCTGATTCTCATTTTCATCACCTGTGCAATAAGGATATTAATAATGACCAGGCCAGGATTGTGGGAAGCTAAGATGAGATAATGAATGTGAACATACTTATTAATTACAAAAGGCTATGTAAATACCAGTAGTATCATTCCAAATGGTAATAATGCTGCTATCATTACCATAAATAACAACGCCTTCAGGGGAGGGAAACTTCAGCTGCAACAATACCTAGAATGGGGGCAGGGGAGCATTTAACCTGGAATCCATGGGAAATTTAAGTGGAAGGATATAAAGTAAGACCTGGAAACAACCTAAATGCCCCAAAACAGATGAGTGGATCGGGAAGCTGTGGTACATATACACGATGGAATACTATTCAGCAATCAAAAAGAAAAACTAGATGCATTCATAGGAACATGGATGGAACTGGAAGGGATTATGCTTGGTGAAATAAGTCAGAAGGAAAAAGAAAAATACCAGATGGTTCCTCCCCTAGGAGGAACATAACGGAACAAAATAAGGATCAAGGAAAGGAATAAGAATAATAACAATAAAGACACAAAAACCAAAAATGAAAAGACAAGGACAAATTGGGGATACTTGGTGGGGAGGGGGAGGGGAAGGTTGAGGGCAGATGGGAGCACAGGGGACTGAGGTGATGATGCACTGGTGATATGGTGATGGGGAATACATGGGGATTACAATTGATGTCAAATATATATAAATAAAGGGGGAAAAGACCAAAAAATTTTTAAAAAATAAAGTTATATATAAAATTATGTGTTGGGGGCACTGGGAACAGGAGCCCCAACTTTCAGTGAGCCAGAAAGGTTCATAACATCAGCTCAGGGGCCTCCCTGCTGGTGCAGGGGGTTAAATCACAGCACTGTGGAGCTTCTGCAGCCATTGCAGCACGAGTTCGATCCCTGCTGCCGGCCAGGGAGGTGACCCACATGGCACAGCAGACCTCTCCTGGCTTGCCCGCTGCTCCCCTCAGCAGTGTATTTCAGTCAATCTTCCTGTTCTGTTCCCTACTCTGTCTCTGGTGAATCCTCTCACCTCCCACACCTCTGGCCTGTACCTGTACTCCAGTTCTTGTATGCATAAATAAATAAATCTTAAAAAAAAAAAAAAAAGAACCATCAGCCCCAGGCAGTGCCTGATGAGCAGGGGTAAAACCACAGCCCAGGTAAGCAGAAGCTAAAAAAAAAAAAAAAATCCCCCCTCCAGGCCAGGAATGACTGTGTCAGTTCTGAGAGGTGAGAAACAGTGGAAACTTCTGGGTCACATCCAATAGTCAGTAAATGAGGGGCGTGTTCCTTTGCAGAAACCTGTTCTTGCTCCCGCCTCCCAGGCCCCACCTTGGAAACTGGCCCCACTGGCCGGGAGAGACATTCCCTCCCTTGGCAGGATGGGAGCGCCAGAGGAAAGCCGGCTCTGCAGGCTGCATGGGCCATGCCCTTTGCCACAGGAATGGCCACACCCGCAGGCAGGGACCAGCCCAGCGCCAGCCAGAGGGGCCGCGGTGAGGTCTCACGACACCTACCTCTCCCTGGACTGGACCGGGGAGAGAGGCCCCGGACCCCTGCAGGGGTTACCAAGCCAGGTGCTGTGAGCATAGATCAGGGTGCAGGACACCCCAGCCCACTCACAGAACTTATGGGCATTGTGTACTCTGGCCAGGTCTCAGGCCCGCCCTTAAGTCCCAGACATGCTCTTCTGTCCTTTCTGGATGCCTTCCAGGCCTAGCAGCCCTCCTCTGCGAGGGACCCCTCTGCAGTTACACCACTCCTCTCTCCTTTCCTGAGCACCCCAAATATGGTGAGAGTCAGCGGCAATCGCTGACTTTGGGTGAGGCGGCACGGGCAGGAGCCCTTGGGCATGCGGCCTGACCTCAGCTCGGTGGTGTCCGTCTCTGCCCCACGCACTGCAGAAGACGTCATTACAAGAGGCACTTTGCTTCGTGCCTGGCTGGCAGCGAGCAGTTATTATTATTCATAATGTAGTAATTATTATTACTTGGAAATGGTAGTTATTACTATTTTTTAAAGGTTTATTTATTTATGCCTACAAGAAATGGGGCACAGGCCATAGAGGTGTCGGGTGGTGAGAGGAGTCACCAGAGACAGTGGGGAGCAGAACAGGCAGATCGACTGAAACACACTGCTGAGGGGAGCAGCAGGCGAGGCAGGAGAGGTCTGCTGCGCCATGTGGGTCCCCGCCCTGGCCGGGGATCAGACTCGCCCACTGCTGTGCTGTGGATGCTTCACAGAGCAGTGCTCAACCCGCTGTGCCACCAGGGAGGCCCTGGTAGTTAATATTTTTAGCTTGGTTATAGATGGTTCTCAGATTCTTCTAGGTGAGGCTGTTTTGGCGGTCACAATTTAGATTTCTTAAAAATGGCCTGGATATGCTTTTCTTTAAGAGACTCTGAAAGAACTTGTCGACTGTTCAACTCAACGACCACCCATTTGTTCATTTGTACATCCATCCGTGCGCGGAGTGAGTTATTCCACTGAGGTGGGGGACACAGGGACTTAGTCCCAAGTCTCAGGAGAGCCCCCCACCCCACACACAGAACAGGGTCACAGCAGACCGGTCAGTCAGTGGGTTGGATGCTATGTGGCTGATGAAACACGGGGCTGGGGTGCCGTCATGTCTCAGGGGAAGCAGGGGAGGTTAGGGTCAGCCTCCCGCTTGGAGCGTGGGGGTCAGAACGCATCTGTCAGGGGGAGCGGGCGTGGCCGGCCCATGACCGGAACAGCAGATGGCCCCTCGGGAAGGCGTGTGTGTCCCTGAGGATGGGCTGAGGGGCAGAGTTATGGGAGTGTTGCAAGTGCTGGGAGGAGGGAGCCCAGAGAGGCAGTGTCCAGCTGATTTTCTTTCTTTAATGTTACCCCATGCTGGCCTGCTCGCCCGCTTTCCTGCAGGAGCTGCTTCTGGCCAGGCAGGGAAGGGAAAGTGGGGCCCCTGGATATGCTGGGGGGAGGCCTTTTCCCTTGACTGTGGAGGCTGCTTCTCATGCCCACCTGCGAGGGGAACAAGCACCTTTCCTCCTGCCCTCTACCCCCAAGGAGCAACTCTCCCCTTGAGCCAGTTCACTTGCTAGGGCACCGCCTCTCCCCTTCCTGCAGGCACCAGAACTGGAGATCTGCCCAGCTCTCTATCCCTCACCACCTACTCTGTCCTCCTGGTCAACTGCACCCTCTTTTCTCTGGAAGCCCCAGCACACGAGCAGCTTACTTTGTACAAAGAGCGTCCCTGGAACACTCCAACACTGTCCCAGGACCTGGGGAGATGGAGACTCAGACTTCTGGACTTTTTAGTTTTCTCTGCATGTCTCTAGAAACTCACAGCCCAAGAGAGATAGCAGACTGGACACTGTCCACATTGGGCTCCAGGGGGCTCCCAGGAGCAAGGGCAGAGAGATGAGGAGAGCTGACGTGGTGTGGGGTGGAGACAATCAAAGGCAGGCAGCGGAATGCAAGAGGAAAGAAAGCAGAGGCTTGGTTTTTAAAATGTTTCCAAAATAACAGCGGGATACTGTGATGACAGACACATGATGTTAGGCATTTGCCTAAGTCCACTGAGTGTACAAAGAATGAACCCTACGGTAATGTGGACACGGTGAACTCTAACGGATCAGCGTCAGTTCGTGAGTCGTACAGGACACTGCACTAATGCGAGGTGACCACAAGGGAAACTGGCTGGGCGGGAAGATGGCACTGGGAACGCTGCACCGGCTGCACAATTATTCTGAAAACCTAAAATTGCTCTAAAAAACTACTAAGAAAAAAACCCCAGAAAACATTGAAAAAGTTACATAAAAATCTGAATTTGAATTTCTCTTCACAGACCTGGAGATCTACAGCCCTGGGTGGAATTCAGATGTGAGATGACCATGTGCTCTTTCCCACGGGGTCAGGGGGTAAGGGCTTGGCAGGTTGGAGCTCTGCTTACTACGCACCGCCCCCACCCCACCCCACCCACACTCCTGCTGGGCCCAGCGGCATAGCAGTCAAAGCCAGGGATCTGGTCACAGGGAAAGAGTGGGGGTCTCAGGAGCACCTGGGGGGTCTCCCAGGTGCTGGACAGGAAAGTTACAGGCTATGGACAGGGCACCCTTCAGACAAAGTGAGTTTGATTTGTACACCTCTGCAGTTAAAAAACATATGACAATGTCTCAGGGGAGAAGTTGAGGCTATAGCTTAATTTAGGGGGCGGAGAGAGAGAGAGGTGATTTCAAAGCCCAGGGAACACGAGGGGCCCCTCAAGGAAGAGGAGCACAGAGGACAGATGCAAGAGGTGAGAAAAACATTCATGGGAATGGCAAAGAGGGGGCAGGAGTGAGGACAGAGATAGAAACCAGCACCTTGGTTTCCCTGGCAAAGCAGACACAGGAATTGGGGCAAGAAGAAGAGGTGAACCAGTTTTAAGGAGTTTGAGGTTGGAGGGGCAGGAGTGTGGGGCAATGTTGGGGAACCAGTCAGGTAAGAAACAGGTATGCAGGGCGCTCACCAACCTGCTTGGGTTATACTGTCTCTGCGCCCCTCGCTGCCCTGGGGCTGGGAGCAGAAACGGAGAGGGACAGGAGTCTGTTGGATGGATCCTCATTCCCTCCGCCCACATTTACTGGACTGCTGCTGTGTGTCCAAAGCCACGGGAAGACACAGGGATGGAGAAACAGGTAAGACACTTCGCCCCTTAGGAGCGCACGCGGAGCACTAACAGTTGGCACAAAGCACATCTAAGGGTGACATGGACATAGAACCAGCAGTACCCCAATGAGGGACGACATCATACTAGGGAGGCAGGGAGGGGGGAAGTGCTCATGCTTGGGGACCCCTGGCTCAGTGAGGAGATGGAGGTAAGGAGGGGGCCAAGTGGAGCCCAGAGAAAGTGTGCACCCCATCTGAATGTCCGGGAGCACTGGGGCTCAGGACCAAGGTCTCGGGATGGGAGTGTGACAGAGACTGGCTGGACTGGGGAAGGCGCACTCTGAGAGAGGAGGCACCTCAAATTCAAATCCTGGCTCCATCGTTTGCCGTCTGCCCTGGGGCAGGTGACTTTCTCTCTTCAACTAGAATTTTCCTACCAGTTGAAAGAAAATGATAAAGCATCAGTGGCTCTCAGAGGATGCAAAGCCCCGGTATCTACCAGATAACAAGCACTCACAGGTAGCTCGATCACCACTGTGCCCTAAACCACCTCAATATGACCTTAATGCTCCCTCCTGCCCGGGTTTATAATTTTGCTGGAAAACGGACCTTCCCCTCTGGTGCCGACCCACCTTCCTGGCAGGAGCTGTGGCTCAAGGGGCGCTGCACTGGTAGAGGTTGCCATGGTGACCTGCTTGGCTTTAGGAAAGTCCGGAAGAGAACTGAACCTTTTCTTTGTTCCCGCCATCACAGTTATTCTAGATATTTACCTTTTTCAATAGGGGTTGAAAATGGCTGAATGATACTTCTTAGCACATTGTAGAGAAAAACTGGAAACAATCCAAATTTCTGGCACCAGCGAGTTGGCTGGGTAAGTTATGGTACATCCAAGCAAAACTGTACTGTGCAACTATTAAAAATGTTACAGATCTGTGGTTACTGACAGGAAACAGTGTCATGACATGTTGTTAAATGAAAGCAGCCGGTTATGGAACAGCATAAATCTTGTAACACCGTCTCTATAAAACTGTGTTACATTTAACGGCTTGTACTTATGGACAGAAAAGTGTCTGGGGGTTCTCCCCATGTACACAGTAGTTCTCTAGATGATAGTGGTGGTGCTGGGGATTTGCTTTACTGTTTGTTTGGGTTTCTTCCTACTTTTCTAGAACACTAGGTTTTACCCACAATAAGCACGGACACTTTTTTTCCCCCAAGAAGGCAACAATGCTATTAAAAGAAAATAAATGAAGGAGTCTCTCATCTCAGTCTTGGGGAAATTAGCTACAGAGCCAACCTGGAGATCACAAACCTCAACGTTACCTCACACTGAACCCAGAGACTTGTATCTGAGTCTTTTTCCCTTGTGCCCTCATCCGACCTGCTGGCAATACCAGCCTCATGGTCCCCCGGCCTCGACCCAGGTCCTGAAGCCTAGTGGCTCATGCATTTGGAAAAGCCAACACACTTCCCCAAAGGAGCTTCCTCAGTCCCTCTCATGCCTGTGGGTGAAGGTGGATGTGGCAGGAGTACCCTGCACTGGGGGTACGAGCATGTTACCAGGCCACAAGCACCTACTGAGAACATTCTGTGCTCCAGGCACTGTGCTGCCCCTGGGGCAATGTGCAGACCGCTACAGACTCGCCTGCCGCCCAGGACTCCTGGGTGGTGGACACAGAGCTCCAGACCCGCAAATCCAAACAACGGCTCCTTATTCCCGCAAGGGCCTGCTGTCCTGACTCATGGTCCACACATTATGCTCCTACAACAAAAGCATGGGGACTCCCAAAAGACCCTACTCCTCGGTGTACCCTCATACCTTCCACAGCCCCCAGCCCTGTCCCAGCATCACCTCCCTCCAGACATGCCACCCCCTCCCCCATCCCAGCACCTGTATCTGTCCTTGAACACACACCTGCATGCTTTTGCACTGGCTGTTTCCTCAGGCTAAGACACCTCTTCTTCCACTTGGCTTGACGAAATCCTACCCATCCTTTATGGCTAAACTCAGTATCAATGACAAAGGTCAATATCATCCCACCTGCATACTTCACAGGGAAAGGCCAGAGCCTGGCTTCCCTCTGGTCAAGACTGGTTAGGTCTGTCTTGTTTACTGCTGCATCCAAGGTGCCCACGCGGGACTGGGCACAGTGTTACTGTCAACTGAATGCATATTTGTTGAGCATCTTTTGCTCAAGTCTTAAAGAGGCAGAGTTAGTTCAGTTGTCTAGAAACTTCCAGCCAGTGGTTCCCATGTTCTATGCATGGATCCTACACTTCAGTGCTCAAATAGTCTATTGGTCCAAAATTCTATTTATTTTTTAAAGGATTTATTTATTTATTCATACAAGTACTGGGGTGTAGACCAGAGGTGTGGGGCTGAGAGGATTCACCGGAGACAGAGTGGGGAGCAGAACAGGTGGATCTACTGAAATACACTGCTGAGGGGAGCAGTGGGTAAAATAGGAGAGGTCTGCTGCATATGGGTCAGCTCCCTGACCAGGGATGGAACTCGTGTTGCAGTAGCTGGTGATAGCTTGATCGGGCTGAGACTTAATCCTGTACCACCAGAGAGGCCCATTAGCCCAGAATTTTATTTCAGAAGCTTTAAGATCTGAAATCTCAAACCATTTGTAAAAAAGCATTCAAGGCTATTGGGGAAATCTGAAGACTGGCTATTGACAAGATGATGAGACATGTCCGCTCTCAGGCACTATAGTGGTGTCTATGGTTCTGTCTTGTCAAGGGCACTCTGTCTTTAGAGAGGGGCACTGAAGGGCTTCGAATGAAGTGGGACGATGTCTCGATGTCTCTGCTCAGCTGCAGCAGAATGCAGCTGAGAGCAAGTTGCTTTAGGGAAGAGATGAAAGTAGATGGGTGATGGGCTATGAGTTGAGAACTATGGGAGTCCATTATGCTAATCTCTCAACTTTTATGTTTTTAAAAGGAGACCATAACAATGTCAAAAAATAGCCCTGCCACTTAAAATATGACTTGAATTCTGCTGCTCAGACATTGCATGACAGTAGAAAAGGCAAAACTCTGTTGCAAGAATAGTTTTTACTCTGTTCGCAGACCTTCCTAACATGTGGAACGTCAACATGACAGTTTTAAACTGATACAGGAAACACCGCATCAGAATCTCCATCTGAACAAGATAAAGTTACAGAACTTACAGAGGACCGGAAATGCTTTAGAAACAAATGCTACGGTTCCATACAAATAAAAGACTGCAGTTGCTGAGTGGGAAAGCCAAAGACTCTGTTAGTGGAAAATAGTTGAAGGTATCTGTAAATATATCTTTCATCGTCCTCCAACTTGGATTGAGTCAGGAAGAGATTTTTCTAGAAAATTTTACAGAACAATTATACTTGTGAACTAATAATCCTATGAAGTACTTTGATTTTAAGATTCTGCTTTTAAAAAGATCAAGTAATATTTCATCTTGAATTTTTCATTAGATTTCATGTTTTTGAAGTGTATCAATCAAATAAACTTTTAAAAAATATTAATGCTTTGAATACTTAATTTTCACCAGCTAATCTATACCAGAAATACCTGTTTTTATAAACTTATATCCTTAATATTCTATAATTGTAAAATGTAAATTACTAACATGTATAATATATACAATACAAAAGTATGTGTGTAAAATGCATAAAATACAAATACGAAAAAGTGTAAAATAAATAAAATGAAATGTATAAATGTTAGTTTTTATTTTAAATCATTAAATATATGGTTTACTGATATAAAATTTTAAACTCCTTATAAAATCAAATATGTACTTCAGTATTATGTGATACACATGCGTGGCGTACACAGGTACAAGTGTTCTCATAGAACTATTTCCACGCGTTGTCAGGGCTGGTGGGGGTGCCGTCATCTAGCCCAGAGGTCCTCACTTCTGAGTGAAGATTAGAACCACCCAATACTGATGCCCTGGCCCACTGCTCAGTGAAGTTAGGGTCTCTGAAGGCCAAGGAGGGAAGGTGGAGCCAAGTGATGGTACAGCACAGTCAGGGGAAAGACATTGAGATTCTAGTCCAAGGTAAAAGCACAGCCCCAGAGCAGGTAGCCGGTGAGGCCTGCTGAATGAGGACCAGGGCAACAAATCCAGTTGGGGCTCACTGGTCTCTGGCTACGCTGCTCCTCAGCTTCCAGGCGGGGGCAGTAGGCCAGTCCCTCTGGACCCCCAGTATTGGAAAAGGGTGACATTCCTGCCAGGTTGGCATAAGGTAAATGCAGACCCTTATTATTGGGGTTCCTCTCACCCCAACAAGGAAATGTGAGGCTCCTGGAGAAGACACGATCTGTGTCCATCAACGTGCCAAGCTTTAACCTGATCAGAAGTGTACGTCTGAGATTAGACTGTCAGTTCATGAGAGAGCACCCAGACCACAGGAAGAGGCAGGGAGGGAGACCCATTGAAGACGGGGTGAAGGTGAGCACATGCTCACATCCTGGGGGAGCAGCTCAGGCAACCTGCAGGAGCTCTGCTACCCAGGGACAGAGTCAGACCCCCAGGTGGGAGCTTCTACCACAGAGGCTCTGTCCCCTGAAGAGGGCAGGCTGCTCCATGGGCACAGAATCTGGGGAGCTGACCCTGGAGAGAGGGGCGAAGCTAGGGGTAGAGACGTGGTCTGGAAAACCTCTCTGGCACCACGTCCCAAACCCAAACACACATCCTAATAACGGGAGGGGGACCTTTGCTGGAGCCAACCAGCTGTGCCCACCTGCTGGCTGACTCACTGGCCGCAGGGGGCAGTCTGGGGGGCTGTCAGGCTCTCACGCTGACTCCCAGGCAGGATGCAGTTGGGCAACCACGGCCCTGAGCTGAGATGGTTCAGATTCAGTGCTCCAGAATCCACTGGGCAGATGAGCTACTGGGAGCCCCAAAGGAGAAGCAGAAGGAGTGAGGGGCCAGCCACAGCAGAGGAAAAGGAAAGCCAGCAGGAGGGGAGCATGCTCATCGCCAATGAGAGGGATGTAGGAAATCATGGCTGCCCCCACAGAAACCCCCTCTTCCTGAGGCGGCACGGGCTTAGTAATAAAACTGAGGCATGACTACCAGGCAGGGAGATGGGCTTCATTGAGGGGCTTCCTAGCCCACCCCTTGGGTGCCTCAAACCCACAGCCACAGCGAGTCACTATCTGACCCAAATGACGCTGCTGTACTTGGTAAACACTGCTCCCTCTGCTTAACCTCACTCCTTGTCTGACTGGAAAATTCCACCTCACCCTTCAGGGTCTACCCAAGTCCTATAACTTCAGACTCCAGTGCCCTCACCTGCTCCATTCCTAGGTCAGCAGCCCTTCCCCCCAGCCCCAGGCCCCCAGATTCTGGAAGCATTCCCACCTCCTGGACAGCATGCTCCCTGCTTACTCACTGCCAAGTCCCCAGAACCAAGCACAGCACCCCCACACTGGGGAGGACTCAGAAAATAGCTGCCCACAGGCTCAAGTTGTTCAGAGAAGGGACCCAGCCAAGGGAAGCCTGCTGGACTGAATCCAGAGACAAGAGATGGGAGCACTGTTTGGGGGTGGTGGGGAGGGGCAGGGTGAGACACAATGTCCTGGTGTGTGCCTCTTTTGGTCCAGAGTGACCTCCAGCCTCCTTCCTCCAAAGATTTGCATTCATGAAACGCTTTCCTTGGCAATCATTAACCCTGAGCTTAGCCAACTGGGCTGGGGGGACTGTTAGCTGAGCAGACTGGCAGGTGAGCCATTTCACCTAATTATTACCCAAAGAACACACCCTGGTAGGTGACGGGAACAGGAGAGGGCAGCGCGGAGCCAGGGAGGTGTACGCTGGTCCAGGAAGGTCCCAAGGACCAGCAGGAGCTCAGACCCTCATCAGAGACTAGCAGTCATGGGGGTCAGTTTTCTAGTCATGGGGCCCCAAGGGGTTAGGATGTGAATCTTGCAAGGAGCCCACAGCCAGAGGAGCTCAGACAGCAAGAGTCTCCTGAGCAGACAGTAATGGCCTGGATGACTGACGTGCTCTGAAGTCTCTCCAGGCACCTTCCCTCCACTTCCCCTCCTTGCACCCCCTTCATCACCCATAGATAGGATGCTGGTGTCAGGCACTTGCTTCATGGGTATTTTACACTCCCCTGAATGTGCCTCTGGGTGGGCTCTTCCCGGACACTCTCAGCCACCCCCACGCCCTGCCATCTTTGGTCTGCTGGAGAAATAACAGGAGCCCATGTGCCAGTGCTTAGTGCAGAGTGGGTGTCCCCTGGACACCTGCCTCTAGGATGCCACTGTGACTAAGGACCTCCCTTCTCCGGTCTCTGCAAAGCTGCTCCTTCCTTCTCACTGAGATTTTTCCTGCTGACCCAAAGTCATCAGCAACACATTCCACAATGCAGTGGTGGGTTAACAGCCGAGTGGCTGAAACGTGACACAAGGTCATTTATTCAAGCATTAAGCATGGGCTTTTTTTTTAAAGGCTAAGGCAAAATGTATTATTTAAAGACCCATGAAGAATGGGAATAATGGATTCTTGCCGACCTGCCCCCAGGAACCCAGCACCAGAACCCAGGAAGGTGTGAACAGTCAGCCTCCGCTTTCCCTGAGCCTCCACTGCCCAGGGCAGACGCTGAGGTTCCAGCTGACCTTCCGTCCCTGTGCTGAGGTCTACACAAATGCAACAGGGTCTCCCAGAAGCAGCAGCGGGGAGTTGGTGGAGGAGGAAGATTCAGGCTGTGGCTGTCCCTGTGCCCTGGTCATCCCTTCCTGCCCCAAAGTCCCAGCAGCGGTTGGTTATGCAAATCATTGTTTGCCCAGGGAGCGAACGCTGGCCTTCTCAAAAAAAGTGAAAAGGAAGAAAATGGGCTTGAAATACCTCTCTGAAACATGTGTCCCTCCCAGTGTCCCCAGAGCCATGAAACAGGAAGGCCCTGGATTCAGGTCCTCATGCTGCATGGCAGGGGTGTTCTCTGGGCTGGCAGAGGTGGAAAGAGGCCACCTCTGCAATGTGGGCCAAGGGCCACCCCCCACAGCACAGGGCTGGACATTTCACCACTAGAAATTAATTTCTTTGAACCTTAAAGGAAGGGCATGATGGACATTCTGGGGAGAAGAGGTGTCTGGGATCAGCTGAAATTATTAGAGGGAAACTGCTCCCCTCTAACATTCCATACAGAAGGCCAGATCATCCTCCCTGAGCAAAGGTAATTCATTTCCACTGCTGACACACAGCAGCTGATATTCTGGGGGCTGGAGCAGGGCAGAGGGGTGGAGCAGTGGGACAGAGAACCCGGGTGAGTCAGGGCCCAGCATAACCAGTTTGTGGGGAGACAGCACTGGGCAAGGAGTCTGAAGACAGGTCAAGTCTGTGAGACTCTCACAAGCTGCGTAGCCTTCCTGTACCTCAGTTTCCTCATCCGTGCATGAGAATAGAGACTGCAATACCTGTCCCGCACCACCAGGGAGCGCTCGGTGAGGATCCCGAAGGCAGGACTGGGCACCACCGGGTTCCTGAAATCCTCTGGTTCCCCTGGAGAAGGAATTATCCAGTGGACCCACACCCCAGAGGTTTGGTTCAGACTCTATCCTCACCCCAGTAGGAGGCCTCAAAAATTGGAGCCAAAACAAAGTCTCTTTACTAGCACAGGCCCACCTTATTAGGAGGGGACCTTTCCCTTTGAAAGTCAAATCTGAGGTCTTGGACAGTGTTCCTATCACACCCAGGCAGGAGGGCTGGAGAGAAGCCAGAGCCTCCCTCCTTCCCCTCCCGGCAGTCCAGCACTTGACCACAGGAATTCACTTCCTCTGACTCGTCTTCTGCTCTTAAGAAAAGCTTGAGGATGACAAGCAAAGACTTGATTATTAGAAGAAACCTAAAATATGATGATACCACCGGAAGAGAGGCCCAGAGAAGTTGGGTGGCCAGCTCAGGATCACACAGCTTTCTGAACCAAGGCTAAGTCCAGCAGCCCTGGTCTTATTAGGCAACAACCCAGAAAAGAACATCCCAGCAACTGGGCGTCTGCTGGCTCAGGAGGAACTAGGCCGGGGGAGACAGTGACAGTTAAACCAAACCAGAGGGGAGGGCAGGGGGCCAGCGCCATTTTCCCCTCCACCTCTTCCTTTTTTCTTTTTTTCTAACCTCCAATTTTTTTTTTCCTTAAGCATCAGTCAAGTTCTAGAGACAAGATGTACCCAAAACATCCAAGAACTAAACGACTGGCATCCCAGATTTCAGGATTGGAAGCCCTCCCCGCTTGGTGCCCTTCAAGTCGCGGCGCCCCACCTCGCCTTTCACAAGAAAGGACATCAGAAAAGCACTAGGAGCCCAGATCTGGGGAAACACTTGTTTCCTGTCCTGGGGCAACCAAAGAATATTTGAGAAGCACGAAATTCCCTGTTGGAAGTCTTTTCAAAGCCATCCTGCCCCTCACAAAAAGGAAGGTCACGGAGTCCTGCCCCATCCAGCTTTCAGGTCCCCCAGGACTCCCCTGTAGTTAGAGGGTAGACACAGGGGCTCCCCAACTACTGACAAACCACAGGACTTGGCTGCCTCCTGTTCTTCCCTCCCCTCCCCTTCTAGAGCCTCACCTGTGCCCCCAAATGACCACTCCCACCCTTCCAGGCTCACCCCTCTCACACCTGCCCTCGAGAGGTGTTTGCACTGGACTTCCTCTTTCTCTCCGCCCCTCCTCACCACTCTTCCAGACCACTGTTCTGCCCCAGTGCTTCCTCTTTCAGGAAGTCTTCCGTGCCAACCCCAGCTCAGCTGCATGCCCTTTATTGTCAGCACCAGCAGCCAGGGCTCCAGAGCATGTTGGTGAATTATTATTTGGGTAAGAAAAGCAAACGCAACAGGCTTCTCAAACACCAGCGCCTGGGCCGGCTCAGCATTCATGAGAAGTAGGTGGGCCCCTGCTGTAGATGAGCTGTGCCTCCACCAAGTCCACTCCTCAAGAGCCAAGTCACTCTAGGAAATCAAAAAAAAAATTGCAAGGTAACTTTAGCAATCATGCATGTGTGCATGGCTTCGTGAACTTTCAGTAGATTTACTGACTTACAGCGCGGGGAGTGGGATCCAGGCCAGCGTGATTACTGTAGGATAAGTAAATTCCCCTGCCCCACCTCTTCCCCAGAAGATTATTCTGTGTGACTTGAAGCAGCAGGTACCCAGGCCCCTAGTTCCAACACAGCAGCACCCTGCAACCAGCGTACCATCATCGCTCAAAGCCTACGGAAATCTTTGGTCTTCCAGAATTCTTTCTCACATCAAAGACACTGGAAGGTCAGAGTCCTCTAAGAGGCTGGGGAAGAGGCTCTGGAGAAATGAGAGGGTATCACGGAGGAGGCAGAAGGCATGAGAGGAGGGGTTTATGCTCACTTGAGGAAAGAAGGAGGGGAGGGTGCCCAGTATGGGGGCCGCTGAGGCGGGGGAGGCCTGAGTAACAAGTTGAGGTACAAAGGCAGGTAGTTGAGGTCATGTGTTCCTGTGATAGCAAAGCAAGGGAAGTACTGTCTCAGCAAGAGCTGGGTTGGGCCTAAAGCAGGGTCAGACCCATGTCATTGCTCAGGTCCTTCATCAGAAGCAGCTTCACAGCCCCACCCTAAACACACAGAGGGATTTAAAACAAAGTACAATTATTCCTGGGAATTAGGAACCAGTTTTCATCTGAGAGGATTCATGATTCACCTTCATCTTTGACTGCTGCCCCCTCCTTCCCCAAACATGGTTGTATTCACCTCCTCATCCCTGATCATACATTTCTCTCCTATCTCCCAGTTCTGATCACCACCCCCTTCCACATTGCTCCTCTGGGCACCCCAGTCTATGCACCTGCCACTCCCACCGTGAGGCTGTGCCACCTCCTCCCAGAAGGTCACCTCCTCCAGGAAGCCTGCACTACATGCTTGCTTATTAACCACTCACACCGTGGCACTTCTGGATCCCACTGGGACCTGCAGTTTCCTGACCCTCACACGTTGGTACCCTGTTGTCTCAACTGTACCCACAGGATTTTAATTTAAGGAGGTGACCAACTGACATGTGGTAGGGCTAACATGATTTTAAAAAGTGCTTATTACCATTGTCAAGAGAAGGGGTACGTCACACCCCACAGGCCATGTGGAGAAGCACCGGTGTTGGTCAGGAGGCAGAAGTAGGAGTGAGGGGAAAGCTTAGCAAAGCTCCTTCAATGGGAAAGGAAAGGGGAGGCAGGAGTGACAGCTTCACAGCAGCTGGCTTGAGGAGTTCTGTGGGCTTTGGGCCGGTAGTCTGGTAGCTGTCTGCTAGTTGCCCTGGAACGGTTTAGGGCAGGGAAAATATCGACTTGCTGTGAGAAAGGTGGATAAGGAAGGGCTCTTAGAGGGTGGATTCTGGATCACACAGACAGAGGTAAAACTTAAAAAGCATAGAGCACCCTGCCACTCGCAGCCCCTCAATTAGCTCGGTGTCCAGGGTTCACTAATCCAGTCCCTCTCTTGCTCATTCAGGTCACTCCGGTCCCTCTCATTTTCCGATGACTTGTTAACATAACCCCATCCCTGGACAAATTAATTAGGTGCCTTTGTTCTCTCAACTTGTTGCTACTAACCCCTGGCACAGCCAGCCACCTCCCCGCCTTCTGCTTTTTACAAGTTTCCCCTCCTGGTTCCAAACTGGAGCCCACCCCAAAGCTCTCTTGGGGACCTCCATGCCAGGGAAGCCCTCTGAAGTGACTCTCCCCCATCAGCATTCATAATTCTTAAAAAATAGCAGTAACAGCAAAAATTTCCTTGACCCACTGTGGGTGCTGGGGAGGAGAAACACTTTTCACTTAAATTAAAAAACTAGTTTCCCTAATACATAGATTGCCTCTAATAACAAATCTGATAGACAATGGGCAAAACATATGAACAGATAATTCATAGGAAAAACACAGCGGTTCTGATATCTATGAAAACACAATCACTTTACTCATAACAAGAAAAATGCTAGTTAAAAAGAAGTGGAGTGGAGAAACAATTGTCTTCCTGACTGGCAAAATCAGTACAATTGGTACAAGTGTTCAGAGGGTGTGAAAACAAGTGTCTTCATACATTCTTTTTTTTTTTTAAGATTTATTTATGCATACAAGAGCTGGGGTACAGGCCAGAGGCGTGGGCAGTGAAAGGACTCACCAGAGACAGAGTGGGGAGCAGAACAGGCAGATCGACTGAAACACACTGCTGAGGGGAGCAGCGGACAAGGCAGGAGAGGTCTGCTGCGCCATGTGGGTCCCCTCCCTGGCCAGGGATCAAACTTGCACTGCTGTGCTGTGGATGTTTCACAGTGCGGTGCTCAATCTGCTGCGCCACCAGGGAGGCCAAGTGTCCTCATACGTTCTATGGCATGCAACTGGTTGAAATTTTTCAGATGTGTCCCTGAAAGGCAGTCAGTCACCGACAGACCCATGTGTAGCCTGGGTGTGCAGAAGGCTGCTGTCTTGGTTTGTGCACGTACACTCCACGATGTTGGCACAACAAAATCACATACTGACGCATTTCTCAGACAGCAAACAACACACATCTCTGCAAACGCTCATACCTTCTGAGTAATCAGATCTACTGCTAGGACTCCATGCTACATGATCCCACCTACATTTGCAAGATGACTAAAGCACAAGGTGACTCAGTGAGATACTTTGTGATGTCCAATAAAGATAAGATCAGTTAATAAATGATGCGATATCTTCATAGTGGGACATTTGAGAGTTGTGAACAAGAAAGAGGAAGCACTGATTGGGTATACTGACCGGGAAGCGTCTCGAGAGAGCTAAGTTGGAGAAGAACAGAGCATTACCATGCACGGACGCTGCCATGGTGGGCGGGGTGGAGACTCTTGTACGTATTTGCTGGTACACCCATGAAATGTCCCTAGAAGCTTAAGAAACTGGTAAGAAAGTCTAAAAAATAACTGGGAAAGTTGCCTCTGAGAAGGAGGGCTCTGTGAGGCCAGGGCGGAAAGGAATAAAGACATTTTACAATTAAGTCGTCACCATTTTTAAAACTTATTTTCTAAGAAAAAAAGTGGGAAGAACAAAACAAGCAAGATTAAATAAATAAGCCAAACAAGCCTTCCGCAACTCACTTCCCTTCTGGCTTCCATGGTCTCTCTCAACTCACCTCTCAGATACATTTTTGGAAAGGCTGTCTTTCCTCACCTCAGGGCCCTTGCATGCCTGTTACCTGAGCCCTGAACTCCAGCTGCCTCTGCTCTTCCCTCCTGCCCCATTCCTCAACCTCAGAAGTCTTCCCTCCCGCTATGGCATTCTCTGGTCTGTACTTCCAGTGCCACACCCCCACCCCACAGCCAACACAGCCGACCACACCTTCCTCCTGGAACACCCTTCCGTGGGCTTCCACACTCTCCAGGCTCCTCACTGGGGCTCCTCCTCTAGCTCTAAATATTGGGGTCCCTAGAGCTCCCTTCTAGGCCTCCTCCTTACCCCTCTCTTCTTGGGCCATATGCTCCTGCTGGGCTGTCTCATCCATACCAAGGCTTCTGGCATCTTTAAGCACATAACTCCCAAAGGTCTCCTCTAGCCAGACTCCTCTTCTGAGGTACTTCCCAGGTACTTGGGAAGTCTCCCAGGTACTTCCAACCCACCATATCCAAAGCGTAACTTACAATTTCCAGTCAGCTCCATCCTCCCCTCCCAAAAGGCTTCCCTGCCTGCGTTCCCTCTTGGGTATCCCTATAATCCACCCACATCTCCACCTCCCCCAACTGCTTACATGGTGGAAGCCATCATCAACCCCACCAGCCTCCTCCTGCCCGGCCTTCACGCTCTTGCTGACCTCAGGGCCTTCGCACACCTGTTACCCGTGCCCTGAATTCTCCGCTCCACTCTCTGGTCCTGCTTCAGCTTGATTAATTCTCATCTGTCTTCTAGGACTCAGATGAGTGTCACTTCCTCAAGAACCCTTCCCTGACCCCTAGAGCAATGTATCTCAGCCGAGGGTGGTTTTATTCCACCTGCCCCCCCAGAGATGTCTAGAGGCATTTTTCCTTCTCACAACTGGGATGGGTGTGGTGTGTGGCCACTGGCATCTAGTGGGCAGAAGCCAGAAATGCTGCCAAACATTGTGCAAAGCAGAGGACCAGCCTCACAACAAAGAATGGCCTGGCCCAAACCGTCAGTGGTTCAAGGTGAGGCGGCCTGCCCGAGAATCACGTCCCCTGACACACTTGCATCACACACTCCACTCCCACTGTAAACCACCTATCTGATGGTGATTAGATCTTTAACTGTGCAAAGGTATTGGCCAAGTTCCATTTCTTAAGCTTGATGGGAGGAATAAACGAATGGAGCCACTGGCTTATGTCCATGTCTTTTCTTCACCCTAACGCCCAGCTTTAAGCTCAGAGCCTTGAGCTTGGCAAGAGACGATGTGGCCTGGCCACAATTATGCCGGCAGGCCCTGTCCTTTCTTGAGTCCTGAGCCAGCTTGCCTCCCCGGCTCTACGCAGCCTTTGCACCCGCCTCAAGCCCCGTCCCCCGCAGGTGCTTCCACAGGCTCTTTCAAGCCAACTGGGCCCAAGCTTGTCCCCTCAGCTTCATGCCAGACCTTGCGCCTCCTGTGGCTTACCTGGCAGGGGTGCCACTGCTCACCCAGCTGCCAAAGCAGAGCCCAGGGGCCCCTGCGCAGCACAGCCACCGTCTCAGACCTGCCCTCCACCCCACCACCACCACGTTACCCAGCTTCCTCCCGCCACCTGTTGCCTCAAACCTCCTTCCCTCCCAGTCTACCAGTGATGTCACCCCCGGCTTCACCCTTCAGAGATGAAAATTGGCCCAGAGCATTTCCTCACTAAAAGCCCCGCTGCTTCTCACTGGCCCAAGTACAGATAGCACTTTGCCACTAGTTTCATGCCACAGTTCGGTGTCTCTCCTCCCCTCTTCCCCCTCACCCCCTTCCTCTGCTTGCATACCTAAAGATCTTCCATTCACCCTTAAAATCAGAATCAAGCATTACGATGGTTCCTCAAAAAATCACATACAGAATTTCCACAGGACCCAGCAATTCTGATTCTGGGTATATGCCCAAAAGCGCTGAAAACAGAGACTCACAGATAAAAGTTTGCACACCCTCCTGGTAACACCCCAAAGATGGAAGCAACCCACGCGTCCCTTGATGGATGACTGGAAAAACAAGATGTGGTCTGTGCACACCATGAGGTGTTATTCACCCTTAAAAAGAGAAAGTCTGAAATGTATACCTCAACACACATGAACCTTAAAAGAAAATGCTGGGCCTCCCTGGTGGCACAAGGGATTGAGCACCACCCCCAGTGGGGTTTCTGCAGCCACTGCAGCAAGAGTTTGCTCCCTGGCCAGGGAGGGGACCCATGTGGCACAGCAGACCTCTCCTGCCTTGGCCGCTGCTCCCCTCAGCAGTGTGTTTCAGTCGATCTGCCTGTTCTTCTCCCCACTCTGTCTCTGGTGAGTCCTCTCACCATCCCCTCCTACCTCTGGCCTGCACCCCAGCTCTTATATGCATAATTAAATAACATCTTTATTAAAAATGCTAAGTGAGAGAAGTTAGGCATGCTATATAGGTGCATGAGGTCTAGACAGAGGTATTTAGAATAGTCAAATTCATGGAGACAGATTGTTGGTTACCGGGGCTATAGTTGGAGAAAATGCTGGTATTAATTGGACACAGAATTTCAGTTTGGGAAGTTCTGGAATTGGATGGGGATGATGGCTGTACAGCAGTGTGAACATCCATAAATCGAGTGTCTAATTTAGTGTCCTAATGGACAATAGACCCTTAAAAAAATCTCAACGGTAAACTTCATGTCGTGCGTATTTTATCACAAAGTAAAATGCAAAGTGAAAAGCTACCTCTTGTGACGCCCTCAGTACACCGCCACCCCCTCCCCACACCCGTGCAAGCCCCCTCCAGCCCTCCCCATGCCCTCCATCACACCGGGGCAGCTGACCAGCCCTCCCCTGCACCTGCGTGCATGTTTGTGGTCTCTTTAATTATAAGCTGACACCTTGGCCTGTCCTCCCAGAGAGAAGGTTTCTGCAGGCAGGCGGGGTGTCAAACGAACCCCTGCCCCCCAACCCCCACTTCCAGTCTACAATCGAGCGCAGTCTGTGGTCCTCCCAAAGGACTCTAAGAATGCATGACCAAGCCACTTGTTTTGGGTTAATACTATCCCAAATTTCACAGCCTGCTGGCCCTAGAACAGTAATTTACTTCCAAACTTCATCAAGAAGCCACTCCCAACCCTGGAGAAGATAAATCTTCGCCCTTCCATTAAGCTGCAAGGTCAGAAGGGGGCTTCCGTGGACAAAGTTAATAAACAGCCAACTTGGGAGGAATAAACAAAATAAAGCTAGGGCTGGGCTGGTGCAGGAGTTCGTGCCCTTGCATCTAACACCAGTGCCACTGGCTCTACCTCCCGGTGGTGGGTGGGCTGATTCACTTCCCGTGTCCCTTCTCTGGGCAGCGTGAAGGGGGACTGCGGAGGAGAAGCTGAACTCTTAAGACAGATACAGATGATGAGTCACCAGCTGGGAGGCGACTGACCTAGTGCAGGCCAACCACAGGCCTGTCCCCTGCCCCCACCTTCTTATGTAACCCCACGGTCCAGAGGCAAAGAACTTGGCCTTGGCTCTCAGCAAGAGAGAGACCCAGTGGGCCCAGAGCCTTACCTTTCCTAGTTGCTCACATCTACCCTGGAAGTCCTTGGGACCCCCACCCCACACTCTTCACTCACACACGTTTACAAAACAGGGGCTGGAGTGAGAAACTATCATGGTTGGGGGGGTCCTCTGGGGTTAGCTAACCCATTGGCTCTCCACCAAACCCATCTGGCTCCCAGGGACATCTGGCGACAGCTGGAGATATCTTCAATTGTCAAGAAGGAAGGGAGAGGGCACCATGGTATCTCGTGAGTTGGGGCCAAGGCCGCTGCCGAACATCCCACAATGCACATGACATCCCCGCCATGAAGGGTTACCCAGTCCGAAATGTCAGCAGCACTGAGGTAGAGAAACCCCAGTGTAAGCTAAGCTGTGTCTTTTACAGATGAGAAAACTGAGGCACAGGAAGGGGTGGCCAAAGCCACCCCAGGAGTTAGACAGTGTCAGAATTGGCATCCCAGGCTCCCACTGGCCACACCCGCCTTCGGGTCCCAAGAGTGACCAACTCAAGGCAGGCAGCAAGCTGGGAGAGTGGCTAAATTTAGAACCGCAGGACCCACAAGTCCATGAGGACTGGGTTCTGTGCCCCTGACAGGCTCAAATGAACCCTACCAAGGTTAACTCAGCCACAGGGCTCCCAAGTAATTGAGGAAGAAAGTGATAGAGGCTATGGTGTTTCCGGGCAAAATGCCCCTTGGAGGCTTAAGCAAAATTTACCACTGAGCTCTCCACAAAGCAGGCAGGGGGTGGTGCTGGCCTGGCATCAAGGCCAGATGTGAGGGCAATTCTGTAAGATAAACTTGGCCGAGAGGACAGGGTATGGGGGTGGGACTTAAACCTTGCATCAATGCACTGGGGGAGCCTGTCTCTTCTCCTAGATTCCAAAAATGATGGTATTACTCACACCTCTTGGCTCCTCATGGCCATCCTTGGCTTCAAAATAAAGTCTTAAGTCACTCTTGTCCTTCTATCCCTAGGAACCAACACCACATCTCCAGCCATGGCCACACACCAGGGTACAGGCCCAAACACAGTGCTGGAGTGCAACCCCTTATCTATGAAGGACTGACTTGCCTCATGTCACAGCGGGGTACTTTTCCACTCACTGCTGAAAGCCAGCACATTTACCAAGACAGCGGTGACAAAGAGAAGGCCAGGGACAGGCCTGTGTGAGCTAGGCCTCAGATCAGGGCCTTCCCGTCTTAAGGGGATGAGAGTCCCTAGGAAATGGTTGGGGTGGGTCAAGGATGTGGGGGAACCTGCAGCCTCAGAGACAGGGGGAATCCCCATTGCAGACTTCCTTCTTCCAAAGCGTTACCATTGTTTCCTCCACCTGCCCTGCCCCCTTCCTCCCCAATCTTCCACGCATCCTTCAAGGCCCAACTTTTAGAGTCGCTGCCCAACAGCAAGGCATTTCAACTTTTAATCTGGCAGACCACAATGACAGTGACAAAATATCTGGGGACGAATAGCAGGGCTTGGGGTAAAAGCCAAAGCTCCCCATGGATCTACTTCATGGGCCGCCCAAAAGCTGCTTCCTCTGTCAGGGCTGTGCCTCCAGCCTGGCCCCAGGATCGATCTGATCAGTGTGGCCTCCTGGGTTGGACATGGAGGCTACTGCTGAGGGTGCGCAGCCTGCCAGGTGCATTCTGATGCTCTTTTCCCCCAAGGGTCATCTTGGACAAAGTAACTCCATTAAGCCTTCAAGGCCGTGGGTGCTATCCTGTCCTCATTCTTCCTGGCACACACATCTGGCTGCATTTCTTAAAATGTTTTCCTGACCCAGTGGATCTGAAGCTCCACCCCTACTTCTAGATGTGGCTTTTGTCCTTGTCTGTTCTCCAGTGTCTTAGGGAATTCTAAAGCCCACCCGGAGAGGGTGCTACATTCATGCCCATCTCTGGAGAGCAGACTTGGGAGAATTCTTTTGAGGGTGAGGTCTGCTGGAAGGCAAGCGTCCTGGCTCTCAACTCACCCTAGTGGGTGGTCATCTGTCCAGCCTTAGAGCTGCCCCTCTGGTGACTGGGCGCAGTTTGCCAAGGTGACTGGCACAGGGGACAGAGACCCAGCTTAGAATAGACTAGAGTCTAATCAGGAAAAGCTCCAGCCCTGCCCCCGAGGGTCACTCCTTGTCTCTGTGCCTCAGTCTCCCTATCTATACAAAGGGCAGAGCAGCTGGATTATTTATTCAGTACACATAACTGAGCCCCCACTACACATCAGGCACTGCTCAGAGACCTGGGCAGAGAGGGGGGAATAAAACAGACAAGTCCTGCCCCCCTGGAGCTGAGAGTCCAACAGGGAAGGGACACAATAAACAAGATTTAAAGAGTGAAATACACAGGATGTTTGTTATGCAGTGGTCAGTACAATGGCAAAGAAAGCAGGGAATGAGCGTCCAGCTATGGTCTCTAAGGCTTATTCAGACCTGGAAATTCTCCACCTAAAGCTCTTACTCTGCTGCATTCTTGTTAAGACCTGAGAACGGAAAGAAGCTGGCCCCGTGTAGGGCTAGCAGGGGGTGGGGAGGTTGGTGTGGGGGCTTGATTCCCAGCTACTCTCTCAGTGATTCCTCCAAGGAACAGAACTGAAATCCTAAGCAGCCTGGACCATGCTTGGACCAAGTAGACACCAGGCCAGCTGAGGAGTCCAGGGGCTATGGCACCTGGAAGGACCTCGAAAGTTCTCAAGGCATGGCCGTGAAGTCTTCCATACCCCCTCGGACTTGGCCCTAGATGAATTAGACCCCCTCGCCACCCCTGCCTCCAGGCATGAGCCGCTCTTGTCCTTCCCCTGGGACCCTCCAGGTGGGGAAGAATGCCTTCTCTCCCACAGGGAGGAGGAGAGGGATTAAAAACTCCCCACTTCTCACCAAGTTTAGCAATTTCTCTTCCCTCTAAGATTGTTTTTGATCCCAAAATGCTTACTGTGAACCTACTGTGTGCTGCTGATGAGGCCAGCTCTCTGAGGAATACCAAGATGACCCGTGCCTCTCTGAGGAATCTGCAGCCCCACTTAAGGGTGTCAGGTGACTGACCACACAGGTGTGGGAGGAGGCTTTGGGCCACTTGCTCACTCACAAAACCACGCAGACCCCACTGTCCCCATTTCACAGATGAAAAATTGAGGTGCTGAAAATTAAATTCCCTTCCCTCATTTCATTGCTGCATCATGGAGTGGTAAGGAAAGGAGGAAGCAAAGAAGATGAAAGTTTCCAAGTAAGATCCCAGGATGTAGGTTGACCTTCAACCTAGGACAGCGCCAGACAGACCCACCTCCCTGGCCTGGCAAGTAGATTGAGGGTAAAACCAACCAACGTGTGTCTGTCTGAAATTAGGGGTATGTTCTTTGGCGCACAAGAACAGCAAGTTGCTCCCAGTGGGTCAGGATGGCAAGCTCCATGGGGTGCCTTTTCAGAGCACCCATTCTGGACTGTAAGAGTAGAGATCTGCTAGCTGGGAAAATCTCTAGTCTTCCCTTACTTCAGTCAGCTGTGGAGCACCTTCCAGGGCAGGTACTATGGCTACCAAAGGGAACACAACAAGCCTCTACCCCCTGCTGAACTTAGCAAGGAGCTGGCTCTCACTTGGAGAAGATTCCTGGCCAGATTTGACTTCTCCTGGAGGTGGCCTCTCCTGTCCGGTAGGAAACAGAAGGAAGATGGGAGAAGGGGGGCAAGTACAAGTATCACTAGGGAGGGAGGAGAAGAAATGAACCCCTGAAAGTCTGGGTCCCAGCAAAAAAAATGGAGAACTGACCATCTGGCTCTAGAAGGCTGTGGTTTGAGGTCCAGACCCACCACTGCTCCCTAGCAAATGACTTCACCTCTTTAAGCTTCATTCTTCTATCATCCACCGGCGGGATAATAGAATAACAGCGCAGGGGTAAAGGGAGCTGCGTGCCTGCTAGAGACATTAGCTCTTCTCCAACCAGGGACCTGCCACCATCTGGCCTCTCTGGTTCCCAGCGGACGGGGCATCGTCCATGCCCATCCCCATGCTGAGCTGAGCCCTCCTCACAGCCGAAGCTGTGCAGCCTTCTGCTCAGATCAGCAGAGCTGTGCTCTGCCTAGGCAAGGGCCACCCTCTGTCCTGTGCTCCTGACTGGGGTTGGGGGAGGTTTGGGGAGTCTAGGATGCCCAATTCCAGAAGTGGGGAACTCCCCGTGGCAGGGCACCCACTTCAACGGGGCCCAGATGGGGCCCCCTCACCGGTACCCCATCACGCTCGGCTGGGTCTCCTATCTTAGCATCTGGCCCAAGGAGGCGGGAAGCACCGATGTAAACATTCCTTAAGAAATCGCCAACTCTGCAATTCCCAGCCAAAGACTTAAGCGCTCGAAGCACGGGCGGGAGGGATCAAACCCTCAGAAGAGAGGTGGGAAAAGTGAGAAGGCAAAAAGCAGCGATTTCAGAGGAGACTCGATGCGAACCGCCGCGACCCCGGGGCCACCGCGCCCTGGCACTCGCCCGGCGGCAGGAGACCAGGCACGCGGCTTGCGATGAAAGTGGACACATTTCCCTGCCGTCCAGGCGCAAACTTTCCAGACCCGCCCTCCGAGCGGTACGGGGGCTCCGCGGAGCGAGGGTTGGGGGACTGCGACAGAGATAGGGTGCGCGAGGACCCCGCGACCGGGAGGACTCGCGGCTGGGGGCTTGGGGCGCAGCAGCGAGGAGCCCCGCCCTCGGTTACCTGGCTCCAAGGCGTCCAGTGGAGAGGGCTCAGCGCCGCCGCACCAGCGGGCGGAGGACCGCGAAGCGCTGCCCTGCCACCGCGGACCCCGGACACGCGGGTGCTGCACCTGGCCAGGAGGGTAGGCGTGGCTGCCCCGTGGGCCCCGCCCCCAGCCCCTCCCGCGCGGGGCGGGGCGGGGCCGCGGGGCGCGCCGAGGGCTGCGACACCCCGCCCCTCGCAAACCAGCACCTACCTAACAACTTGCCACCCACGCAGCACTCCCTGGGCTCCGAAAGGTCGCTCCACCCAGCCTGAGGTGCGACCAGGTGGAGGCAGAGGGTGCGCCTAGGCCTCTTCACCCCCAGCCCCTTCTGTCTTCATGCCCGCGTGCATTCCCAGGCACTGCAAGCTCCAGGAGTCGGAGCGCAGGACCACTGTGCCTGCCCTTGGGAGAATGCATGCACAGGGTGCAGCAGCGGAAAGGGGAAAATCAACCTGGACCCGCAGCCCCAGCCCACCAAGTCCTCCTCCCAGGTGGGAGAAAGCAGATCTACTAGATCTCTGCCTGTGCCCAATGCGGGAGTTTTCCCACCCAGCGCCTGTCCCCAGGTCTCTATTCCCTAGGATTAGAAGGTGCGGGGGCTGGCCCCCTGCCACTCAGTGGACTCAGCGATAAGAGCTGAAAGGACACAGAGGACAAAGGAGAAATTTCTGGCTCCAGGAACCCAGACTTCGTGGCTACTCCCAGGTGCTGAAGGAACAGGTTACAGCTACTTCCTGCCCCCACCCATCGCCTTCCCAGAGTAACTCTGGAAGAGCCACCCCCTGGACAGAACGCCCAGGCTGAAGTTGGGGGTCCTCCTCCTTGGCAGTCCCAGGCTCTCTGAGCTCCTTCTGCTCTTGCCTTGTACTTTTGCAGGCAGTGCAAGGAAGATCCCTGGAGGAAGAGTCCAGGGGCCAGGGCAATGGCCTCTATTTAGCTTTGTGACCTTGGGCAAATCTCTACCCATTTCTGGGCCTCAGTTTTTCCATTAGCAGTGAGTGGGTTGCAGGTGATTATGGGTAAGGTCATTTATATGAAGCCTGAATTGTGCTGTTGGGCATCTTGCTCTATTTGGTTCCTCTGTGATGCACTTCTTGTAGAGTTGTTTGTGTGTGACTGTGTGTGCACATGCCTGCAGAGACACACCCCTAATCTAGGTTAACTCAGTCTAGGTGATTCTCTCGGACTCAAGTTCTCAAAGGGAAAGTGACTGAGGCCAGACAAATAGGTAGGCAGTCGACCCGTGCAGAGGGGCTTGACAGAATGGTTGGCACAGAGACTGGACCCTGCATCTGGATTATGCTCACCCCACAGAAGCCTGGGACAGGTCCCTTCCCATTTATGAAAGGAATATTAATAATCCCTGCTTTGGCTGCCCAAGGGTGTTGGAGGACTGAAAGAGATATTAGCTATGAAGCCCCCTGAAAGGAGAAGGGAAGGGTGTGTGCTTTCTGATATCTTTTGATGCCTATGACAGTGATAGGTTATATGGTATTGAAAATCTGGCACTGGCCTCCTCCCCACCCTGCAGGAGCTGCAGCACACACAGAGAGCCCTGCACCCCCAATGCACCCCCACAGCATCCAAGGGGAAAAGAGACCCCACTCCAGCCTGCTGCAGCCCTCTGTGCATATGCCTCAGGGATATACTCAGGGCATGCTCTGTGTATGCCCCATTGCCTCAGGGAAACTGAGGGGAAAGAAAGAGTTTCGCCAGTGAATTAATACATCAGCATGTCTTGTGAGGACACCTGATCCACAGGGGCACCAACACCTACCTCTGCCCTTAGGGAGACTAAGATCTACCAGAATGATTGGACATGAAAGCTTTGGAGAAAGATGTAAAGCAAGGAGAGGGTGTCATGGATGGTGAGCTCACAGGGAGGGCAGGGTAGAGGAATGGGAAGGAAGCAGTTTGGAGAAGGGACCTAGACCACAAGAATTTAGGGAGTATTGTATTCAACTGTCCCTTTGCATAAGTGAGGAAGCAGGAGGGGGGCAGTGACCTGCCCAAGGTCACACAGTCTGCAATGAGTTAGCAGAGTTGAACCAGGACTCGAGGATGCTGTGCTGGGTTTAGACCTTCTGTGCAACCTGAGGAAACTGGCAGCACAGGAGCGATTGGGATAGTAGTAGTGACTGGGAGGAACATTCTAGTCAGGGAGAAGAAGCTGGGTCCAGCAAGGTGCAGGGGTGGGAATGAGCAGAGGGGAGAATGCTGCCGCCCCACAGGGGTCTGCAGTTGGGCTGAGAATCATAGACTTGGAGATTACATCAGTTGGGGAAATAGGGGCAGGGGATGATTCTGGAAAGACACTTCCCTGCCCCACATACAGGGGCAGCTGGTGAGTTTCAGGAAGGTGGCCAGCTGCCTTGGGAAGGGCACCAGGAGCCAGACAACTTGTATTCAAGTGACAATGAGCAATTGTTCCTCTTCTCTGACCCTCAGTCTCCTTATCTGTACAGAGAGGAGCAAAACCTCTTTCCTCTGAGTTATTACAGTGGCCACAGAAAGCATTTGGGAGGCTCTCTGAACTATAGAGAGCTCAGTGGAGGTCACAGCTGGGTTTCACTGTGTATTTCAAGGGCCTCAGTAAACATTTGTGGAAGTGATCCACGTTGGATTGGGCACTGCGTGTCTCTGTGGCAGGGGCTGGATGGGCTGTGAAAGGGCAGGTCTGTGGTGGTTGGAGAAAGCACAGGAAAAGCAGGAAGAAAGGAGAGTGCCAGTCACATGTGCCAGTTCTCCTCGGGACACCTTCACAGCATAACGGGAGTAACCCTTTTTGGGAAGAATTGTCCCACCCCACCCCTGGAGTCAGACTCTCTCGCCTCCTCCTCCGCCCCTCCTCTTAAGCAGACATCTCAGCACCTGAAGGACGCCCCAGGTCTCATCAAGAGCCAGAGAAACTGGGGGGCCTTGGGTCATCTGATCTCAGGAGAGAGCAGAGGGGCGTTGTGAAAGACACCCACAGATTGGTATCCAGGGCTGCCTCTGGCTGGGGCCCTGGCTTCCAGGCCCAGGCAGCATTTACAGGTTCTGAGGGCTGACCGTATTCTTGACAGGGGGTTGGGGAACTCCGGACTGCAGGGGAGAGCAAAGGGCCAGCCCTTAGAGAAGCTCACTGGTTTATTGGGGAGGTGGATTCAGATTTGGAGCGCCTTGAGGGAAGGTCCACTTCTCTGCCCTAGAGAAAGCACATTTGCTTTCTCTACTGCCTCAGAGGCTTTCTGTCCCTGCTCCCAAAAGTGCCCTCTCGGGAAAACAGAACACCCAGTCCAGTGGTTCTCAGCCCTGGCTGGACATCAGCATCAGTTGCCAACTCAATTGACTCTCTGGAGGTGGGTCTCGCTCTTTTGCTCTTTTTTATAGCTCTCTGGGGGTTTCTGTTATGCAGTCAGTGCCCAAGGTGGCTCAGTGCCCTTGACAGCTTGACTCTTGGGGTGCCTAGAGAACCTCCTCATCCTCCTCATCCTGCAGCACAGCACCCTAGGTTGGGCCCAGCACAGGCAAAAATGTGCATCAATAAATGAGCAGGGCCCGGGGAGCTTCCCTGAGCCGTGGGGCAGAGCTGTGGTGCTGAGTTTTTCCTGGCGCTGTGCAGCTGCTCTGAGTTCTGGGCTCACCCCTTCCCTGAGTTTCTCTTCCACCTGGGTTCTCCTCCTCCACCTCCTGAAAACCCTGTGTGTTGGCGGCTGCTGCCTGGAGGCAGAGTGGAGCACTCAGGGAGGAGTGGGAGGGAGGGAGTGCCCCGGGCAGCTTCAGCCTCTGCTCTCAGCCTGTGGCTGCTGCACTCCTCAAGGGCAGAGGCCTCTAAGGCTCTCCCTCTGGCAGAATGTGGACTGGGCCAGTGAACCCACATCCCTCTGCCCTGACCCCCAGTTCTCTCCGCCCTCAGGTACCAACTGTCTGCAAGCTCCAGGCAAAACTGGACTCAGTGCTCTTTCAAGAGCCACAGAAATATTCACCACCTTTAACCCAGCAATCCCACACCTGAGAAGCATGCTAAGGGAATAGTCCTCAAAAAAAAAAAAAAAAAAAGAAAAAGCTCTTTGAACAAAGCTTCGACATTTTATCTAACAGCAGGTACTTGGAGCAGCCATACTACCCAGCCAGAGCACACCATTTTAACAGCTAATCGTGGAGGCAGGCTGATTGGCGAGAAGGCTGATGGTGCTCCCGGGATGAGGGCAAAACTGCACTAGGCACCTGGGTCTGGACAAGCTGCACCGGTTGTTCAAGGGCAGGAGGGGAGTTGGGTGGAAGAAAAGGAAATGAAGATGGCCAGTGTTAGGGTTGGGATTTTGCACGATTCTTTTCCTGACCTGCGGTATTATAATATTGCTTGTGCAACCCATCTGTATGTGTACACAGTAACAGTAAATATCATCAGCGTCACCTTCAGGGAAGGCTCTAGAATGCACCTATTCGAGCACAGGGATAAGTGAACACAGGTCTAATGTGGGCTGCTGCTTTGGATTACGTGCCTTTGAAAAAAGTGAAAGCTCAGGCTAAGCGTGCCTGTGTGGTGGGTTGATTTGTAGGCAGGGAAAGGCCCTGATATTCCACCTGCCATTGAGCTCCCCTCTCCACACTCCCCCAACCCCATCATCCCTAACTTGAGTGCTCACTCTGTGGGGCAACAGAGGAAGGGAGCACATGCAAGTTACTCAGCCTCCAGCCCCACCTGCTCTGCACGGTATTTCATACAGTAATAATGAGGAGTCTGAGGAGGACTGAGGGTCCCCAGCTGTAAAAGGCAGGGCTGAGCCTTTGTGGACTCAGCCAAGAGCAAGGGCCTGTGCCCTCTGCTTGGGTGGTGGGGTGACCTGGTGCTCTCCAGAGCCCCCTGGACAGCGTCTGCATGGACAAAGATGCTTCCAGAAATAGGGCTGAGACTGGGCACTGACTGCAGGGAGGAGGGCCTGGCCCCTGGCCGGATGCTCTCTTCAAGGCTGGGTGTGGACATTTTGAAGTTGTGCTCTCAGGAAAGGCTGGAGGAAGCCGAGCTGTGTTCTCTGACCCCGCCTGGCTCAGAGCTGTTAGAGGTGGGAGGTGGAAATGCTCCCCGCTGCCCTCCTGGGGCCTGGTGAGCTCAGGGCAGCTCAGGACACCGCTGGGGAGCCCCATCGAGACTCGACTCAGATTTACGCAAAACACCTTATCCAGGTGGAAAGTCCTCCTGTGACATGAGGATGTGAGGGGGAAATCTTAACTGCCAAACGCACTTGAGGCCAGGTGCCAGAGTGGTGCAGGCTCACTCAGTCACCAGCCGCCAAGCCCCGCAGCTTCCCTGGCCCGCACTCCAGACTGGAACATGGAGGCAGTGACTCACAGGTCGGTGGGACTTGACGCACACCCGGGCCAGCGCCGATCCGAAGTGCGTGCTTTCTACTGCTGTGCTACTCGGCCTTTCTTAGTGATAGAGGGGACAGTCCCATTTCCAAAAATTAAATACACACACCGTTTCCCCGGAACACACCTGCTCTGGGGACTGCCATAACAGCTACCCTACAGCTAACGTCCAGACACCCTCCAGCTCACATTGCCCATCGCTGCAGGAGGGTGTCTCCCCGCAGCCATGTACAGGAACTGTGGAGAAGTTCTAGTCCGTTCAGGGCTGCAGGAACACTGACATCCAGAGGGCACCCACTGAAGGAAGGCAGGGTTTGCACATTGCTACCTCCCTCGCTGGGACTTCTTACTCCTCCAAAATTGTGCAACTATTTTGGGACAGTTTCTGACCTGTAGATCAGACATTCCCTTTGGGTTCAGCCTGTGTAGCAGCTGGACTACGTCATTTGGTTTGTTTGCCTTTTAGCAATCTGAGCACAGCGTCTTTCTTCTCACACGCAGGTCTGATGGAGCCACGCTGATGAAAGCAGCGGCTGGCATCTGCTAAAAGCCACGACCGCATTCCTCCTTACTGTCAGGAGCTTCCTGAACCATACTTGGGCTTGAGAATATTCCTGAAATCCCTGCTAAATATTTCAGCATGGGGACATTGTTGCTGATCAGAGGGAAAAGATAATCTAGGATTGCGTCAGCGTTTAATTTTGCCCAAGCTGGCATCCTTAATTAAAGAACATTAATGTCTTTATCATAATATTCTTGAGTCCAACTCATCACAAACAACCCTTTCTCAGGCCCACATCAAGCCCAACCAGAAGACTATAGGCGCACCTTTTTCTGTTCCATGCTCTGCTCCCTGTTTTCTGTCCCTGCACTGGTGTTACCCCTCCACCCCCTTGGCCTGTCCTCACCAACATGGGGAGGGGAGAGGTGGGACAGACTGCATCATGCCTGCTTGCAGATGGGGAAACTGAGGCTTAAAGAGTCAGGGGAGCTGACTTCCTCACCCAGATCCAGAGCACTTTCTGCCTTATTTTGGGACCTGCAGGATAACACCCAGGATCAAAGGGGCCCCTGTGATTCATCCCCTCTCTGAGCTCAGCATCCCTGCAATGAATGACTAAAAGGAGTCAGCAAATTGCACAAAAGAAAGGGCCATGCAAGACCTAAAGTGTAGGCCAGCAGGGTTAGGGCTGGAGGCCGGGGAGCTTGGGGGTGGGGCACTGATCCCCCACTGGTTTAAATCCTGGTTTTGCCCATTTCTGGCTGAGACACAGGAGGCAGCACCCACCCCCCCGGCCTGTCTGGTCCCTGGCTCCAGCTCCCATTCAGCCCCTTGCTCGGCATCTCCACCCTCATTCTCCACTCTAGGCTGATGCCATCCACGCCTTATCTCGAGTTCTCACGACAACCCGTTGAGAAAGCCATTATCATCCCACATCGTACACGAAGTAACCTGGCGGTACAGAGTGGTTGGGCGGCTAGTTCAGGCTCACACACTTGGCAAATGCCTGCTCTCCTGGTGACCTGAGACACCGAGCTCACAGTTGGCTGTCCTGTGCTCCCCTGGCCACCAAGCTTTTGCACACTGGGCTTGCTGCCTCATACATGGTGAGCTCTGCCTGCAGCTCTCCACGCTGGCCAGAGCCCCCATCTGGAGCTCACCTGCCCGCTGCACCCACTTGTCATGTGATCTGCTTGACAAGGAGCATTGTGGGGTCTCCTCGCTGAGGAGCCTGGTCGGATGCTCACAGGGTGCGTAGGGGGAGGCATTAACCTCTGACTTATTTCTTCATTCTGTAGATCACTGACTGCCGAACCCTCTGCCCACTGACAGATGTTGGGTGACTGGCCAGCAGCCTCTAGTGATGCCTGCATTGGCCCCAGGTCTCGGGAACATGCCACCTTATAGAAAGTGAAATTGATTTTGCAGCCCTTACATTAATGGAGGTGGGAAGGTTGTCGGAAAATCAGGGTGGCCTTATGTAATCACTAGGGTAAAAGGGAGACAGGAAGGCCCAGGGACCAGAAAAAGGGACTCTGATGACGGAAGTGGAGGTCAGAGCGATGAAGCCATGAGCCGCAGGAGGTGGCCGCCCCCAGGAGCTGGGCACTGGCTCCTGTGGCTCAGCCAGGAATGGGCAAAACCAGGATTTAAAGCAGATTTTTCTGACTCCCCACACAATAGTGCCACCAGAATGAATTCCACAGGCAGGGACCCTGAAATACTGGGGCAGGTGGGAAACCCAGTCTTCACACAGCAGCACCTGCGGGCACCGCACTTTGAGAACTGCTCATGTAGAATGGTAGTTCTCAAGTTGTACTGTGCATTTATTTGTTGATACGCTTATTGCCTGAGCCCTCTGATAGGATGGCAGGTCTCTCGCTGCCAGAGTGGCGTTTGCCCGGCAATGGATGCACAGCAAACATCTGCTGAACGGGTGGCTCAGTGAGCAGTGGCCTTGCAGAAATGGCGTAGGCCAGATAGGGTGACCTGGGTCTGCTGGTGTCCTTGCCTTGCCACAGAAGTGAAGCAGAAGTGAAGTCCTGCTGCACTTGGGACATAATGAAGATTGGGAAGTGGTGAGGACCCCATCGAGGAGAGGGCAGCAGGAGTATCTGCAAAGGAGGGGGTGCCGCCCAGGGCCTCCCCCATGGAGGGGAAGTCAGCAGCACCAAGAGTTGAGAGCCTGGGGGTCTTTGGATAAGATTGCTCATTGGGAGGGAGAATGTCAGCGCCTAATCCAGCTATGGGGAGCTGGGGCTGCATTTCCTGTATGAAGGACTGTACCGTTAGCAAGGGTCAGATATGGATCCACTATTTTCGCTTAAACAATTTATAAAAGCAATATGTGTGTTAGAAAGTATTTTGGAAACTTCTGAAAAGTATAAAAAACAGAAATCTCTCATTACCATACGCAGAAAGGAGCCGTTTATATTTTCATGTATTACAGTCTGTAATACATGTAACACACACACTTTCCTTCACACTGGGATGTTACTCTTTATAGTTCAATTTCTGCTTTTTAAATTGAACACATTGTTCCATAAGATTTCTCATGTTATTTTGAAGAGCAAAAATATGGTTTTTTGAAGGGTAGATAATATGCTTTTGCAGAAATGCACCATCACTTAATCATACCCTTACTTTGGAGTATGTAAATCATTTCACTGCGGCTTTAATTTCCATACCCCTCAGACTAATGGTGTTTAGCAGCTTTCATGTATTATTTGCCATCCTCATTTCTTCTTCGGTAAAGTATCTGTTCAAATCTTTTGTCTAGTTTTTAACTTTCTCATTGTTGCATCCTTTATATTTTCTGGCTATAGATCCTTTTTCAGAGATAAGATTTCTAAATATCTTCCCCCAGCCTGTGGTCTGCATTTTCATTTTCAATGTCTTTTGCAGACGTTTTTAATATGCATGAACATCAATTTATTATCAGCTTTTTCCTTTACAGGTTATCCTTTTGCTATGTAAGGACCGATGCCTAATTCAAAGTCACAAAGAGTTTCTCTGCATCTTCTAGAATTTTATAGGTTTGGTTTTTACATTTAGGACTGCTCCATTTGAGAGTCAGTTTCTGGATAGCATGTGGGGTATGTGATATTCTTTTGCTTTTCACGAGATGGCCACTTGTTCCAGCCAGCCGGGTGCTTGTGCAAAGCATGTGTGTCCCGGGGCTGGGTGCTCCCTCGGGCAGCACCACACACAGAATGAGCCCTCGGGTCACCGCCTTTCCCCCAGGAGACAGCCCTGAGCTGGGTCAGATTCTCTAGTATTTGCAGACAGCCCACTCTGGACCAAGCCACACCATCTCAGTGGGCCTCAGCTTCAGCATATGAAAACCAGCAACAGAAGTCCCGACCTCGTGGGGTTGTGGTGAGGGCCACGAGGTATATTTTGGTAGCAAGATTCTAGACACACACAAACTGAGGGGATTTCATAAGGCAAGAAACAGGTCTGAGTGGGCCTGGTGGGTAGAGTGGAGCTGGCTCCAGTGGAAGAGGCGCTCCTGAGGCCTTTCTGGGGAGCTGTCCTAGCGCCAGAAACCCCAGGAAGCTGAAAGGGCTCCCTCTGCAGTCTGAGGGTCTGAGGTTAGACCTTGGGGAGGACTTCCTCCTGCCACAGGAAAAGGCTAGAAGACACAACTGAGTAATTGGCAGGGAGTGCAGCCTGGGTCTACGAAGAGCTTATGGGGACTTCCTTCCCAGCTGGATCCCCGCCTGACCCAGCGGCCCAGCGGCTCCCTCCCTCCAGCAAGCAGGCTTGCCCTGCAGGTGGCGCCCTCTTGTGGCTCCGGGGGCAGCGATGCCACCTGGGCGGTGCTCTACCCGCCTCGGGGAGGGGAGGATCAGATCCCGACCTGGTACCCTGGTGAACCTCAAGACGGAACTGCAGGCCCCCAGGTCTGGAACTGAAGGAGCCACCATAGCTACCGCAGCAAGAGAAAGAAAACCCTTGATGTGTGTTGGGGGGCCGGGAGTCGCGGGGGACCCCACCTGCCTCAGATAGTTCAAGGGCCCTGCCCTGTGGATTTTCCCCCTGGTGGTCCCTGTGTGGTAAGTCAGAAGACCCAGCTGGAATCCTGCTTCTGCCACTCACTGGCTGAGCACCGGAGCCAGTCCTTAACTTGTCTGCTTTCCCATCCCAAGAGTGAACAGTCCCTCCTGCTAGGCTGTTGAGAGGTGTTGTTTCGCGGCAAACATGACGGGTCAAGGTATGCTTCCAAGGCTTGCTTCGTGAGAACAGTGATACCCAACGAGATGAACGCTGAAGGCTAGAATCACCAGCGGTTTCCGAAAAATATTTAAGAAGCTTGAATTACAATTTCCAAACCCGACAAATATTTAAGAAGCCTGAATTACAATTTCAAAACATTAAATCGAGAATTCCAGGCTTAAGTGATTTTGTTTTTACGTTTCGATAGTCATGACTCATAATCTGCTTTGGCTTTTAAAATGGAATTGATAAGCTTTGGTATTTTAGAAAAAATAAAATGATTTTCACAAAAGTTAATTTTTATAGTTGAATTCATTTACATTTCTATGATAAACTAGATCTGATTTTTATACTCTGGATAGAAATGCTTTCATTTTTAAACTCATTGAGAACGAGTACAGAGATGGTGACAGAAAGAACAATTATGAAGGTGGAGCTCCACCGAAAAAAGAGCAAAAGAAAGGGAAGATCTCATGACAGGTTGCTTAAAATTTTCAAAATGTCAAGAAGAAAAGTGAGCAGATTTCACCTCTACACTCCTCCCCAAGATTTCTAGAAACAGAACAGATTACTAGAAACAGAACAGGGGCTGAAAAAACATCCATCAAGGAGGGTGTTGAACAAAGTTAAGTAAGAACTCATAGTCTTTATTCTGGAAGGAATAAAACTATGTGCCCTTTGTTCAGCCAAATATAATATTTTATTTGAGGGTGGAGGGAGGCAATACCGGTAATTATTTCCTAGTCTAATTTGGCATTTCTGCCAAGAAAACACAACTTTTATAAAAGTATTATAAAATTTCAACATAATTTTGTTGAAATAAAGGGGTGTAAATTTTATGAAATAAATGAACAATGTATAACTGTATTTTTATATTATTATTCACTCAATTCACTATTAATAGGTCATTCGGCCATATGTAGTAAGTTAATTTCAATTAAAACAAAATAATAAAGCTTAGGTTAAGTAGAAATAACTTTCAGTTTTGACACTAAAATAGCCCAACACATTTTTTAAGGGAAATGAAATGAAAGAAATAGTTATTGGGATGTAGAAAGTCAAGATTAGATTATCAACTTGGAAAGCAAAAAGTGAGAGAAGAATTGAAAATTTAAAAAATGTTTAAGCAACTATTACTCAGGCCAGTCACACTGCATCAGGGACAAAACCCACTCTGAGGGGCTAGCAACATTTACATGCGAGGTTTGAACTACAGAAAAAGAAAACAGTCAAAATTAAGGAGTATTTCACTGGTTTTGTGCCTTTTATAAAAAGTAAAGGTTTTGACTAATGTGAACAGGTGTCAACTACGGGCCCTGATTTGTCAAGTGAACGTTTGATGATGCCACAATCACAATCAAAAAGAACACTGTGTTTGAGCCAGAATTTCGGCACACGGTGGGTGCAGAAGCCTTCTCTGTGCTAAGGGCAGCTCATGGTTCACGTCCTACTAGGAGATGCAGCCTCAAGGGTGCTGATGGGTTGGCGGTGCCAGGACAAATCAGCATTATGTGTGATATTTTCTGGATCTGTCCCAAGACAGAACATCTTGATGGAACACATATCAGATGTGACCTTACAACCACTTGCAGACCCTCTTAAAGGAAATGGATGTAATCAGACAAGATACATTACGGTACAAGAGTTCAGTGAGACAGCAGAAGAGCCTCATAAAGAACAAATTATGGTCTTTGACACAAATAAAATGATTTTTACAATTTGTGTTAGCCACAGTTATTTGGTTGCTTCATTGCTGCTTGTCATTACTAATGCTAAAAGGTTATTTTAGAAAACAAGCAGACCTAAATTGTTATTTTTTTTAAAGAATTGAAGACATTTTTAAATGTTTAGAGGAAAATGCTTTTAATTGAAAAACCTTCCTGTAAAAGACAATACACTGATATTTTGATCAAATGAAATGTAAACTTTATGGTTCATTTCTGATTCTAAGCACTGCTTTAAGCAATCTATCAATTCCAGTTGCAGTCTCAGAAAACTAAGCTTTCTCTGTACTGAACTTAAAGAAAAACTGTTTAAGAACAGTGGTTCATAAAAAAGGTAGTCTAGTTTGGCATTTCTGCCAACAAAACAAAAATTTTTATATAAATTTATAAAAAATTTTACAAAAATGTTTATAAAACCCTTATTATAACAACATAATTTAGTCGAAATAACGGGATGTAAATTTTGTGAAATAATGTATAATTATGTGTGTTTTTATATTATTCTTCATTCAGGCCTCATCTGCCTACTAATAGGCCACTCAGACATACATAGTAATGGCTAATTTCAGTCATCTTTGAAATTCTAACAACTTCATTTATATAAAAACTAGCTTTCAGTCACATGAAAAACACTTCAAATTTTGTCATTATTAAGGTACAGTTGTTAAACTATGGGGAGAAAACATCCTTTTCACAGCTTGTGAATCTAAGATAGCTTCTAATACTAGCCCTGTAGTAGGTAGGCCTCTATCTGCACTTTGTCCCTGGCTTCCAGAACTGTCTGGAGGCAGCCTGAAGCCTCTGGCCTCTAAGAGTGCTGTGGGGGGCTCTCACTCTCCTGTTGAGACACTGGGGGGCGCAATGGAAGGAGAGGCCCTACCTTGCTCCCTGTGTTCCTTTATCATGCGAAGGAAGTTAAATAGGGCCTCCTCACAGCCTTGCCTACAAGTCACCTGGTATATGCCACGTGGAAAAGTGTCAGGCCCTGGAGAGGGCTGCCCAGAAGGAAGTTACTCTTCCCCCAGTCCAGACCTCTGGCTCACGCCTTCCCTCCTAAGGAACCCTGGCATGTCCCACTGCTGACTCAATGCCAAATCTCGGCCATCTTTCTTTTATCCCACAGCCTTTCTTTCTCTGTGATGGACGCGAGAGTGGCGTGTGACCTGAGATGTAAGGCAAGAGTGGACAGAGATGAGCTGGAACACAGGGCATTTTGCTCCTCCCATGGCCTCCCCTGCCTCCCTGGACCACCTGAGCTCTGGTGTGTCTTAAGCTGAAAAATAGTTATAAATTCCTGTCTTTTATCCAGTGCCAAGGAAAGCTGAGATGGCAAAATTAGATGGTGATTTACCACAACTCATGAAAGAATCAAAAGTTCTTGACATTTAGAATAAAATTTGACCCCAGAAGGTAGATTTGGTAGAAATAAAGTTCACTAAGAAAACTCACAGGGACAGCAGCTATCATCAGCGAAATATGGTATTGACAAAAATGTGATCTATGAACCAAATTTCTGATAAGAGATTTCAGTGAATAAGAATTGGTCCCAGTGAAAATTGTTTCAGTCAACTCGAAATGAAAAAGTGAAAAAATTGGAAATAGCTTAACTGAGCTTTATAGAAAATTGATAAAGGAATTAAAGTGACTTAATGGAGTCCATTCCGGAAAACCCTTTCCCAAGGAAAATTCATCAAAGTCAGAGTACTTCCTAGTTACGTGTTTGTATTTGAAGTGTCTCCTGTGGCTTCTCCATGGAGTTTTCATGAGCAGGGAGAGGTGGGTTGGCTGTGCACAGGCTGATGGGCAGTGATTTGCCGTGGGCCCCTCGATCCATAACATCGTATTACAAATTACAGGACTGTACTGGCATAAAGATGAATATAATCCAGGCTAGAGTCATCCTATTGTATTCGTTATTATTATATTCTCTTTCCCTTCTGATTCTCATAAGAGAATATTTTTCAGGAGCCCCTAAACACCAGGGAGGGCTCCAGACTCTGTGGCTAACAGCACTGTGGGAGCTCAGGTCAAGGAAGCAGGAGTCTGGGCAAGCTGGGGGTGGGTGGGATGGGGTGGAGGGAATGAACAAGCTTTATCTGTATCTTCTTAATGGAAGTGCCAGTGACCAGTCCCAGAGGGCCTGCCGGGGGTATGGTCCTCTACCCACATCTCTCCTCACAAAAGTTCTTCCTCTCAAGAAGCCCTCAGTGCATTTCTATTCTTGCAACCTCAAGAGCCCAAGTAAACAGCCCTAGTGCCCATCCCCCAAAGCCCAAGGCCTCTCAGCACACTCCCTTCACGGCTGAGTCTTCTGTGTGGAGAGCCCACGGGGCTGTGGTCACTTCCAACGCTGCTGTGCTCTAGCTGGCCAGTAGGGCTTTCTCTCTGGGCACAGCCACTGGCCATCCCACCCTATCAACACCCACCTGAGTCCCCACTGTGTGCAGACCCTGCGTCATGGGTCCCGGGAGCACATCGTTAACCAAGACACCATCCTGCCCTCTCAGAACTCAAACAGGGCCAGCTGGGGGAGCTTCTGTCAACCCTGGGGCTAGACATTGCTTGGTTGTGGGGCTATCCGTGCAGTGTAGGGTGTTTAGCAACGTCCCTGACCTCTGTCCACTAGATCCCAGTGGCACCTCGCTCCAAATGATGCTCAGCAAAAATGTCTCTAACAGGGGCAAAATCGCCGCTGGTTGGAAATGGCTGGCAGAGGGGCTGAGTGTTGACAACGGAGTCGTGGGCTCCCCCTGAACACCTGCAGTTAGGCAGTGAGGGTGGAGGGTTCTAGATCTGCTGTCAGGGATGCTTCGGGATTGAGGTGCTATTTAACTTGGACCTGGGAACCAAACAGGAAAAACCGACAACAGCATGGAGGAAAATAAATGAAAGAGCTCTTACCTAGTCAGACTAAGGTTTATGCTCCGGTAGGAATGGCCAGGATTAGATAACAGGTACATTTCATTATCGATGGAGGGTGAGGGGGAAGCTATAAGTATCTATCCAGTCCTAAGACAATCTCAGTTACCCATGAGTTAAATGTAAAGATGGGGCCTCCCTGGTGGCCTAGGGAGTAAGTCTCAGTGCTATCACTGTTGCAGCCTGAGTTCAATTCCCAGCCAGGGAGCTAATCCAGATATGGCGCAGCAGACCTTTCCTGTCTTCCCTGCTGCTCCCCTCAGCCGTGTATGTCAGTAAATGTGCCTATGCTGCTACCTGTTCTGTCTCTGGTGAATCCTCTCATCCCCCAATGCCCCCGCACCTCTGGCCTACACCCCAGTTCTTCCATGCACAAATAAATCTTAAAAAAACAAATTTAGAGATGCATTTTGTTGGATCCATCCAGTCATTATTGGATTTTGGAAATGACTTTAAATGCTTCATTTTAGCCACAGTCCCCACCATTTCTTATTATCCACTGACCTAAGTATTCACTTACATTTTGCTTGCCAGGTTTCTGAAGGCTTGTGAGTTTATATTTTTTAAATATAAAAGCCATGGTGACATGTTACTTTAGGTTCATGGAGTTGCTCCAGCTCTTTTGGAATTCAGGGCATCTCGAATTCTGACAGTTGCAGGTAAGAACCATGAGACCCTGAAATAGATCTCAAATTCTCTGGGTATCCTTGTGACGGGAGAATCCCTGCCTTCCCAGAGTTCTCCAAAGGCTCGCCCCTTCTCCCTGAAAGACCCTAGCTTGGTGGAGCAGGGGGTCTCTGCAGATCTCTGGAGAAACTTTGCAATCAGAAGGGTGAGACCCAGGCTGGAGATCTGCTCTCCTTTTCCGCTCAGTGTAGCTTAATCTCGTTAGTGATCAAGCATATGGACGCTGTGAGATTGCACAGGCAGGCACTGTGGCCAAGTGAGCCGCTTCCTGAACCAGAGAGGAAGGCTCCTTCCACTACCCGCGAAGACAACTTCGGAGGACTCAGAGCCAGAGGGGGAGGCCAGGATTGCTTCTTGGAGGGTGGGGTCTCCCTCCTCCTCCCTGGCCTCGGGGCCTGCTGGCTGAGCCCCTACCCTGCAAACCACGCCCAGGGAAGGGTCTGGCCATGTCAAGCACACCAAGGTGCACACGATGGAATAGCTTACTATTGGGTCAGCATTTTTTTTTTTACCTGCCAGACATTCTTTTGATGAGAATGATAGAAGGCCAAAACCATTTTTCTTTTGCAATCTGCCTTTTGAACAGATGATTTTATTTAGTCAGTATTTTAACTGGACTCATAGCTTTTTAACTGGACTCATTCAACCCCAAGGGCTGAATGTCTGATTTTGGGGTAGCTTGCAGGGGGGGGGGGGGCAAGGGTGGGGAAGGATAACTCTGAGGACAATTCTGTGGGGTGGGGCTCCAGGGAAGGAAGGCAGGAGTCCTAGCCTCAGACTCAAGCCCCCTTTCTTCAACAGAGAACTGCTTGAAGACCAATACCAGAACAGCTGGTGTTTCTGCTGGGTGATGCGGGTGTGGGCTAATACTCCCCTTTCCAGTGAAGACCCCCGCTGGTGTGATTTCCCTGACTTCTATTTTCTGTTGACCCTCCTCCCTACAGCTTTGTCTAGAGGCTCTGTGGGGCCCACCTCGCCTGGGCGGGGCTCTGGCTTTCCCAGGGTGGGCAGGCTGCACTGTGCGCACTTGCAAACACAGTCACACTGACCCACCACCCTAGCAGCCTGCTGAGAACACTGGTTTGTTTGGGGGGGAGGGAGAAAACAGGAAGAGTCTTGTGTAGCTGGGTGGCAGTCCTTACGCAGGGCCGTGCCCCAGTCTTATGGGCGAGACAGCTCTCTCTTCTCAGAGCTCCTGGAGGCAGGAGGAAAGTGGGGTGGGAGGACCCCAAGGAGGGCACCCACATACCACCACTATGGGCAACAGTGTGCTGCTATGGCACAGCCCATTCCTTGAGCTTTGCTCTGTGTGCAACAGAAAAAGCTGCTAAACCAGCTAGTTTTCAACCATGGCTGCGTTTACCATCAGCTGAGGATCCAGGCTACACCAGAACAGAAGTGACCAGATCACCAGGGCAGCGCCAGGCGCCGAAGTGCAGTGCAGCGACTCCCAGCTGACCGCAGTGAGCAGGCAGGCCTGGAAGCAGTGCCCAGCCCAGCAGGGCTTCTTTAATGTGTGCCGGTCACCTGGGGACTGCGTAAAATGCAGACTCTGGTTTGTAGGTTTGGGATGGAGCCTGAGAGTCCATTTCCAGCCAGCTCCCAGCTGATGCAGCTGCTGGCAGGAGTGAAGGCCTGGCAGTGTGGTGAGAAGGCTGGCTCTCAGGCCTCCTTTCTCCCCCCTCATTCATTCAACCCCTGCACCCCCTTCAGCCCACCCCAGCTCACCCTCTATTTACTTGGTTCATTCTGTGGTTCAGGCTCGGTGCTCGGTAGCTGGAGCAAAGTGGCCACCAGAGAGTCAAGGCCTGGCACCCCAGTGTGGGAAGAGGGCAGCACAGAGGGAGCCCCACACGTGAACAGGTCTCTTCTGTGGGCGATGAGGGCTACACCAACATAGGAAGCAAGTAGGGTGCTGTGGCCATGGGCATTCCACTCCCTTAGCTGGGTGGCTAGAGAAGCATCTGAGGAGCTGCCATTGGAGCGGGTCGTGAGAAGCCAGCCCCATGAAAAACCGGGAGAGCACCAGGCAGCAGGACGGGCAGCGCAAGGCCCGTCTGGCACCTGACAGTCCGAGAGGCCTTGGTGTGGAGCGAGGGTGTGACGGGGTTGGGGGTGGGGGCAAGAGCTAGGGCCAGGTGGTGGCCAGGAGGCCCCCAGGGCCTGCGGGGGGGATTTGGGTTCTGTTGTGGGGGTTGGGCAGCACTGGAGAATTTTAAGCATCTGTTATTTGTTCTAAAACAATGTCTCTGCTGGTGATGTGGGCATCTGATTGCAGGGAGGCAGGAATGAAATCTCATTGGTGAATGAGGTGGCTTCTGAACACACACACACACACACACCCCTTTCTTCCTCATACCTGCATATGCCCTCGGGAAAGGCTCTTACTTCCCAGAGGGAGCCCCATGAGAACGTTCAGACGGCCCAGCGCAGCAGTGGCCCTCTGCCCCCCACACCTAGGGGTGCCCTTGATTCCCGTTCTTCACCCCCACAGTCAGCTGCACAGGGGACCCTGACCAGCTCACCCCTTGTCAGGCCGGCCTCCCTCCACCAGAGCGCCCGCCCGGGCTCCCACCCCTCACGGCTGGGTCCCGGAGCTGTGGAGCGGCAGGTAGCTTGTTCACAGCCTCAGCTGGTAAGCAACCCCTGCACCTCTCCCCACAGCGACAGGGGTCTTCCTGGGGCTTGTGCGAACAGAGGATCAGGGAACCAGTCCATAGTGCAAGACTCTGCTGGGGTTTTCCTTGCGAACACATTTAAGCTATCTTTCTTAAAAGTCTGTGCTAAGTGATTGGCACCTTAAGACAGTCATTTCCCCCCTTGATGTGTGTTTTCTTTAAGTAGAAAACCCAGCTTCGAACAAGGTAACGTGGCCCTGTCAACAGCCCTTTCGATCACATTGTCCTAGTGCCTGGGAGAGGGCTTAGACATGATGATCTAGAGAAATGCTAACCGGAGTCAGAAAGCCGGAGGGGAGCTCCTTTCATGCTGTGCCTGGGCTGGAGGATGGAGGTCCTATCAGGTCCCCGCTGGGCAGCACCCTTCCTGGGGGTTCCCTTCTTTGGTCTCCCCATCAGATGTGAAGGTGGCATGATGCAGTGCCTTGGGGAAGCCCAGCTCAGCTGCAGCCACCAGTGCACTGGCCTGGAGTCAGCACACCCCCAGCCTCTGCTTCTGTACAAAAGGAGGTGCCCATCCCCTGGTCTCCCAGGAACACCCCCAGGTAGAGTTCCTAAAGGAAATCTAAAGGGTTTAAAGCAGGAAGATTACTTAAAATTCCACTAATTCAAACTCTAATTTGGAACTTAAAACATCTTAAACGTGTTTTGTTTTTATAGCAAAGAATGAGAAATGTGCATACCTCCTGCATCTGTGACTTCCAGGCTTGCATCCTCAGCAGGCAGCGGGGGCTGGAGACAGGCTGTGGGGGCAATGATGGGTGGTCCCAAACTTGGGAAAGGGAAGTTTGGTCCAGGGAAGCTAAAGGAGACTTGATTCTGAGAAACGGCCTGTTTTGGGGCGCTTCTAATCATTTAGTGGCGTAAGTATAATTTCGGCAGACCATAGAGAGTTCACAGGTGAAACAGGGCAGCCCCATCTGGCACAGGTGGGGGTGCACTGGGGCTGTCTGCATCCCTAGTTAAGCCCACCGTCGGGACCCCTGGGGTGAGGTCAGAGATAGCAGGTCACAGTTATCACTTGGGGATAATGGTTCAGAGAGTACCTGGCCCAGAAATTCCTGGGTTGCAGACCTCGGTTTAGCAATGAACTCAATGGCCTCTGGCAAGCTGTTTACTTCTCCTTGTTTGTTTTCGCATCCGTAGAGCTCGCAAAACACTTTCTCCAAGGTTGTCTAAAGAGTTAGAGCACAGGAGGAGTTCTTTTGCCAGAGCCCAAGCTACTGTGGGCACAAGGCAGTTCTGGGTGCTAGCGTGGCCGCCGTGGCCTGGCCGTAGGCCTCGGGGAGGGAAGGCTCCCTGCAGCCCACCGGGGGCAGAGCTTTGTCCTGGCAGGAGGGCACGGAGCAGGCTCTCCCTGATCCAGGCAGACGGGTCAAGGAGCAGTCCTGGAGCCCTCGGTGGCTTTCTCAGGACTTTATTGATCTTACTGCACAACTAGCAGTGCAGCCACCGGGTACATGGAGGTGGGGAGGCCAGGAGGCCAGCAGGCCTCCTAGCCCCTGGCAGTCATCACCCTTTCTGGGCCCTTAGGTGTCCTCTCATACATGGTCTTTTCTCCAGCCTCTACTGCACTCCGCCGCGTGGGCCTCCATCCTCTCGTGCCGCTGCTGCTGCTGCTGCTGTCCCCGTGACCCGCCCTTATATACCCAGTTTCTCAGCCCAGGTGCACCCACCTACGCATGCTCACACCCTACTCCAGGTGCGGCCATCACGCATGCGTGCCAGACCGCAGGGGTCTATCATTGATGGTAATGGCAGCAGGGCAGGAACACCTGGTAACTTCCATGTACCCTGCACGCATCCAGGCTGGGTCTCAACCTGGACCCATCTCTCCTTGGCTGTCGTGGCAGGCAGTGCCTCTGGGAGGAAAGTGCTCAGGGGAAAGGACCGGCCTGATGTCCAGCAAGTTATATCAGCCGACTTGGGCTTTCTCGCCCCTCACGAGAGTCAGTGAGCTGTGAAGAAGACCTAGTTTGCAGAGCACCTCCAGGGGCTTATTTCCTCTCCCTAGTCCTAAATGTAGTGTCAGGAAACACCAACCCAAACCACAGCTTGTAACCAGACGCTGAGAACTCTAGATTTTATTCCAGCTCACAAGACATTGCTGGGAGTTTCCTCTGGTGTTATTTCCAGGTGGACATAGCGCCTCTGTGGCCTGGAGGAGTTGAGAAGACACACTGATTACTTTGCCACGTCACTGATGGGGTTTGGGGGACTTTTACTCAATATTTAATTGAGTTGCAGAGATTTAACTTCGCTGGGGTTAATAAGACAGCAACAGGCACTGATTTAAAATCACCAAGACCCACTGTCCCAAGCCACTTCAGGTACTTACTTCGTTGTCTAGTTTCCAAAGAGATGAACGCTCCTTACTGGATTTTCTAAATTGAAATGGAGGGACCCTCGTCTCAGTGATTTCACTAAGTGCTGATGAGAACAGGGCAAAATCCCAGGAAGGCTCTTCCAACAGGGCAAAAATCCCAGGAAGGCCTCGATGCAATGAGCTTGCAGGGGGTGGGGGGACGTAGGACCAGCAACGCACCACACGGAGCAGATTCTCGATGATTCTGGCACACAGGTAAAGGAGGAGTCCTGGAGCCCGCAGTGACTTTTTTAAGCTTTTACTATATCATTATGTCAGAGACAACCAGGTACACGGCAGGCAGGGGGGGCCCGGGAGGCTGGAAGGCCTCCTAGCGCCCAGCGCATCTTCACGCTCTGGGCTGCTGCTGCTGCTTCTTCTGCCTTTCTGTCTGTCTATGCTCTCTCCTTTCCTGGCATCCTCGTGGCACCTTCTCTATATGCCCGTGTCTCAGCCCAGGTGTGCCCACTTGCGCATGCCCACTCAGGCACGCGTGCAGGACCTCAGGTGTCCATCATCTACACCAATGGCGGGAGGGCGGACAAGCCTGACCAGTTTTCCATTTACCCTACAGGGTACCTCCTCGTCACCTGTGGAAACAGTGTGTGCCCCGTCAGTGAGTGGTCGCCCCCATTTTAGATTCTCACAGGACTCTCTTCTTCCCCTTTTGCTGTCCTCTTTGCTACTGCTCCTCAATGGTTTGCTTAGCAGTCCTGTCATTTGAAAAAGTTCTTCTACTCCAGGAAAAGCATTAGCAAAATTATACAGGGTTGCCGCTGCTTAGCTGTCAGGAAATGTCACACAATTTCAGAGGTTACCAGTCAAGTTATCAGGTGGTATCTTTTCTCACCAAAATGAGCAGCAAACTTTTAAATTCATCCCCAATTTGTTTAAACTTATGCCCACTTTCAATTTTACATTGTTAATAAGTCAATATAATGAAAATTTTACTTTATCCCTGTATATTGTTAACAATCCTGTTAACTCTTTTTTATAGCTACAACACAGACTTGCAATTTTAAAAAGCTGTCATTAAACAAAATCTCATCTATATGCAACTTTGATATACCCTATCTATACTCTCACCCACAGTACCTTAAGAGTTCTAAATTCGGAATGGGCTAATGGAAGTAACACATGGGCAGGAGTAAAAATCTAGCAGCAGATGTGGGTTATTATATATTACACACCACTGTTTAGTGGCTACTTCTTGTTTATTAAAAATATTAAGATCAATTAGTTCTCTCATTCTCTGTATTATGAGGCAACTAAAGCCCCCGTGACGGAATGTTCTTTGCTACAATCGTAGAGTCAGATTTTAGAGTCCCACAGCTAGATTTCTGCCATCTAATGTTCCCCAAAGATCTGAGTTTTAGCCCTCACTGGTTATCAGCAAATTAAATGACAATCCTGGCTAGTTCACTTTCTGTTCACTTGAGTGAAGAGGACTTGTTATGGGCTCAATTGCATCCCTTAAAAACCTGTTGAAGACCTAATTACCTCTAGGATCTCTCATTGTGACTGTGCTTGGAGACAGGACCTTTGAAGAGCTAATTAAGGTAAAATGAGCTCAAGTTCAATCTCGTAAGAGACTAGGACAGCACACAGAGGAAGGACCACGTGAGGACAGCAGGGAGGCAGCAGCCCATATGCCAAGGAAAGCGGTCTCAGAAAAAAACATTCTAACAGCCACCTTGATTTTGGCCGGTTAGCTTCCAGAATTGGGAGAAAATAAATTTCTTTTGTTTAAACCACCCCAATCTGTGGCATTTTGTTATGATAAACTTTGTAATCTAATACAGAGGTCAAGCAAAACTGAAAGAAAATGTAGAATCTGTATTTTTTTCTATAGCAGGGACACTGTGCTCTTAATTAGGGCTCATTAGTTGCAAGTAAGAAATCAAACCCAGCCAACTCTCTCTGAAGCATGCAGTGGTAACTTACGGCTCTGGTGTGGAATGCAGCATCTCAGGAATGCATTGGACCCAGGACCTAGAGCTTTGTCAAGACTGTCTTCAGCTCTGCTCTCACTGTGAGTGTGTATTGGATTTTTTTATCCATCCCAATTTCTGATTCCTGGGGAAGAGACTGGTTCGCTTGAGTCAGGGACTAACAGAGATGGCCAGAGGAGACAGGGTCACACAGCCCACAGTAGGCCCTGAGAAGACTAAGAGGTCTTCTCAGAGATCACATGACAACGGAGCCCTTGACAGCCTGGGGAGGGGTCTGTCTCCTTCCAAAGGCAACGGGGAGACAAACACATTGACATTAAGTGTGCTGAAGCAGAATGGCCAACATATTAAGAGTCTGGCAACAAGTAGCAAAATCAAAGCACCAGCAACCCAAGACTTCATTCAGACCAAGAATGCTTGTAGCCTGTTTCCCAACTGAGGATGAGGGAGAAGGAAGAGATGCCAGTGTTGACTGGCAGCCTGTCAAAACATGTGCACCATCAGCTGGAAAAAACTGGTTGGTGATCAGTTGGAATTCCATTATACAGATGGTGCAGACTATTTCTAATGTAAAAAACAGTGTGCAAACAGAACTAGTCTCTTTGTAAATGTATTTAGGAGCCTAAATCACTACTTTCCAACAAGGGAGTGGGAGTGGGAGAAAGATTAATATTTATTGTTCTGGAGAAGTATAGAAAATAGAGAAAAGATAAATTTTCAAATGAATCTGTATCAGACAAAAAGTGACTTAACTAGCCTGAGACAGCAGGGAAAAGACATCTCTGCTGGCAGGGGACCCTGCTTTTTGCTCACATCACTCTCTCCTCTTCTGCCCAGTACCCTGGCCTGAAGCCCCCAGCTTAGCTGTCTCCTCCACAGCTTTTGTTAACTGACTACACAATTTGGCATTTTTCTGAAATTGTTCTGTGGCCATTGTGTTCCCCTTCTAAGCTGAACCTCTTTCAGGCTGAGGTTCACATGATACACTTGCTCCCATTTTGTCTTAAAGGGTCTAATGCATCTTTAATGCACCTTGTTGCCTGAGGAAATGTCACAGGCTGAACAGGAAATGCTGGTCTGCTTGCTGGGCTCAAATACTCTTAGAATAATTAAAGACGAGAAATATTCCAGGTGTAGGTCTTTTAAGATAAAAACTTTATTTTACAATTTTATAAAGCAGCTTTACATTAAGCACAAACGATCCATTTACTTTGTATAGAAACAAAATACCTTTCCATCTGCAAAAAATCAAGTTTTGCTGTATATAAAACTAACATGTGCACATTGTGCTTCAACTGCAAAGTCTGTACAGCTTTACAAAGGACTGCCCTTCAGAAGGGCATCCAGTAAACACTTTATTGCATATTTAACACATGGTATAGAATCCACATGTACGATGGAGAGGAGACAAGAAGAACAATTACAAGGAAGATGAAAATAGCAGCTTTCAGTGAACGTTTGTACACTGACAAAGAAAAAGGACTGCCACATCTGGAGAGTTGTGCTTGTGTGTCATTTTGTATTTGCTTACATACACTGGATGGTTTTTGGATGAAGCCTTTATGTACAATAACTCCTAAAGGGTCAAACTTGACCTTCATCTGGAAACTTTTGGCTGGTTTTACAACTGAAGTGGCAATAGATTTAACATAATATCAAAGCCAACACAAGATAAGTGTTTAAAAAACCAATCCTCATAATCTTGAAACAAAGAGTAATTTCAAAGAAGCAAAATAAAACTTTAAAATACCTTCCCCATTCTAAGCTAAGGGTAAGTAAACATTTCAGACGATTTAAACCCCTAGAAAACACCACAGGTGTTTAGGAATAAAAATGCAATGGTTGATCTTGGGCAGTGTTCCACCAGGTATACCCCCAGATCACCTGCATCGAAATCACCTGAATGCTTATTATAAATGCAGAGTATCAAGCTTCACAGGCAGATATGCTAAATATCTGGGAGCTTTAGTTTAATAAGCTCCCAGGGGATTTGAGGCAGCCTAAAGTTTGAGAACCACTGGTTTGTACTGATGGTTGCTCAACTCACCCTCTTAGAAAATTCTGGGATCAGAAGAAAAACCACGTTGTGACAATGTGGAAGGCAGTGTGAAATCAACAGCAATGAAATAGCAATGCCATTTCTGGATCAAAATGTCTCATTTTTTAGTGGAAAAGGATAGTCACATTGTTAAGGCACCGATTGATATTTGTCACAGAAGCAGTACCAAACCATTTTCCTTGACTCTTAAAATCTAAGTACCAGTATGCAAACACGAGGCAGAAGTCCGAACTGGTCTAAATAATAACAAAAATGATGAAGAGAGAATGGTTCCCAGATTGGAAAAAGGCTATTTTTGAACATTGGCATTGAAAATAAAAATGAAGTTATCCAGATATTCTTGTTGACACAACTAATATGTAAGAACTACAAAGGTGAAAAGTCAGGGGAAGTAAAATAACCCACAACTGTTTTGTTGCAGGCAAAATACAGTGATCACAGAAATTGGGGGGTTTAAGTTTACTTTTCTATGACCAGCTAATATCACTCTCAGTGTAGTTGCAGTTCTGCTCTCCTGCGCCCTTTGCCACTAATATACAGATTACATCATATGTATGTATATACATTTTCTGATTTCTATGTAGTGTTGCTAGGCTGAGTTCCCTTAAAATCTACAGTATGGAGGCAGGTTGCCACCTGGTTCCTGATGTACACTGACAGTGGGTCACAGACAAAGTGCACTGCACTTGTCAGACCCAGAGCCCTGAAAGTGTGGGGGCCTCATAGTTCCAATCTGTAGAAGTTACAGTTTACACTTACTGTACTATCATAGTAAAACTTGGTTTTTGACTTAATGCCTGATGTGCTGCAGCAGACACTGCCCATGGTCAGAGGGCTAAGGAGTCTATTCATGGGAGGTGGGATATAAAACCCAAATAAAGGTTTGATTGCAAATGTAGTAGCATCACTTCTATCCAATAACTGAAATAATCTAAAAATTGCAAAGGAAAACCAATGATGTGCAGAGTCAATGGTTTGATAACCAAGAATGATCTAAGCAGGAAAAAACTGCTCTCATACCAATATTTGATGTAGTATTTTTCCTTACGGGGTGGGGGAACCCTAAAAGGTGTTGGACTTAGGAAAATCGCTAGCTCCTTCCCAATTTAGGTTTATAATTCAATTTCCCAATAATGTCCAAAAATGTCACCGCCACTACCACCCCACCCCAAAAGACTAAACTCTTGCGTAGTCTGAAATCAAATACAAGATTCTAGATAGTGACAAAAAGAAACCATCAAATGGGGATGGGGAAGGATAGACTGATTATCAAACCTTTACTGATTGTAGATCAAGTTTCATAAAACATAATATTTCTGTAATTTTTGTGCAGTCAACAAGTTTTGTTTTAGTTGTGCTTACATCATATAACTGTGAAGCCTGAACACTGTGGTGTTCTTAATTTACATATTTCAAGAAAACCATAAATTTAAAATACTTTCCATACATAACAAATTGAACAAATGCCCATTTGCCCCCAAGAAATTAATCTCTAAAAAAGAAACGTCATTTAAAAAAGTTGCACACAGTCCACTACTCAGGCTACAAGTACATATTTACTGTATGACAGCACATTGTCTTCTTTTTAAAGTCTGCTTCCAACATAAATATAAATAATCATATTTTAAAAGCACCCCATACTAAGTTTTCAGGTAAGTGCTAGACAGTTGGCTAGTGACAGCTACTTACCATTATCTTCCCCAAACTGAGAGGGACTATCTGTGGAACAGCACAGGGTGACAGCAAGACAAAGTTAAACACCTTTGTTCAGCCCATTGACTAAACACATTTCTGCTCTAAATGCCACCTACATTTCTAAACACCCAACCCACGGAATGCAATGATCTCAGAAGACTGGTTTTAAGGATCACTGATCACTCAACGTAACCCACAAAAACCTAGTGTACAACCTTGTAAAACGTGCCGATGCTCTGCTGAGATAGAGCCCGTAGTTTTTGTGTACAGCAGAGGCTAAAATACGATTTTGGTTATGAGCCCTAGTTGTGCTTTGCCCTGCTGCCTTTAAGGTAGCTTTTCCACCTCTTGACAAACTCTTTGAAGATTGGAGAATCATCAATGGTGCTGAGTAGCTGCAGCTGATTGATGTGGGTGGTGTGATAGTCCCAGCGGGCCAGGTTGGGGGCGATCCCAAGCATGAAGTGACGGAGGTCATAGATGGTTCCTGAGCCAGTGTCGTACAAGGGGAGCATGGCTTTAAGGGACTCCATGCCACGCTCATACAAAGACCTCGCCTCTTTCCCGAGTTTTTCCCCTGCAGTTTCTTTTAAGTCATATAGCCCAATTAAAGAATACATAAAGCCATTTAAAACAAAAGAGCTAGGTGTGGTTGGATATTCTTCATACCAGTCATGTTTATTCATAAACACAGCTTTAACTCCGTGCTGCTCCGACAGAAACTTGTAAGGGGCTGTTGCCCTTAAAGCTGAATTGAGGAATACATGGTCTTTTGTTAACAGATAGGCCCTGACTAATGTAGAAATGGCTTGCCCTTGGGCCATGGCAGAGTACCACCCCGGTTCTAAAGACCTGAACCCTTCTCCTAATTTACGGGTCACCATAATCGGCCAGCCGCCTTTCTCATCCTGGTTCCTGACCAGCCAATCACTGGCCGCGAAGAACGCAGCCATGTGGGCCGTGGTAGAGATGGTAATGTTGTCGAGGAATCCTTTCCCCTTCGCAATCAACCTAACCACCTTCTTGGGCATTATTTTGGTTGGCTTCACAGCTTTTGTGTTGGAAAGACCCACTCCTTTCCTGAGGTCAGTGACCAGGTCCCTGGTAACCGTGCTCCACGAAGTTCTGGGCCCAATGCCATAGTATATGTCTCTTTCTTTAAAAGCGATTAGCTGGGTATTTGAGACATAATGGACAGTGAAGAGCTGATTCTTTTCTGTGGTCTCAAGAACCACAGACACACTTCCATTTGTCAAGAACTTGAGGTCAAATGAAATAATAAAATCTTTTGTGTTCCCCAGTTGCAAGGATACACCCTCACTGGTTTCTGTAGGGGGAAATATACGAACAAAGATGGGTTAGAATGAAGACCCTTTGCATTTAAACATTAATTGCAATTCATCCTTACAACCACTGACCATGCAAAGTTAACACTTCAATATTTTATGTCAGATTATTTTTTTTTTAAAGATTTGTTTATTTATGCATACAAGCACTGGGGTACAGGCCAGAGGTGTGGGGAGGTGAGAGAATCCACCAGACAGAGCAGGGGGTAGAACAGGCAGATGGACTGAAACACACCGCCGAGGGGAGCAGCGGGCAAGGCAGGAGAGGTCTGCCTATACCATGTGGGTCACCTCCCCAGCCAGGGACAGGGATCGAACTCGTGCTGCAGTGGCCGAGGTCTGCTTCATAGTGCGTTGCTTAACCCACTGCGCCACCAGGGAGGGCCCATATGTCAGATTATTTTACTAACTTAACATCACAAATAATAGAATGTGTTTTCCCTATCAATGCAGATTCATCAACAATCAATGACTATTCCAGTATAACTGTTGTGCAAAAGGAACTAGTTCCGCACGTATCTCAAGAGAGAGGCTAGAAGGAAAGAATGGTTACACATGAACTGAAAATTTTTAGTTAACACTAAAAAGTAGTTACTATGTTCTAAGTGTTAAAATATATTAACTCATTTAATCCTCATAACAATTCCTACAGTATTATTATTATTATCTTACTACAAAGGAGTTGCTGAGCCAGAGAAGTCAAATGACTTGTCTACGGCACCAAGAGCTGATCCCAGGATGCTTGGCTGGGCATATAATACATGCTCTTTGTCACTAATTTGATATTCACAATGATAGGTTTGCTTTTACATATTCACTGAAATTGGGAATAAAACTCTGGAAATTAAGTATTGAGCTCATGCATTCATCGAAAAGTGAGAGACATCAGGGAAGATGGATGCACAGGCTTGGAGTAAAAACAAAACAAAACACTGTTTGAATTCTTATTCTACCACTTACAAATTTAAGATATTCAGCAAGCTATACTCTGTGCCTCAGCTTTTTTACACATTAAATAAACATAGTATTACTTTGCAGAGTAATTTGTGAGGACTAAGAAAAAATGTATTGTGTTTGAACTTAGCAATAAATGACAGTGATTATTATTACTCTCTAGCCATCAGCTTCAAAAAATTGCAAAAGCTGTTTTACTTGGAAAATTATCAAATAGGAACTTTCTCTGGAATATCTACAGTGATGACTGAGTCCCAGAGTGGTAACTTCCTAAATACTACTGGTCTAGATTTATGAAGAAAAGAAACTGAAAATATTAAAACCAATAGCAGTAGTAGCAAGAAAAACAAAAATATATGTAGTACAAAGTTTAATATACTAAAGACAAATGTGAATATCTTGATCTTTCTAGAACTTAAACTTACAAAACATTCATATATGTACTATCTCACTTAATTATTATAATAAATTGAAGCTGACAGAGCAGGAATTATGAGAGACTTTAGAGATGAAGATACAAGTGCCTTGTAAAGATGTGTCCAAAGTAAAGTGCTTTGACAGGCAGAGACAGGATCCCCAGACACCCAAGTCCAGAGAATACAGGAATTGGTGTCGGACATGGCCTCCTCATGAGTATCATCTCTTAAAAACAGCTACTGAGTCAGAGCTGCGTTGAGGAGTCTGTGAGCAAATCTCCAGTGTGAAGCCAAGATTGGAAATGAGAATGGATGACAGCATCGACAGCCGATGAACTTGAGTATTTAGCAAGTTGAGCTGTCTGGGCCTCTACCGGTGTGGATGCAGTTGACCCAATGTTCTTAATTACTTCACTTGATGGAACAGATGATTATGAAAATTATATTAAGAATGAGAACACTGATAGACTTCTGCATTAAATAAGGCTTTAAGTGACTGAAAAGGTGATTTCATAAGTTTAATTCTAACTCAGTAAAAGTCTATTTTATCTGGAAAAGTCAACATGCAATCTTTCTCTTAGTATTTTTCTGTACCTACAGTAAAATGGAATTCAGTGTTTAGTACAACCCCTGAAACACAGTAAGATTCTGAACTGACTTATGAATCACTTAAGTTTAAATTACATTCAGCAGGGCAAACCAATACTAATGTGCTACTTATGTTTCCATTTTAGGGTAACACTTCTTTAACCAGACAATATTACTAACTACAGCATCCATTCTCACCAAATGAACAACAGACCATCTTTAGAAGTCCAAATGGGGTGGAAGCTCCATTATCTTCCCATCATTCCATTTTAATTTTAATTTAATATGTACAAATTCAAAAAATAATATAGTTCAATCAATTAACTTATGTCTAAATATAACAGATAATTTCGAAGAACTCAATAACAAATATCATAGGCTATAACCTTTTCAAAAAGTCACTATTAATTTTCATCACTATTAAAAACACCAACACCACCAGAGGGGGTTACTGAGCCATGCAGGAGAGTGACAGACATCACAATCTCCAATTCATATCAAAATGAAACAACATTCATAGTCTTCATGCCAATCTTATGAAATTGGTCTTTTAATTCTCACTTTATAGGTACATGGAGAGATTAAATAACTTGTCAACATCATTTAGAATAGTAGCAAATGGAATGTGAATTTACAGAGCTTATTTTTTTCAAAACACATTTACATTATTATCTTCCTTGATCCTTATAATAATTTGAGGCTGGAAGAGCAGGAATTATGAGACATATAACTTTGGAAATATACCAAGCAAGGTTCTGAGCTCTGCTGAAGGTCTTGTACTATAGGAGACCCCTGCTTTAAATCTACTAATAGAAACCTCTATTATGTGAAATCCATGACTCTTCCTCTCTCTGAGCCACTATTCCCAGGAGTCACTACAGGTGTCTATTTTTGGTATATGTGGCACAAGAACATATACATTAGGTAACAGAGGATGACAAAACATTTAAGAATGGTCTTCAAATATATGTTTTCACATACAGTACAACCTGTTATTATTTATTTATTTAATCAACAGGTTTAGTGTGTGGAGTGAGGAGAGGCTCTATTCAGAAACTGGAGGAACTCTGAGACGGTCAGGTAGAGAGGTAAGAGTCAAGTATAAGAAGAAGAGAAGCTCATGAGAAGTCTAACAAAGAATGGCTGTAGAAAGAGGGGAAAGTGAAGTCATGGAAATGAAGACAGTGCTGGGAGGAAAGGAAAGACAATTTAATTTAATAGGGCAGGACAGGTATAAAGTTTTAATTAATTTATTTTTAAAATTAGGAAAAGGAAGAAAACTATGTACAATATTCTACAGACCAATGTTATGGTTCCTTCTTAATGATTTTACTTCCTTTCAGAGAGAAAAATAAGCATGGTCGAAAAGTGAAAGGCAATAGCATTCAGCTTCTGGTCCTTCAGTCTTACCTTATTTACACCTATGCTTTTATTTATAGGTCCCAATTTCTTCTCAACAGTTATTCCCTGAATTTATCTCCCATGAGGTCTATGTTCTTAAAAACCCCATCTCCCAAGCTTCTTCTGCCATGTGAAAATACAAGGAAAAATCTATGACCAGAAAAGAACTCTCACCTATCATGCTGCTTGATTTTGGACTTCTAGTCTACAGAAGCATCTCTAATACCAACTAAAAAGACCTTTTTCATTCACTTAAAAAAGTGTCAGGGCCCAAGGCACTATTTCCTTCACTGAACAGTCATTTGAGTGACTCCAATACTTGAGTCTATCAGAAATGGCGGTCCCATCTATGAAAGAAAAGCAAGCTTGCTGGGGAGCCCAGGATGAACACTGGGAGTCTTCAGATAAGAACTCAGAGGTGTTCTCAGTGCCAAAGTTAAGATGCTCATTTGAATCAAGTAGTTACTACAGTTGATATTTTGATAAAAGCGAATACTTAAAATGCAAAGAAAAATTTGAAAGACAACAATTCAAAAACAACTGTGAAGTCCTGTTCCTGAACTTTTCAGAGAAGCTGAAACTATTCTTTCTGGACATGAAAAAATGCTCCCCTGACTGTGGGACAACAGTAGTTTGAATCATGGCAAACATCAATATTTGATCCATATGCACAATTCTTAATAATTAAAAGTGAGCACATAACAAGAACCCATCATTCACATGATGAAGAACTGAACTAATATGGTCTGAAATATGCATGCTTGGTTTGAATTTAGTAAGCTATCTGTATTTTAAAAAAAGAATGAAAACCAAAGCCTGTGATAAACACAGTGCTAATACCTATGCCCCACATAGATGTCTTGCCTCTGGTTTTCTTCTGCTCTGGTCAAAACTCCCATGTAACTCCAGCTCCCTCTCCATCAAATACTTGTGTTGAATGCAACTCCAGGCATACACAGGATAGTAAAATAATCACCCCTTTCCAGCTAGCACACTCCCAGCACGGGAAGTTCCAATTCTGAGCAGCTTGTGCCCTCCCACAGAGTAACACAGAGTTCTTGCCTTCACAAGCTTGAAATTTAGCAAGCAGTTTTATCTCCAATCACTGGTTGTACAATGAAGGGCTAAAGTGAAGGTCCCTCAGGATGAGGAGACCTATCTTTTGCATTACCCCAGACATCTAAAAGTGCACAAAGAAATCTATGTTCTAAAAAGACTAGATTAAAAGATTGGTCTAAAAAACTTGCCAGCACTGGAGGAGGTCAAGATAAGGGTGGCTGCTTTCTACCTGAATTCAGAAAACATTATTAATCAGTGAAAACATAAGTTCCTTGGTTGACCTAAAATCAAATGTCTAATCATTTCCTGACGTAATGACCTCTTAGGTATCATAAGTGTTTTTAAGTACAGCCATGGATATTATCACCCAGCCTAACCTGTTGCTTTACAATAAACAAGGATGCTCTATGTATTAAAACACCATAGAATGCCATAGGAGAAAGGAAGCTCAGGTCACCGACCATTGTACCGCGTTAAGCACTCATAAACCCACTACTTAAGACCACCTAGAATGAGTAGATGTGCATTGTGGCTTTCAAGGTCTATGAATTATACAGTCATCAATAAAGGACAAAGAGAGAACACAGAAGAAATCTTACAACCTTTCCTCTCCTTTTATCCATCGTAAGGTTGGTGGGAGACGGGAATGTGTTCTGCTCTTGACAACATCTTCCAAAAGAGAATTAAGCCCAGGGTGCTAAAATTATTTCATTGTCTTTTTAAGTAATGGACTCATTAATTCTCGGGGATATTGATTAGTGGATAAAAATACATTACACCCTAATTAATGAGACTGTCATAGTAAAAGGGGAAATGTTGCATAAAGTTAATTTGATTTTATAAATGATTTTATAATGAAATGGTTTTATATGAAGTTTGAGACAATCTAGTACATTTACAAAATTCAATATGGAAAGCACGTCTGTTTGGTAATACTAAAACTCTTAAAAAAAAACCCAAAAAGTTCCTGGTGAAAAATAGGTAAAGGAAAAGATGGTCTCTCTTCATTAAGAAAAATTTCTACTTTAATGCACAGTAGTTTAAAAATAAAACAAAAAAAAACAAAAACCTGTACTGAAACATTAATAGAAACGGAGGCACCTCATTCCTACGGGATACAGTGGCCTGGAGGGAGGTACCATGTAGCAGCCTGGATCTTAATATTCAATCACGGTTTGGATCTTTAGATAATAAACATTTCTTTTATAATGTTGAATTTTTAGCTGTTCCTTTTTTACTTTTACTTCAGCAACAATATTTGTTACTTATATACATAATATAAAGGATCTGCTAATATGTTTTATTAAACCAAATAAAGAATTTTAAGGCACTTCAGGTGCCATAAATCAACATAAAATTAGCCGACACACAGAATAATGTACTTACCTGGAGCAATAAACTGTTTAACATTGGTGAATCTAGACTTATCAGCTACACTGGCCATAAAGCAGCCTTTTGGCACGGTCCAGTCATTAGGCTTGCTGTTTTTGTCCCTGTCGTCAGCTGTTTCATATACCTCTATGTGAGGGGGTTTCTCAGTTAGATTCTTGCTGTAATGACTTAACCCATACTGTGCAATCTGGATTGGGTAGAAATAGCCTTGAGGTCCCCATTGGGTAGATAAAGGTACACCTATAAAATAGAGAAACAAAATAAATAACCATATCCAGACATTTACAAGCCTATTCTGAGTACCATTCTTGTTTTACTTCTGGGGGATGTTGGAGAGTTATGAGCAGTTTTTGAGCTTCCGTATTAGATAGCTTTCTTGATTACTAAAAATAATACCAAATTAACCAAATGTGAAAAACAAAATAAAGTGTTCATTTGCTCTCACTGGTTATAGATATAAAGGTAATAATGCAGTATTATAAATGATATTTTAAGGACTTTGGATGTATGTCATTTTTGCTTATAGCTACAAAATTTTTTTGAGAGCTACAAGTTTTATAATCCTGTTTCATATATTCAAGTTTAACACAATTTAATTGCATGTAGATGTTACCAGTTTTATTTGAATATTAATCTAGGAAATTTCTTAACATCTATACTTAACAATTTCATACTTCTTTCTTTCTCCAATGTGAAGACATTTTCTAAAATCGTATCATCTGATGGTGAAAGTATTCACTTAAGAAGTTGTTATGAATAGGCAACATTTAAACATAGCTTGAGTTTCTTTTTTCATATCCTACATATCAAAATGTAATTGCTAAGCACAAGCATGTTTTAAAATAATAAACGTGTCATGTATTCTTGAAATAATCAACAGACTACCTCTTGTAAAGTTCTAAGAAAACTTTTAAATGTTTGATGTTAATCTTTATTTTAGTAAATTTCCATGTGGGAAATAAAATAATATCAAGCTGCACAAAACAGTTTATTACTCATCACAGTGTCTGTGTTGAGAGAGAAACTCCTATCTGTAGTTCCAAAGTAAACATTAGATGAGTTCAGCAGACACTGGGAACCAACAGAATTATATGTATTTTGATGTAGTTTTAAAAGTTTAAGGAATTAAGGGCAATATAGGTTTAGAAACCTAGGCTACAGATAAGTCCTTAACTTCTGTAGTCTTTCTCCGATTGGGTGGCAGGGGGAGGGTGTAGAAGGGAGTATTTTAAAAACTCAAATAGAATTATTTTCATAATAAAAAGATATGCACCACCTCATTAAAGATGGGTGGTGACTATAATCATGTGTAACTGGCATAAGAACTGAAAAAGCAGTTAACTGAACAGAACAATAGGAGAGAAACTTCTCCAATACTGGAAATAATTTATCATGATGATAAAGACTGGATCATGAATCAATGGGGAAAAGAGAAGAATATTTCAACACATGTTTTAGAGAATAAATCTAAAATCAAACCCTGACTGTGTACCATTTACTGAAATATAAATCAATTTAGTTGGACTAAAGTCAGATGTTAAAAACCAAAATCATAAAGCTATTAAAAAATCCTTAGTAAACAAAACCAAAAGCTTATAAAGCTAAAAAATCTTAAAGTAAAAAGACAACCAGCTGAAAAAAACATCTTTAACAAAGTGTAAATGTGTTGCTATTCTTACCATACGTTCTCACAAATATATTTTTAAAAACATTACAAAAACAGGGGAAGAACATGGCTAAAGGCATATGAAAAAGTTCACTGACTGTTACAGAAAGCAAATCATAAGACACCTTTGTAAAAAGCAGATTAAAAAAATAATGTTCCATGATGGCAAGTTAGGTGATGAGAGCATCCTTATCCTGTGCTACCGAATGCATGAGTAAGTTCAACCTTTTGGGAAAGATCAGTTTATATTATTTAAATAGATAATTTGTTTCCTAGGAAAACCCTCTAGAGTATAATTAAATAGGAATTAACCATGAATGTCTATACCATGTATAATGCAGCAAAAAAAAAAAAGGAAATGACCTAAATGTCTACTTAAAGACCAAGACCCTATACGTTATACACACTATGGCAAGTCCTTACAATGAAGTTAGTCATTAAAATGTTCAATATATATTCAATAACAAGAGGAAAAATCATAATACTAGAGGAAAAAGGAGAATGCAAAACTGACTATACAGTATGGTAGATCAATTTGTTTAATAATTTGTATTTACAAGAAGAAAAGTTGGTTTTAACATGGTGTTGGGGTTTTTTTACTTTTTCTTTAATATCTAAGCACCCGTTAGTTTTATACATTTTAAAAAGTACTTTGAAATCTTTGAAGTTTCTAAAAACCCAATACCCTTGTGAACACTGTATAATGAAAATAATAAGGATAAAACATGCCTATGTAAAAAAGACCTCTAGAGAATACAAAAAAAATAATAGTTATCTTGAAGGGGTAAGAATATTAATGACTCTGCTCCCCTGCAAAATATTGGTAAAGATATTGTAAAAAATTTAAGCACTTTTACAATAAAATGAGGAAAATGAAATAAAACCTAAAACAGTATCAAACACATCACTAATTTCCACAATTAAGTGATATACTTTAAAGTCAAAATCAATTTGGCTTTCTGATCAATCCTACATTTAAAACACGAATTCCAAAATGTACTAACTGAAAGACAGCATGTAACAGACGATAGGGGGTCAGCAAAGGTTCAGAGAAAATGGTATTTGTGTACTTGCTATGTCCTTCCAGAGATGAGACCTGATTAACCTGGCAACAAGACTGCATTGGAACATGGAAGGGTCCCCTGCTACCTATGTCCCTTTCACATGTTCTCACATGGGTGATCACTATTTCAATGCAACATTTCTGGAGATGCTATGCCTTAACCTTACTGGTGAGAATGTTAAGATTCTGAGGCAGGTTAATGGAATAATCTTATTTGATCAGGTAGGATTTTACTGAAGTCTTTAAATCCTATCACCTAGAAAGTTGCCCTAGTTTCAGACTTAACAGTCTCTTGATAATAAGAACTGCATGCACTTGCTGTGTAATTAACACCTGTAGTTTCTTATGCCTCAACATAGACTATAAAAATGCAGTGGAACAGGCAGATACTAACCTTCAACCCCACTTATGCACTTGACTCTGTCTCGGACTTCCACATTGTAGCCTTCAAAGGACATAAACACACCATCAGGGTGATAAGGAGCTCTCTGTGCATAGACTCTGGAATAGCTATGGGAGAATTCAAACCGCTCATAGCCATCATACTGAACCACCTTTCCATAAACATCAAAATATTTCTCTACCCAAGTGAATGGAAGAAAGACTTCATTCCCCTCTCGTCTCCCTTTAATTGTGTGATCGTCATTTATGAGACAGTCAATCTCTTCATATTTGAGCCCCAACATCTTGCTTCCCCCATTGCTATTGAAGCCCCCCACGACAGGAGGTGCCTTCTGCTGTTCCTGGGGAAACGCCTCCTCAGACTGTTGCTTGCCCATATGGTTCACATAGTTGTTACTCTCAGATGCTGCTGCTCTTTTTTCTAATCCATCCACTCTGAAACCACTACTCAAGTGCCGTGAAAACTGGATTGCTTTGTCGCTGGAACACTTATTCCACAAAAGTACTGTGACCAAAGTGAAGAGTGTGCAGATGATAATCAAAGTTTTATAGTTGACCCGAGCTGCCAAGCAACGCATATTCAGACCATACCTGTGGAGGCAAAAACAAATATTCATGCAGATGTGCTACTGACATTTCATAAAGATTTTTTTTTTATGAACTATAATGGGCAAGTTCATTAATTGCATGCGAGCTGATGAAATTTAAAATTGCAAATTCAGACTTTTCAACACAGACCAGGGGGGAAAAAAAAGCTTTTTCTTGAAATGCTCAGCGTAACGCTTCAAAGCAGAGATTCCCAAAACTCTCTTGTGCATGGCTCTCTTGGCATCTAAGTAATTATTTCACAATTTCCCTAAGTCAAAAGAAACATCTAAGAGTTCCATGTATTAAACAACTGCGCTCAAACAACTTAGTATATATTTCTATCTTAACAACTTAGAAGCTATTTGAAAATTATAACAGGTCTTGTCAAGGTAAACACAGACATCCATGTTGTCAAATCCAATAGTGAACATTCATGCTCACCCTACTTGACCTCTCAGCAACACTAAATAGTCAACCACTCTTTTCCTTTTGATAAACTTTCTTCCCATGGCTTTTAGGACACTATTCTCTCTTGGTTCTCCTTATATGTCACTGGCTGCTCTTCCTTAGTCATTTTTCCTTCTCATCTCACTAAACTTCCTCCCCACCAGTCCATTGTGACCCCCTCACCTACGTGGTCCCCCTTCCCTTCTCCCCTTCTGGTAGCTAATTATGTAAAAATATTTCAAGGCTTGTTTTGTTTGCTCAGATCTCTTCTTTATCTCTATCCACTTCTGGATGATATCGCCCAACCTCAGTTTTAAATATAGTTTATAAGCTGATTATTCCCAAAATTCTACCTCCAGGCCAGAACTTTCTTTAAAACATATACAAGTGACAATCCAAGTAATCGACATTTGCACTTGGAGATCAGCGAGGCTTCTGAAACACTAACATCCTAAACATAACTCCAAATCTTTCCCTTCAATCTATTTCTCTTTTTCTACAGATCAAAGCAAAAATCTTGACTCTTTTCCTGCTTCCCCTATAGCCAGTCAGTCAGTAAACCCTGTTGGCTCTATCATCAAATTATACCAATCACTTTTTACCAACTCCACTATTACCACCATGTCATAGCTAGTTATCTTTCAGTTGGAATACTGAATCATGTCCAAATAGGTCAGTCACCTGCTTCTACTCTTGTTCTACTTTCCTATCCCCACATCTATTCTCAATATAGCAGTCAGAATGATGCTTTTTAAATACATGCCAGGTCATGTCACCCTAATGATGATGGGAGAAGAATTTGATGCTCTTGCCATATGGTAGACTAATCATAAGTGCAATGCAAGTAATCAGGCTGCCTATTGCTGAGGATGTTGGTAAGTATAGGAAATTATGGGCAAATTACTTGTATGTGGAATATATGAAAGAGCTCAGCCTGCTGACAGCTCAGAGTGCTATTTGCTACAGCAGCTTTGTAAATTACTGTATGGTGTAAATCCACAACTTATTTTAGTCATTGTAATCCTCCTTCTTGGTTTCCCCCCAACAAATCCTTTGGCAGCAATGAGATGAAAAAAGAAAAATCAACCCTCAAAATGAACTGCAATGTTTAATGAAAAACTACACAATAGGAATTTTTGTCTTTGAAGAAAGTTGAGGGTGAATGTGTAATTCACTTGTTTCTTTCAATTGCAGGAGAAGTTAAAACTCTGAGCCCTGGCATGACTGAAAACACCTTTATTCTGCTCTCACTTTTGATTAATAGTTTGGGATGATATAGAATCCTTGATTGCATGTTATTTTCTTTTGAAATGTCATAGGTCAATATTTTTATTATCTTAAAGCATTAAAAGTTGCTGATGAGAGGTTTGATTTCAGTTAGATACTTGTCGCTTTGTACATGGCTTTTCTCTGGGTCTTTTGTTTATCTTAGAATTCTGCAGTTTTGTGAGAATGCATCACAGTACATTTGATTCACTATTTCCACACTAGGTATGCCCTCTCAACCTGAAAACTTTTTTTTTTTTTCTTCTTGTTTAATGCAGGTACTTTCCTACATCTCTGAGTATATTAGGGTTCCTTTTCTGTGAAGTTCTTTCTGATGAACTCTATTTTCTCCAGTAGCATTTTTTCTGGTTATTTCAGTCTTTCTTTCATGCTATTAGTTTTCCTCTCATGCCTGATGAGCTTTGGTTACTCATTCATATTTAAGACAGAATAATTCATTAGCCAACTCTGTCCTCTGTTATTGTGAAGCTGGTCTGTCTTTGGTTAGACTGCTTTCCTGAGGGTGGCTCTGTGTGGGTTGGATACAGGCTGACTAGCAGTATTCCTTTAGGAGTACGGGTGGGGAACCAGCAGCCCTTCTAAACGTCAGAATGATGATGGCTTTTTGTTGTTGCTGTTCAGGGGAAATAACCTGCATTTAAAAGCTTTTGCCTTTCTCTACTTTTCGAAAGAAAGTCTGCCTGGTGCTTTGCTGAGGCTCACACCAGCTATCTGCAGTCCATGTGCAGTGGTGGGAGAGGTGTGAAGAGGTGAGGGGAGGATGCAACTGTGTCTTCTGGTACAAAACAAAGATCCAGAAATCCATTCATTATCATTCTTTGGTAGTCTTCATATTTATTGTTCTCCTTTTTTAAATTTCTTACATCTACCCATATTAATTTAGTGGGGCATCAGAAGAGGAAGGTAGCAAAGATGGATTTAGTCCATCTTGTAAATTATACACAGATTTTAGTAGCTGGATATCCAGTAACATATTTTATCATCTGTATTATTACTATGAGAAAATGTGCTGAGTGCTGAAAAACCAAAGTGGGGTACAAGCAGACCTTCAGAAGCTATATCTTTATGAATTGAGGATTTCCTAATAATGTAGTACAGGCAAACTTTACATGAAATGGTGTTTATTTTTAAAAATTCTTCATCAAAAACATCCATTTGTCAGCATTAGACTCATCTGTCAGCTGCACCTAACATTTAAATCAGTTAAAATAGCAATAAAATAATATAAAGTTTCTGTCCCTTCTTCTAGTCCTCCCTCCGTATTTTCAAATGAGAATAACCCTGCCTAATCTACCATTATGATGAGGTACAAGGTAGGAAAGTAAAGGAAAATCAAAATTAAAAGCTTTCAGTAACCTTTATGCTCAGATTTTGTTATATGACACTACTCCTTAGTAGAAGCAATTAGGGTTTCTTAGAGAAATGGATGATTCCATGGAACCTTGCCACATCAGGAAACAAAGAAAACTTTTAAATATCAATGGGATCATAATCTAGGAGGTAAACATTCATTACAAGATAGATAAAAGACTGAAAGTATACGAATAATTGCAGAAGCTAAAAGTAGGTATGATAGAGGTTCACTGTATTGCTCTCTATAAATATATATATATATATACTTTTTAAATCTATACTTTCATGTTGAAAAGTTTCCTTAATTAAAAAGCAGTATCACAGCAAAAAAGACTGAGGATAGGAATCAGTCCAAAGGATTCCCTTGTGAGTAGTCAGCTGTTGAGAATTATCATTGATGCTGACTGATAAAACACACTGAAACCAATACAAATTCATGAATCTAAAATGACACTGAAAAAAGAAAATGTCAGAAAAAAGCTTTGAGCATCTTCTGATGTTCGGTAAAACTCATAACTAAGTGTAAGAATTTATCCATCGTGCCTTTGCAAGAAGAATTTTATTTCAAAAAAAGCCAATTGCCCCAGATGATAAAGATGAACCTCTACAATGAAGAGATTGGTGGTCAATACCCTAACTCGGTGGTCAAATTCACTAATGGTGGACTTATCTAGATAGTGTGTCTCTTGATAAGTTAAAATGAAAAGTACATAACTTATCATATATCCCAGTCAAAGATGTTTAACTTGGATCTCTCAGTCCTTAAGATTTAACTTCTATTTAATAGGAAATACAAGGAATAAGGGGAACAAGTTAAATTTGGGAACGGGGCTCCATTTTATTAATAGAGACTTAAAGCATATAAACTTTAAGACGTGGACTTTGGGCTTTTGCACTTGACTCTGTAGTTGATGGAGGAAAGACAGAGACTGCTACCTGAAGGAAGAAAGTTACAAAACAATATATACAGTATGATCTCACTTCAGTAAACGGTATATATACAAATGAGTCTTTATTTTCTAATTTTCTATTATATTTGTTATAAATGAAAACAAGGAGGGCAAAGTCAGTTTTGCTAAAATAGTGAAAGAAAGTTATAAAGATACAATACTTAAAACTAAAAGTATAAGTATTTAGTTTTTAAACTAGGTACTAACATTTTGGGAGGAGCAAGGAGGAAATAGGGGAGTCAGAAGGAGGATAGAGAGGAAAGAAAACCCTGAGTATTGACATATTACTGTTAACTACCAAATGGCTTACCTAAAGGTAAACATGATCATTTTATTATAATATTGCTCAAATTGTAAAAACCTGACACAGAAACTTACAAATTTCAAAAAGCAGACTGCATTAACATTCTGCTAAGGTCTTCTGCTGCGTGTTGAAAAGCTCCCTACTTATTTTAAAGCATTTTCCATACTCATGAGCTAGATTACCCTTTCAGGCTGAACAAAGGAAGAAGGAAAGCTTAAAAAAAACCTCACAATTTTAAAAACCTTGAAACCTCACCTATAGCTGCCCTAAAGATTTATGTCATTAGAAACATAATCCAATAAAAATAGTCTGCCTTTTATGGAGGCCTAAAACAGAAAATAACATTCAGTAAACATCATACAGAAATTGAAATAACATCTTTATAGAAATAGCTAAAAATTAAGGAAAGCAAAATATAACTTAGTTTTCATTTGGGAAAGAAAACAGTTCTCTTCTAAAATGATTTATAATTCAAAGAACTTTTCTGTGATACTTTATTTTTCAAACTGATTAATTTTCCTAACTGATTATTTCAAGTAAAATTGAAATAGTAAATATTAATAAATAATTGAGTTTTTTAAAATATAAGGATCAAATTTCAGTTAAGAATAATCTTTAAATATTTTTGAAAAAATTTCATTGCAAGAATTTATTTTTTTCACTTAATCCTCTGAATAATGTAGATCAAAGGATGCTTGTTCGTCACTGTATTTATTTACATAACTAATAGTTTCAATTTCTTATAATTCCTGGGCATTAGTGAACAGAAGAACAGTGGATGCTCAACAGATAATCAAACTGACTTAATGGTTCAGCAACTACTGAGACTATTCTTATCCTTAAGGCCATATTCATGGGAGACACGTTCATAAAAAATAATGCTGTGAGATAACTGTAAAGAAGTTAGATAAAACATAAAGCTTCTGTTTCCCCAGATATGCATTTGGCATGTTCCCTTCCTTCAATTAGGTCACCCTTATGTGCCAATTTATTGGACACCTTTCCCGACCACGCTATCTCAAAGAGCAGTTCTCACCCTTCTCTAGCTCCTTACTCAGCTTCATTTTCCTTCAGAGTAGTTGTTGCCACTTGATAGCATACATATTTAGATGGTTCACCCTCTCTAGTCAACCAGAATTCAAGTTCCATGATGGTTAAGATTTTGCTTCTCTTGATCACTGTTAGACCCCCAGTACCTAGAGATGTGCCTGGTTCACAATAGCATCCAATAAACACTTGCAGAATAAACAAATATTAAGTATGCAATTAAAAAAATTGAAATAGACAACTTGGTTCTCTTTCTTATATTTCAGTATTTTGAAATGATCTAAATAAAAATGAGTATGACTAGCTGACACACATAAAAATACAACAGAATATGTATGGATTGTGATGCTATGGCCAACTGTTTAAAATGGATTTACAATTTAATTACTGCTGTTAGTGATGTTCCATCTGTTTGTTGCTTGATAGACCAAGTCTTAAATTACCCAGGTGGTTAAGTATTTCATGATGGATCGAACTCAGTATTTTTGGTGATCAGGACGCTCCTAATAATGCAAACAGTGTTCTCTGGCAACTACTTACAACAAAGGGATAAAATAAGGCTATTTTGCTAGTCCATTTTATTATTAAATTAAAATTACCTTTAGTACAATGACTCACAAAGCTTCAAATCAGATATTATCCGCATTTTATAGATGAAGAGACTAAGGCTTACTAATAAGATACAGTAGATTCTTATAAAAAAAAAAATCACTTGACCAGATATATGAGGGTTTATTTCTGGGCTCTCTCTTGGTCTATATGGTTGGCTTTATGCCAATACAATCCTGTCCTGTTTTGATTACTGTAACTTTGCAATAAGTTTTGAAATAACAAATAGTCTAAATTAAATATATAAAGCATTTTACTTGTTACTGCTATATATATATATATATATATATATATAGTTTAGCCTAAGGTCTTTTAGTAAAATGTCTATGTACAACTCCTGCTTTTAAATGACTTATACAGTCAGGAAGAGATAAGAGCTGGACATATGGGAACCAACTGATGAAAAAATTCATATTGGAAATGTGTTAAATATATTTGTTGAGTTTGCAAATCTAATAAAAGCATTGACAGATAATTAGGAAAAAGAAAGATGCTGCATGGGCAAAACATTTACTTAAGCAGAACATAGATGGTTTCTAAGAAACATTAGACAAACATTGTGGGAGACTCTTTAAAGACAGGACAATATATTTTAGCTATAGATTTTCTTATCTACAGTGTAAAGTAATCGATACTCATCTCTTCATTTGATTAGTACAACAATCCATGAAATGGGGAGGAGAATGGGCCCTATTTTACAAAAAGCAAAACTGAGGTTCAGAGGTATTTACGTAGCTTGCTTAAATGATGAGGTGGAGCCAATAATGGAATCTTGTCTTCTGATTTCAAACTCCATTATACTAATAATTTTCATACCTAAGAGATCAAATCTCATTTGGGCTGAGAATAAACATTTCAAGATCTTCACAGGTGATGATTACAGTAATTATGTTGGGGAAACAATATACTAAACCAGCAGTTCTTAAAATTTTATTTATTACACAGATTGTTGGGTCCAACTGCTTTCTAATTCACTAAATCTGATAACTAGTTCAGGTAAGAAATCTGCATTGTTGAACCACACTATGAGAATCACTACAACCATATATATTAAGTATATTTAACAAGTAGGTACTATTTGCAAACAAAATATGTGTGCTACTCAAATTGCAAAACATTTTAGATGATTCTGAATATTTTTGCAAATTAATTAAAAACACTGATTCTGCAAATTAACTGATACTCCACTTGAATATCCAGAGATGATCAATGTCCTTGCTTTCTAAAGTGAACAAACTAGTAATTCAGAGGTAGCTAAACATTTTATGCATAATGTAATACTTGAAAAAAGCTGCAAGTTCTGTTTTGCATTCTAAAATCTCTCAATCAGCAAGAGTATATTTTGAAATCATTCTTTCAAAAGGGTAGGAATATACTTCAAAGCCTGGTAGAATTGAAAATGTGTTTCTTCTTTATCAATTGGGTGAATAAAGAATTTTGGGATCCAAACTCTACAGAACTCCATAGACACTACTCAATTGTCTCCTGTTTAATCATAAAACCAATCTACCTTTTCTTCCTCTGTGAATAACTTCTGTATATTAGTTTTTCTTCTTGCATGGATGCCTGATGATGATGATTTTAAGAAGGGAAAGTACATTTTCACTAAGGTGTTTGTTATGTATCTTGTTATTACCGAAACTTAACTGATGAAATGGAGTAGTTATTAACTCTGCTGAGGAAAAATTATTAGCCAACACACACTGGTATTTAAACCTAGATTTATCTGGCTTCAAAGTATAGGTTCTTTGTATTAGGCCACAATGGGATATTGCGTGGCTCCTAGACAAGAGCAAAATGATTTACCCTTGGTTTGTGCAGACATATCTTGAACTACTAGCATCATGCAGCAGTTCTGACACTACATTTTTGTTTCTGAAAAGAACTTCTAAATATATTCAGCTTAATCTCTCTAGCACTGAAAGCAGTAGTATAAAAAAAAAACAGGACAGGAATGTTTTAAAAGAGCAAAGAGCAGCTCTGTATCCAGAGAAGCTGAACAATTACAGCACAGCTACAATGTTCTTGGAAGTATTGCATGGGCCTTAACTAAAACAGTTCTCCACTGGCTTCTGAGTAGTGTGTCAAACTAAGCATATGCTCTGTAAATAAATCAGTTCAGAAAGGAGTTCCAGGCTTCTCCAGCTGTGTTAAGATTTCTCCCCTCATTAGGAAATCCAAGAAAAGAAAAACTGGTGGTAATGTTTACTTTGCAAGGTTCAAATGTTAGGGTGCTTTACAAAAACTGGTAGAACTATACTAGGAAGTTCTACAGAAAAGCTGCTGATAGTATGTTTTTATCAAATTTGGTACAATCTTGCAAAACAGCAATGACAAGAGGGAGAAGGGTTATCAAGTTGTTAGCTTATAGTAATTATCAACATAAGGCATAAACATAGTCTTGGCCACGCTGAAGTAGTAGTATATGGGAGAAATCAGTGTCTAAGTCGATGTTTAAATGTGAGTATTAATGGGCTAATTGTTGATACAGAAATAGTAGGACACAGTTTTGAGTTACACTTCATAAAGCAATGCAGAAAGCATCACATTGGAAAAAAGTGATGGAGAGAATGTGCTAAATGAAATCAGTTGAGAACAATCTGTCAGCCTGCTAGACTATACTGTGAATCCTATTGCTCTTGACTTACGTTTTCCTAATGTTTATGATAAAAAGAAACATCTAATATACCATCTTCTGACAATGTATAATCTTTTGAAATTAGAAAAAAAGCCACTATAATTTCTCATAATATACAGTTGACAGGATGGCAAGGCAGGAGACAAGGAAATAGGGACCTTCATAAAAAGGGAAGTGGAGCCTTAGATGTTCTGAGTCCTTATTAACATGATCACATTTAATTCTCAAAACTAGAAAGTGGGTATTTTCTTCATTTTTTAGATAAGGAAATTGATAGGGAGTCAACAGTTGACTCATCATCTACTTAGCCTTGCTATTACTGTCCACTACTTCACTTCTCTGAATTGCAGTTTCTCATCAGTAAAGTGGGACGTACCACAGACTTCACAGTGCCTCACAGGGTGGTCATGAGGACGAAATGAGAATGTATATTCCTAAAAATGGTGGGAACGTTAGTTCCATTCTTCTTTCAGAAACTTGCTGAAAGCCAAAATTTCTCCGAAGTCTAATAAGCTACCCACTGGAAACTCAAGCCAGATTAGAAGACTAGAACCCGATTTTTGTTGTTCAGCGTTTGTCAACATGTGATTATTTCCATGCACTTCATTTCATTCATTTCTTTCCATTACTACAGCATGCTATATTAAAAAAATTAAATGTCTCATAGTGCAAAAATTAAATGTCACATAGTACCATCCAGATTGTGAAAATAGTCAACAAGTTTCTTCACCTCCCAATCTCTGAGGAGTCAGTCTTCAAAGAGATGTCTCGTATTTTAGATCATCATAGACTAAGCAATCCATGAACTAGTCATGCAAGAGAATGCCATATGAACTAAGAAATTCTAAAACCAAACAGGTCATGAGCATGAATGTTTATAGCAGTTTTTTCATAATAATCCCAAACTGGAAACAATCCAAATATCCAAATGAATAAACGATGGTTCGTTCATACAAAAGAACACAACTCCATAATAAGCCGATCCCTGATGATCTGCAACATGGTTGAATCTTAACTGCATATTGTCATGTGAAAGAAGACACAAAAGTCTGCTTAATGAGGTTCCATTTATGTAATGGTCTGGCAAAAGCAATACCATAAAAATAAAAAATAGATCAATGGAAGCACGAAGGGATTGTGGGGCATAAGAATCCCCCCAACACCTTTCTCTAATCTTCTGTAATTTTTATTATCTCATAAAATTTGATAAAAACAATAATTAACAAATAGAACTGGCTTTTTTGCAGAATGATATAATGGTAGGGAACATCAATTCTATCAGCAGTAAATGGGAATTAAATCAGATTTAAGCTAAGATTTCCCAGATGCATTATTTTCTAAACAAACAGGAAGGTTACCAAATTGAATTAATTTTAGCACTGTAGGAACTTCCTACTTAAGATCTTAATGCATGCTGAGCAAAGGGTATAGATATTTCCTGTTGGTTTTTAAGTTTGAGATGAATTTATATTACAACATGGAAATTTCATATACCTAAATAAGGTTGCTGGAATAGGAATGAAATTTATCCAAAATAGTGTTGAATATAGAATATATTCTATATTCAGTATATAGAAACATATTCCCTGTGCATGTTTGTACATTTTCCAGGGTTGAAACTAAGTTTTTATTCACATTTATATAAGCAACAGTCTAAGATTTTGAAACTGGAATTATCTACAAAAGATGAGAAGAACTACAAATATTTAGCAAGGACAAAATTATATCTTTTGTTTTTCTTCCAAAACTGAAATCTTTTTCTCTATATATGTACAAGTGTAATATGTATATTACATATATGTGTACAAATATACGTGCATATGTGCAAATTTGTCTTCCAACAACCCCTGCCAAATAGGCCACATGCCACTTTGTGGTTTTAAAGAAACTGCTCCTTCGAAACAATTCAAAGTGTTATTCCACATAGCATGAGCCTTAGGTCTCAAAATGTGGCAAATATCGATTAAAGAATTAGGAATTAAGATGACATTATAAATCTTCCCTTCTTTACTAAGTCAGCCACAAAGCAGCTACAACCTCCAAACAATCCAGTAGGAGGTCTGGGTTATAAACCAAGCTTCTCTTATCAGGCCCACAATACACACTTGTAATAAGGTCAGAGATTACTCTTATTCTTTGGTGCTAAAACTCCATTTCTAGGATGCACAGGGAAGTCAAAAAGTTAAAAAGATGCTTAACACCATACACTGCATGTGCAAACCTGACACCAAAGATGTCATAGTATATTATTTACATGTATTTCTTCACTGAACGTTAAATTGTTATAGCAGTTACTTGGTATAAATTTACACAGACAGAATGCAGAAACGAAACCAGGGGGCTTGATAAGCTAAAAGCAAACTCAATGAAACTTTTACTTCTCATTCTTCACTTGTCACAAGAAATGACTAAGAAAGTCACTGTAATTTGGTGCTTTCCAGACGTTCAGGGGTCATATGGAATCTTTTAGATGTTTTTCACATACTTTAGATCTTAAATTCTTAGAGGTTACACAGTACCCAGACATTCAATATGCCCAACCTGAACACACTCTTCTTTGAGGAACTGCATAAAATTACTCATTAAATTCTAAGCCAGTATACTGCCCTTCAGCCTTTCCAGGAAAATAAACTATCCTGAAAAGCTCTAGTATGGATGTCATACCATCTTTAACCATGCCAAATAAGTTATTTCTTTGTCAGAGAATTATTTCTCAATAATTCCTTACTGGCCTCATTCCTTACTGTCTGCTGCTTCTCCCTAAACAGCACAACCTCCACTCATACAGAAAAACTCTTTTAGTATGTAATTTAAGACTAATTTAAATCTTGTAACTCTCAAGGAAGAATTTCTTATGTGCATTTACTATTGCATTTATATAAAAAATAAACTCACTAATGGATAAGTGTTGTCTATTTTGTTTTCTTTCCATATAATCATCTAATTATCCCCAACATACACTTGAATAAATTCTCATAATTCCTATCCCAAATTTTAACACTGAGTTATTTATTCCCCATAAGAAGTAGCTAGTGGTTTGGGAAGAGTAAAGGATCCCAAGTTTTGTGACAATGACAACATTTAGAAAGCAATGCATCAATGTTTTTTAAAAGTATTTACAACCTTTAACAAAAATACAGCTCAGCAATTTCTCTTTTCATGATAAATCTAGGAGGGAGGAAAACAGGCACATGTGCACACAAACATACTTCATGAAGTTATACCAACAATCCTATTGTATCAAGTGATAAAACAAGATTTTTTTCCTAAAAAAACATTTCGCAATATAACATGCATCTCATTTAAGGAGCTGTTGCCTAGAAGCATCACTGATTACTTAAAATATAATACTGACCCCAGTCAGCCACTAGCTATTAGAGAAACACTAACAACCATTCAACCATACTCTCCTATCAGGTTTGAGACTACTGTCTTGATTCATCATATAAGAGATACAGGGAGTTGTCCTAGAACTTGAATAATTAGAATTCTATTTCCCTGCAAATAAAAGGGGATTATGATCACTCTGGCTGTTTTATTCCATACAAAGTTTTATATGTAAAGCAGAAATACATTTATACCCTAAATAGGAAAAACTTAGAAGCATATATAAAGATATTGGAAAAGTCAAGAAATAGAGAACAAACAACAAAACAATGACAGAATATTGGCCAAGTATGTTTTGAGAAGTCAAGTATTCCACCAAATCACATGACATGGTATTTTGGACATGACTGGACAAGAAATGCTAAGTAGCAAAAACCAAAATCCTTGACTGCCTGGAAAATTTTGGTAAAATTTAGATATTTTTGTCTTCAGAAAATTTGAAGTATAAAAAATTCCACTATCAACCCAACAGAGTACCAGGATTTTTGTCAGAACTGCAAAATGGATTTGAGTTCCTGATATTTTCTTTTTCAAAAATTTACTTTCATAGTCTCATTGGGATAAACCCCCAAAATTACTTTATCCCATTCAAATGGTCTGTAACAAATATTACATCTGAAATACAGATCTTCTTGCTTCTTTAATAGGCAGCTATGAACCAAAGAAAGCTAACAACTTCTAGAAGGTGGAACTATAAGGAACGGATCCTTCCTAGAGCCTCCAGAAAGAACACAACCCTGCCATCACCTTGATTTTAGGTAGTAAAACCCATTTTAGACTTCTGACCTCCACAACTCTAAGAACATAGTAAATCTATATTGTTTAAGTCACTAAGTTTGTGGTAATTTGCTTACTGACCCATGGCTGTGGATACATACACAGAATCTGTACATGAAACTATTTTGTTAATCAGATTTGGCAGGCATAGTACTTTGGCTTGACCCCAAATTCCTATTATTAGGAGAACAAAAAAGTAAAAAAGACATGTACATTATGTGTCTTCAGGTAGACTAAAGCTCTATGAACATTAATTACAGAGAATGTTGATGATTCTAACTATGATTATTTTTGTTAATTTCTCCTTTCAGGTCTACTAGTTTTCCTTCATCTATTTTTAAACTGCTATCAAATGCCTATTAATGTAGAGTTGCTATGTCCACTTGATGAACTGACTCCTTTTACATTATGGAATATTCTGTTTCTTGCTCTGAACTCTACAGTATAATAATATACGAACTTCAGTTTTGACTAGTGTCTATGTAGCACATCTTTTCTCATCTGTTTTTAATTTGTATCCTTATTCAAACTGGATCTCATATATAGTATATAATTGTATTACTGTAGTAACAAAATGTTTAGACCACTTCTATTTGGCTGCTGATATGGTTGGCTCTAAATCTCTGCATTGCTATTTGATTTCCATTTGCCTCATCTTTTCTGTTTTTATTTCTGCTATCTTTTAATTGAATTTTATCAGTTTTTAATACCATTTCATCTCCACTACTGACTTATTAGCTAACTGCTTTTTCCTCCTACTAGTGATGTTACAGACACCACAATATACTATTATTGTTTTAACAATTAAGTTTAAGAAAAAAAAAATCTTAAATGTGAGGCCAAAGGGTTTTGTTTCCAATACTTATGTTTCCAATATTCTTCATTTCTTTAGGGATGCAAATTTTCATCTGGCAAGTTTTTTTTTCTGCTAAAGAACTACTTTTAACATTTCTTGTAATACAGATCTTTTGGTGACAAATTCAGCTTTATTTACCAAAAAAAGTCTTTATCTTCATTTTGGAATGATCCCTTTGCCAGGTACAGTGTTCTAGTCACCTCATTAGCATAGCCCAGCTGTGGTGGAATGGCACCTGTTATGAATAACCAGAAATCCATTTCACCTTTAAGGTTCTGGGGCAATTTCAGGAACTGAGGATGAGACCTAATACAACAGATGCTCCCACTGCTCTTATTGTTCAGGAAATTCCAAGGGTCTCTGGAGCTATGGGTCAGAACTATGAACAAAGACTAAGTGCATCTGAAAAATTAATTTTGGTCATCTGAATGACTAAATACATATTTCTTATAAATTAGAACACTGCAGAGGCTATTCCAATAATCCAGATGAGATAATGCTAGTGTAGACTAAAGTGATAATAGGGATGATGAAGACTGGTCACCTTTCAGATCTCTACAAGGTTGAACTGACCAGATTTGCCTATGCAGTGTGTGTGGGGTGAGAGAAATCAAATATAACACCAAAACTTTGACCTGAGCAACTGGAAGGACAGATTTGCTGTTAATGAAAGTAAACATGCCTCCTTGCTGCAGATTCCTTCTTTACTTTCTCCCTTCAGGCAGAATAATCAGGGAATAGCACTTAGGTTAATGACACACTGCATCCTCAAGGAGTGTTTCTACTTTTAACTCTTGCAGTCATTTTGCATATAGGCACAGCAAGACCAGGAGCCAGATGTGACTTGCAATCCATGTTTTCCCTACCCCGCCACTATACTTGTGCATTGCATGCTGCCTTCCCAGAGACAGCTTATATGCAATTGTCAAGTTATTCAGAACAGGATAGTAAAAGCAGACTACATAGCCTATATGACATGCTACAACAAATATTGCTGTAATGATTGGGATATTTCCATCAGAGTAATCTGGTTCAAAGTGTAAACTCTGAAAATGGAATTACAACTAGGAAAGGAGAACAGTTGAGAAGTCAGTTCTTACCATTAGTAAGTTCCATTTAATTATTACACCACTCAAATGTTGCAATTTAAAAAGCCTTACTATTTACAGTGGACTTCACAAGGGAAAATGTTATTTACTAAGCTATTTTTTAAAATAGTGCTCTTCTGTAGAGTACATTCTAAATCAAGCATGGCTTGAGAAGGATAATGTCCCATGGCCAAGTAAATTTATCTTTATTTCTTCCATATTAACTATTGACTAACTCTCTAAATATTCTTTTAATTTTTTTCAATTAAAGTTTTTAAATAAACTTTTTAAATCACAATATAATATACAGCTTGATTAATTTTTACAAAGAGAATATATACCTGTGTAATGTAAACAGTACTCAGATCAAGAAATATACTACAAGATTGATTTAACATTCAAAATTCAAACGAAGAGAAAAATCAACATCATTTTCCTGGGGTTTTGCAAATAGGAACTTTTAATAAAATTTAATCAGTAATTCTTTTATTAAGTGCCTAGAGCAAACTATCAGTAGCACTGAATTAACTACCTACACAGATCTCCTCATGTAACCTCCCAGTCAAAAACTATCCCTCATACAATGAATCAGTTTTGCGTGTTTTTAAATTTTCTTTGGGGTTGGGGGAGGCTGCTGATCTGGTCTGACAATATATTTGCTCAATGAGGGAACAATACCAAGCACCTACTAGATGGTGGACTGGATGACTTTACTGCCTAGTGGGGGCTGGGGAAGGGTCTGTCAAATAAAAAGCATTGAAGATTTGACAACAGGGATGAATACTAGGTTTTGTGAGAGCAGAGGATGTTTCTGCCTGACTTATTTCCTGAGGAGGTGTGAGAAGTGCCCAGAGGGAAATGGGTAAGGGTTCACTACCTTTCCTAACACCTGGCTGAGTTCTGTCTAACTTGGCTCCTAAGATCACCCTGTCACATTCACCAGGACAGGGAGAAAAAAACACCTCATCATGCAGCACCCTCTCTTCAAATCTTATTGTACCCTCTGCTCAAGTTAAGCTCAAGTGTCTGCCACTATCTTGAAAAAATCCTGGCAATTCTATTTATTTACCCACCACCATCCTTTATATCCAGCATTGCCCTGGCCTCCTTCCCTGCTCTGGCTTAACCTCAGAAACCTCAGGCAGGTGATCAGGCATATACTGCGTGCTTTTTGTGGCCTATTCTATTGGTCACTGTGTCTCTGAGATACATCCATGTTATTTTGTTGCTGTTTGATATTCCACTGTATAGTTATCCAGCGTGCTGTTTTGAATACCTGGATTGTTTCCAGTTTTCAGTTATGTGAATATTGCTCTTTGAATACTCTGACATGTGTTTTGGTGAAAATACATTAGCATTTTTGTTGAGTATCTACCTAAGGTTATGTGGTGTTAAGTTCAGCTTTAGTGGAAAAATGCAAGCATGAATCAGTGTTTAAAGCAATTTATACTCCCACTGGCTATGGAAAATGAGTTGCAGATGCAACAAATCCTCACCAGCATTTGATGCTGTGTCTGTTAAGTCTATTGTTCTCTAGGCAGGCAGTGGTGGCTCTTTGCGAGTTTAATCTATGCTTTGCAGACATCAAGTGACATTATGGATCTTTTAATGTGTTTTTTTTAGTATCTTCTGTTAAGTGACCATTTAAGTGTTCTGTCCCTTTTACTACTGGATTGTTGGTCTTCCTCATTCCATGCAGGAATTTTTTTTATGTACTCCAACTGAGTTTTTTACTGGGTATATGCAATGCTAATTGCAAATAACTTCTTTCTCAATTGGTGGCTTGACTTTTCCTTCTTCATGGTGTCTTTTATTGAATAGTTTATTTTTAATGTAGTTTATCATTTTTCTATTATTGTAAATGCTCTGTGTTCTAAGAATGTTTGCCTACCCTAGGATTAAGATACTGCTTTTTTCTATAAGCCTGTCTTAATTTTCATGTCTGTGATTCATTTATAATTGATTTCTTAGTATGATTTGAAATTGAGGTCAAAATTCTTTTTTTCCCCCAAATGGACATCTAATTGACTTAGCATAACTTATTAAAAAGAATACCCTTTCTTCTCTCTACTTTATTGTTATCTTTGATGACTCAAGTGACTATATATTATTTGCACCTATTGGTTTTATTTTTGTTAGTTTGTCTTTTCTTATGCCAGTACCATGCTCTTTATTGCCATCATTTTATAAGGTCTTGATACCTGTTAGTAGTATTAATCATCTAGTGTTTTCAATTTTCAAGACCTTCTTGGTTATTCTTGCCCCTTTGCATTTCTGTTACATAACTGAACTCATAAATTAAAAAAAAAAAAAGCCCATGTCTTCTGGGATTTTGTTTCAGACCATATTGTAGCTAGACAGGGAGAACTGATACCTTTATAATATTGAGGCTTTCAATCCTTGAACTAGCATACTCCTCTATTATATGTCTTCTCTCATTTCTCCCAATAATATCTAAAAATTTTCAGTCTTTTTGTTAGATTAATTTTGGGCAGTTGATATTTTTGACATAGATATGGTATCACTGAAAAACTTTCTTTTTGTTTTGAGTACTTAAACCTACAATTTTGTGTATCATGTATCCAGCAACCTTGTTAAACACACTTTTTTAAAAAAGATTTATTTATTTATGCATACAAGAGCTGGGGTACAGGCCAGAGTTGCCAAAGGTGAGAGAATTCACCAGACAGAGTGGGGACCAGAACAGGTAGACTGACTGAAACACACTGCTGAGGGAAGCAGCGGGCAAGGCAGGAAAAGTCTGCTGTGCCATGTGGGTCCTCGCCCTGGCCGGGGGCAGGGATCGAACTGGTGCTGCAATGGCTGTGGTTTGCTTCATAGTGCGTTCACCCATTGCGCCACCAGGGAGGTCCCGTTAAACTCACTTTTTAATTCTATTAATTTGTAGACTCTTTTGGACTGTCTTTGTAACTAATATGACATCTGTAAAAATTGCAGTTTTTTTTTCTTTTCAATCACTATGCTTCCTTCGTTATTATATATCTGACCAGCACTGTGTAACAGAACTTCCTGTAATGGAAATGTTCTATATTTGTGATGTACGGTAGTCACCAGCCACATGTCTACTGAGAAAATGATATGTGGCCAATGTGACTAGTGATCTATAATTTTAATTAACTGAAATTTAAGTTTCCATATGTGGTACTAAACAGCTCAGGACTAAGAATCTCCAATATAATGGTGAATACACGTGGTTATGTAACAGTCGTCCTTGTTTTATTACTGCTTTCAAGATAAATGTTTTCATTATTTCACTGAATGTAATGTAATGCTTGCAGTAGATCTGGGGCTTAAGGTATAAAACTTCTTTTCATATTAAGAAAGGTCTGTTTACTGAATGCTTGCTCTAAGAATTTAATAAAATCATGAATGGATTCTATTTTATCTAATTGATAAAAACCTACTGAGATGACATAATTTCCTTTTTCTGTTAATTTGGTCAGTTATACTGAGTTAAAAATGCTAAACAGGGCCACCCTGGTGGCACAAGTGGTTAAGCATAGCTATCCACAGCCACTGCAGCTTGAGTTCAATCCCTGACCAGGGAGATGACCCACATAGTGCAGCAGACCTCTCCTGCCTCGCCTGTTGCTCCCCTCAGCAGTGTATTTCAATCAATCTGCCTGTTCCGTTCCTCACTCTGGCTCTGGTAAATCCTCTCACCACCCCCCAAACCTTTGGCCTGTACCCCAGTTCTTGTATGCATAAATAAATCTTTAAAAAAAAAGTTAAACCAACCTGTGCTCCTACTATAAATACAACTTAGCTGTGACATGTTTATGCCTATATTTTTGATATTTTTTAGAATTTGTTGACTTAAATTTATGAGAAAAATGGACTCGAAACTTCCTTTCTGATACTGTCTTTATAAGACCTGGAAACAACCTAAATGCCCAAAAACAGATGAGTGGATCAGGAAGCTGTGGTACATATACACAATGGAATACTATTCAGCAATCAAAAAAGAAAAACTAGATGCATTCATAGGAACATGGATGGAACTGGAAGGGATTATGCTCAGTGAAGTACGGTAGTCACCAGCCACATGTCTACTGAGAAAATGATATGTGGCCAATGTGACAAAAGAAAAATACCAGATGGTTTCTTCCCTAGGAGGAATATAAGGGAATCAAATAAGGATCAAGGAAAGGATTAAGAACAATAATAATAGTAACAATAAAGACACAAAATTCAAAAATGAAAAGACTAGGACAAATTGGGGACACTTGGTGGGGAGGGAAGAGGGGGAGGGTTGAGGGCAGACGGAGCATGGTGGACTGAGGTGATGGTGCACTGATGATATTGTGATGGGGAATACATGGGGATTACAATTGATGTCAAATATATATAAATTTAAAAAATGTTAAAAAAAAAAGAAACTTGGAAGAATTTCTTTGTGAAACCATCTGGGACTGGGAATTTCTTTGTGGCTAAGTTGCAAATTATACACTCACTTTTATTAATAAATATACTACTCAGATTTTTAATTTTTTAGGTTTTTCTAGGAATTTGTCCATTTTATCTAAAATTTCCTATCTATTGGCATATTTTTAAAATCCTCATCTCTCTCTATATATTTTTAAAAGATTTATTCATGCACACAAGAGCTGGGAGCTTGGGTATAGGCCAGAGGTATGTGGGGGTGGGTGGGTGAGAGGATTCACTGGAGACAGAGTGGGAAGCAATGGATCCACTGAAATACACTGCTAAGGGGAGCAGAGGGCAAGACAAGTGAGGTCTGCTGTGCCATGTAGATCAGCTCCCTGGCTGGGGATTGAACTGTGCTGTAGTAGCTGGCAATAGCTTCATAGTGCTGAGATTGAACACCTTTCACCACCAGGGAGGTGTAAATACTCTTATATTTTTAAATGTCTATAGAATCCACTATGATGCCCCTTTGCTGAAATTGGAAATTATATATTTTTCCTTTATCAGTCTTCCAGGAGGGGTTATTGTGTTTACTTAAGAATACTGATTTTGTTGATTCTCTTTTGTACTTTTGGTTTTTAATTTCATTAATTATAGCTCTAACTTTTATTTTCCGCCTTCTTCATTCTTTTAGAAGAATCTTTGCGTTTATGTATAGTCCAAGGACTTTGCTCAAAAAGGAGAAATCCCATTATATTAACTATCATATAAAAATAAGTTGATGACGCTCCTGATTCAGTTATCTAATAGTTTACTCTATAACATGTTTTGTTTTTAGAAGTTTCTTCTGACACATCTACTCTAGCATCAATTCTATACTATTCAGATATTGAAGACCAGTGACTTCTGTTGGTATACTCTCTTTCCAAAGTATCCTTTAGTGTGTGTGTGTGTGTGTGTGTGTGTGTCTAGTGATTATTTAGATACCCTTACTGTAGCATATACAAATTAATCTGGAACAGTAACAAATATTCCCACAGTTTTAATGAATTAGCAAATCAAATTTAATTCTTCCTCACATATGATCCACTGATGCAATGACATTTAACTCACCGTTTAAGTTAATAATTTTACACGTGTGTGTATATTTATATATATGTGGGTTTTTTCCCCTATAGTCAGTTAGCAGGCTTATTCTAGCTAAAGAAATGAAATCTACACTTAAAGGACTGATTTACAAACAGGATTATATATGAATATGAAAGTTCCTGTGTTTTCTGAAGAGTCATGTTTGATTTCCAATAAGGATTTGGGCACTGTTGTAAACTTTCTTGGTTGGCAAGTTAGTTTTACTCTGAAGATCCCATTATTCCTATTCTACTTTAGAATAAATATTGGACTAAGTGAAAAATGTTACATTTAAGAAGTGAGTGATTCTATTAGAGCCTCAGATTGAGTGTTTCTATTACTCCCTGGGATTTTCTACCTTCTGGATTTGTACATTTGTGGAACAGTTTATACATACCAGTTTAATCAGACAGTTTGAGATCTTTATAAAAACAATGTATTTGCAAAGTATATTTATCTTAATGTAGTACTCAGAGAATTTTATCTAGCTGACAACAGTGTTTGAAACTTTGCCCAGATCAAGATATGACCATGAAATAGTTTTAGATGTCCATAGCCTTTAACCAAAATGATGCTGTGTTAAGGAGTGCTTATGCAGCTCACCAAAATATAAGCAGTTCAGCCAACAGAAAATGTACTGATTATAGTATTCCAGTCACTAAGTCCAACGACAAGAATTGAAACAGGGTGTGTTTATAGGAGGAGGATGACGCTGGATAAATTCTAGGGTCTTATGTCAAACAAGAACTTGAAATTTCACATATATAAAATATAAAATTCACATATATAAAATTAGGAAGCTGTAGTAATCTTAAAATTACTATTAACAAATCATTTATAATGTGAGATCATATATAATTAAATGTTTAACTTTCATCAGGAGTTAAATCCTGACTAAGATAACAGGTCATTGGGCTTTGCAGACAATTCTCATAAATAATGGCCTAGAGAGAACCAAATAACCTAAACTTTTCCTACCTCTTTCCATCAAAAAAGTGAAGGGGAAAAAAAAGCTTAAAACATTTTTGGCTGTTGCCATACACATATTGTATTATGTAGATATATGTAGTATTAGAAGCACTTACATTCACCAGCATAGTTGTGCTGCACAGCCCATTCTAAAAAACAAAACAGAAAAGCAAAACAGAAATCCCTATTTATTAAGAAACAGAAAATTATCAGTAGATCACTATACTTTTTATGTTTATTTACGATTGACGTAATTTCTATTCTAAGAATCATACAGCTGGACATAATCTTAGAAAGCAGTCTACTTTATTTACATTAAAAAAAAATCTGAGATCTACAGAAGTTAGCTTACTTGTTCAAAGTCACACGAGTATTGGCTGCAGCAACACTGAGCTCAACACCCCTGATTTCTAAGGTTCTACTTTCCATTTTAACTTACTACCTATAGTTAACTACCTCTGACAGTGAAATAAATAATAAACAGATAAACTTAGGTAAGACTTTGGACCATCCCATTTGATACTAAAATATACTTGGCCCAGAACTGTGACAAAAGAAATTCTCAATTACTAAACACTTCATTTACCAAATTTTGATTAACATTTAGCACTTTTTAAACAAAAAAATCTAGTTTGACTGCTTGTCTATATACTGAAATAATTTCCTATACAATTTTATCATACTTGTATTTATGAATTTGAGAATTTTAATATATTAGAAATAAATAATAAAGACTAGTCTACAGAGAAATACACATTAGTAAGTTTACAACAGGACCACTAATATAACAAAATGTTAAGAAAAACTTGCAACTGGCAACAATTCTACATATGATCATTAATTCCAACATTATAAGATTAATATAGGGTAAATACTATTGGGATAAAGACAGCTTAATCACTGTGCAAATGGAATTTATTGATCTACTATAAAATGAGTTTATTGACAAAACAGTTTAAAGCATTATTTGTAGCTATACAACAGTTTGTTTCGCAAATACACTAAGTATCACTGCTAAGAGTTTAATTAGACTGTTAAAAAGTTAATGTAAATATATTTAACTTTTGAGATTTTTTTTTTTAAAGATTTATTTATTTATGCATGCAAGCACTGGGGCACAGACCAGAGGTGGGGGGGGGGGGCGAGAGGATTCACCACAGAGAGCGGGGAGCAGAACAGGCAGATAACAGAAGTACACTGCTG